>JBBBDQ010000150.1:3532500-3660000 GCA_037127315.1 Ascarosepion bandense
ATTAAAAAAAAAAAAATTATATATATCAGTCAGTCAGTTAAGTGCCATATATGATACATGCTTGGGCAATTATGTCTTGAAAGAAGCATGACTAACTGGACAGAAAGTTTTTCCCTCAGTAGATTGCCATTACTTTCTGTGGTAGATTGGTTGCCAACCAAGGCTACAGAACTCAATCTGTCCTGCTATTTAATCCATAGCTGAAGGGAGAAGAGATAAATTAATACCTTTCCCAAGGGTATATGCGCATAAATGAATGCAACGAATTCGACTGGAATTCGAACTTGGCTTTTTGATTTTTCATTCTGAGTGAATATCCACCGCACATCCATGTAGTAGAGTTATAATATTGAAAAAATTTTTGTTCTAAGAGAAATAAATTCTGTTTTGACTGTAAAGATGGCTAAAAAGAGTTGATGTGGTCTGCATGTAAAAAAATCCACAATAATTAAAATAAACAAACTTAATACTGCTTTGCTGTGAAATTAAACGAAAGTAAATAAATATTAACTCGGTCAAAGAAATTCCGGAAAGATAGAAAAAAGAATAAAGGAAATCTGCAAATGAATGGAATTTCATTTTGTAATCATTTTCTGTTGGCAACGTTAACAAAATATGAAAAAAGTTATCAAATTTCTGAATTTCAATAACATAAAAAAGAAACATATATCTACATTTGCCTAAGATCAGAGTAAATTTTCCAAAGATCTTTAAAATGTCTTTTCCCAACACTTCTACTTTGGATCAAAGTGTAGTTTTTTTTGTGTGCTCTGAAGATGAAAATGTTACACGTGCCTAATGTCTGCTTATTTCAACAGAACTTGAACACAGAATGGGAAAAGAAAATGGGATAGGGTAAAAAAAAGAAAATGCAAGTGAAATTGGCAAAGAAGGAAAGACAAGAAGCCTTGATTTTGATTACTTTTTTGATTTTTGTAAAAGTTGCTGAAGCTTCATTTTATATGGTTTTCTGTTAGAACATGACACACATAGGAAGATAGGCTGGTAGATGATACAATTCTGTCCATTATAATAAAGACTGTTGTGTGTGTGTGTGTGTGTGTGTGTATATATATATATATATAATAATAACTAAATAGACTCTGTAAGTATGCAGGCCGTAAATTTATACTAAAATAAACGTCCGAAAAAACCATTAACAAACAGAACCTAAATCCGTTACAATCCGGTGTACTAAGACGTCAGATAAATGGGGAGAAAAAAAAGAAACCCGCGGAACAAGAACAAAATATTCAATACTCCGCAGTAAAGAAAAAACCCCAAACGGAACCAAACACAAGAAAAAGTGCTCAATACAAAGTACGAAAAGATACAATAGTAGAGCAAAAACACACAAAAATCTAGAGTGAGCCAAAACCTACCGCGGTTTCACACTACGGATCGTCAGGGCAAAGGCTATAGATTTTTGTGTGTATATATATATATATATATTTCCTCTTGTCACATTCATGGAGAGGAGGACAATAGCGAAGTAGTGTTGGGTCAGTTCATTCTCTTTGCTACCAGTTATTAAACTTTATTACCAGCTATGAAAGCTCTTGCTCTATTATAGTAGAGTGGATATACATACATACATACATACACCACAATTTTTATTATAATAGACTGTATCTATTTCTTTCCCTCCTGTCATGCTTAGGGGTTTGAATTTTTTTTTCTTATGTCTTAATCTAAGATACTCAATAGTATGTACATCAATATATATGTTGCTGTCATTTTAGATGGCATATCGATATGAATATTTTGCTGTCATTTTTTATGACAAGGGCCCACTTGTATAAATATAACATAAAAAAAAACTTTTACAGAATTTAAATATCAATTTAAATCAAAACTTAGTTCTATTATTTCTATCAATATAAAAAGACTGTTAAATAGATGTCAATATAGAGAGTAATTTCTTTATTTTTTGATAATCAATTCGATCAATAATGCCATTAAGACACAAGAGAGCTACTGAGAGTGAAAGAGAATGTGAAGAATATTTTCAAACTCCACCCACGTCTATTGAACAGGTGTAGAGGCTCATCCCTTGTTCACTGTCTAGGATGTGGTTTCCGGCTTTCTCTTTTCCAATCTTTTCACTTTTCTTTTTTGTTTATTTTTTTTTCAATTGGAGTAGATAGACTGAGCTATCGACCGGTTCACACTCCACCCACGTCTATTGAACAGGTATAGAGGCTCATCCCTTGTTTCTCGTTTAGGATGTGGTTTCCGACTTTCTCTTTTCCAATCTTTTCACTCTTAAGTAACCCCCTGCACATCAGTGGCATTACCGTCTTGCTCGGGGTGATATGATTAAAAAAAAAAAATTTAAAGAATTGGAAAACCAATCCTAAAGAGGAAACATGGAATAAAATTCTACTTCTGTTCAAAAGACTGAGGAGGAGTATGAACTTGGCAACAGGCAAACTTATCTACTCCTAATGAGGAAAAATAAGTAAATACTACATAGAATTTTAGACTTCAGGCAGAAACATCAGAAGTATAGAGTTGAAGTATATTTTAGAAGGAACTGGAAAATTCAATTTTAAGCAGGAGGCAAGGGATAAACTCCTGTTCAAAGACTGGAGGGGAGTATGAGCTGGACAACAGGAGAATCTATGTACTCCTAGTCAGTTTAAAATATAAAAAGAAACATTAGACATGTCAGGGAGAAAGACTCCTATCCAGAGGCTGGAATAAAGTTTTTATTTTCAAAAAGCGTTTTAAAATCATTTGTTTTATTCAAATCATTATTCTTGGATTTATAATTAGTTCTGGATGTCTTAGTTATTTTCATTTAAATCAACTCTCCAAGTTATTTGTTCACCACTGCAGTAACCAGGTATTGAACTCAACTCTTTGTATCAAGTCACTGGATCCAACCAAATAGAACCACTGGGTCCTTGAGGACACATGAGCCAATGGATTGATTGGATCCATGTGTTCTTCAATGGTGAACAAAAATTTAGAGATTGAGTTAAAGGGAGATAACTAAGGCATCTGGAAGTGGCATGGCTCATGGAACAAGAACAATATACCCCAGTGACTGAAATAAATGGTTTTGTTTGAAATTTCAATCACATGAAGTAGTACAAACAAATACATTAATATTATTTTTACTGCTACTGTAAAAGGGATTATCAAAGTACCAGTGAAATTTGTTGGGATCAGCTTATCCATCATGTCTAAATAAAGCTTAACCCATTTCCATTATTATACATTAGCGAGGAAACTACAAGAGGAAGAAACGTAACTGAAATGAAAAGCTGGTAATGGTAAAAGTTAACCTGTGAAAAATCATATTTAAGGTTGCAAAAAAATAAAACCACCATATAAATTAGCTAAAGAAGAACTACTGATGAAGGGGTGAGTGTGTTTACTTAAGGTAATCACACTAGTAAGGTTGCCTGATACTTGTAGTGCTGGGTGAGGTTTACAGAATTTTACCGCCAAGGATATGATTGGAAGAGGTTAAACCAGATGGTTAGCTACAGATGACATCTGATAGACTTTGCAAAGGAGCAAGGCACATCATAAAAAAAAGAAAACGACAGCATGATCAACTGAAACAAAAAAGAAAAAGTGATTTTCATTGCTCAGACCCACACCAGCCTGAACTTAAGGATAGATAAAAAATGTTGGGGGGTAAACCAGAGGAATTCAGGGAGAAGTGTTTCTACGAAAATGATAATTAATGAGGCCAGGAGATTAGGTGAAGAATAAAAGATTCAGAGGTTTACAGAATCAGAAAGTTGCTGTTAGTGGATTATGAAAAGGTTAGCATTTATCAATGCATACAAGAAAAAAAAAGAAAAAAAAAGAGAGAGAGAGAGAGAGAGAGAAAAAGCAAAAAGAAAAAAGAGAAAAAGCAAAAAGAAAAAAAGAGAAAAAAATGCAAAAAGAGGAAAAAAAGCAAAAAGAGGAAAAAAAAAGCAAAAAGAGGAAAAAAAAGCAAAAAGAAAGAGGAAAAAAGCAAAAAGAAAGAGGGAAAAAAAGCAAAAAGAAAGAGGAAAAAAAAGCAAAAAGAAAGAGGAAAAAAAAGCAAAAAAGAAAGAGGAAAAAAAGCAAAAAGAAAGAGGAAGAAAAGCAAAAAAAAAAGGGAGAAAAAATATCAAAAAATACATCACACAGAAAATGCCAGCTGATTAAGAAAAACAAATATTAGGATATTTTTAACACTATTTACATTATTTGGATTATTGTCGTCATCTTTGTTGCCATTTGTATGACGTTTTGGCTGTTGTACGCTCTGGCCTTCTTCAGGTGCTTAGGACACATGGCCCAGTGAATATAGACATTAGTTAGTTCCGGTGGCTTGACCCAAAGAGTTCTAAGTTCAATACCAGGCTACAGCAGTGGTGAACAAGTAACTTAGAAAATCAGATTAGAGAGAGATAACTCATGACTACCAAAAGAGGCTTTGCACAAAGAATGAGAATAACATACCACAGTGATCATAATAAAGGGTTCAGTTTGAAATTCCTAGCACCTGAAAAAGGCCAGAGCGTACAATGGCTGAAACGTCATACAAATGGCAATAAAGATGAGGATAATAGTCCAAATAATGTAAATAGTGTAAATACTACTTCATCTCAGATATATAGACAAATACTGTAGGATTTTTTTTAAATAATTGCACAAAAGTAAACTTATTTTAAAATAGGCCAAAAAAGGGGAACATGGAAGATATTTGACTAACATTTTATGCACCAACCAAAAATAGACTAAAACTTTTTCTCAAGAATATGCCTGGAGGAAATGACTGTACATCTAATATGCTTGTGCATTTTTATACTGCCAAAAATGCTATTAGCTTCAATGTGTCAAAATCAACATCAAGGTTCTTGTAAGTCAGTGATGTTTTTTTTTTCTTTTCTTTAATTCCATTTCTGCCAACACGAACTGGATAAACAATTATAATAAATATAACTGTTGCCTTAAAAAAAAAAAAACATCTAGAAACAAAGAGTGCAGCCCATAAATGGTAAATTAGTTTCTCCAAATAGAACTCATAACTAACAAGCCGTGCTCATCTCATTCAAACAATTCAGCTTTTCCACAACAGGTGTTTGATCAATCTGACATATTTTAAATTACTTTTCTAACAAATGCATTTAGCCAGATTGCGTTTTCAATATTTGAAATTTCTCTCATTAATTGAGCATGACATGACCCCGTTTCACAAGATATTTCAATCACTACACAATTTCCAGTTAAATTTGTTACATACACACAAATACCATATGTGTTAAATAGCAGGACAGATTGAGTTCCTCAGCCTTGGTTGGCAACCAGTCTGCCACAGAAAATAATAGCAACCTACTTTGGGAAAAATCTTGTGCAAGTCTCATTGCCCAAGTGTGTATTACGTATGGCACTTAACTGACAGTATGCATTATAAAGATATCAAAAAAATGTACGACTGGAGATATCCCATAATAAAATAAGATATCCCATCCTGTTATTATTTACTGGAGTAAACTCAGTACAACACAACTGCAGGACACCCAGTTGAGAATCAAATTTACTACAGGCTGCTGACCAATGATTGATAACAATTTATTATGCTTTTATGACCTATATACTTTTTGTGGGTTATTTTAATACCAAGACATATTTCAAATTGTAAAAATTTTAAAAAAATTTTATTTGCAAGTATCACATTAACAATATTTTGGAGCTAACGAACTTTTTCCAGATAGAAGTCTGCATGTAGAGTAGAAATGGAATCATACATTCTCCTAAGGTTTTTTTCATGTCAGTGAATATAACGAACTCTACTGAAATTCACCACTTCTGCTCTGATGAGCTTAGCTCACTGGTGCCTCCATATATGAATTTACTCAAGCCACAAGTAACTAGGTCCCACCTCTTTTTACTGTGAAACCAATAAATTGTAAACACAAATTTTACTCCAGCAGCCTCTTTTCTTGCACTTCCCGCCTGTGGAATTCCCTTCCATTTACTTGCTTTCCCGACAGCTATAATTGCCAACAATTTAAATGTAAAGTCAATAGTCATCTATCTCACTAACCTGCATCCTCTCTCTCATGCTCCTTTCTCCATCCATTCTCATCTGTATTCTCATCCTTCTCTTACCCACTTCCTGACACCCCCTATAACCTGTCACTCTTTCTCATAACTTTCCTGTCACTCCTTCTCTTAACTTTCCTTCTAAGTAACCCCCTGCTAAACAGTAGCAGTAAAATGTCTTGCTTGGGGCGATATGATTAAAAAAAAAAAATTCTATACTATTATAATGTGGATATAAAGTGGGGGATTAATTCTACATTACAGTCAATATATAAACTGATCCCTTACTTTCTGGCCACGGTCATCCTTCTCTTATCCACTTCCTGACAGCCCCTATAACCTGTCACTCTTTCTCATAACTTTCCTCCTATATAACCTCCTGCAAAACTGTGGCAGTAAAATTCCTTGCCTGGGGTGATATGATTAAAAAAAAAAAAAAAAAAAAAAAAAAAAGCACTTGACTGGTTTCTCGTTCTGACCTGCTACCCTTTACCCCCCACCCCCTGCACATTTGCTTATGAACAACAAAACTGGTTGAACTATAAGACATAAAGTTAAAAAACGTATCTTTAAAAAAAATATCACAAAGGAAAAAGACAAATAACATCCATTATCTTTTAATTGTTTCAGAAGAGTATCATTTCACCCATCAAAGGTGGATGTGTGAGTGGTGTAATGAATACAAGAAATGGAAGAGTCAAATTTCAATTCCAATCAGGCTTGTTACATTTACATATATGCAAATGCACTTGATGAGGGGGGGGGGTGACTATCTCCCCACCCCTTACACACCACTTGTTAATTGAGGGTGGCTAAGGTTAAATACAAGAACTTGTAATTGGAATAATTTTATTTTAATTCTTACAATCTAAAATATGTTTCAACTTTCAAAATAAGCCACAAAATTTTTGTAAGTTGTAAAAAATAAATAAATCGATATTCAAAGCCAGCAATATAACTGTTAACCTTTGATCTGTAGTAGGTGTCCTAATATATAGGATGGAGCAGAAGTAACAGGACAATAAATAAGATAATAGGAAGTAAAACACATACACACACACACACATATATATATATATATATATATATATATATAAAAAAAATAGTATCGCCCTCTTTCATCAAACATTTATTGCTTTTTTTGTGAGCAGTATCTAGAATGGATTAACAGATTAATCTTTACATGGCACTTTCTCCTGCAGCTATAACAGATGATCCTGGAATGTGGAAAGTAGGTCTGAAATTTCTTCTGATCTCCAACTGTCAGTTACATCTTTTCTCAGCCTTTGTAACTCCTCCATGCACAACATGTGTATGGTTGGTTGGTTGGTTGGTTGGTTGGTTGGTTTGTTTGTTTGTAGGTTTAACGACCTATCAATCCTTATAAGATCATTTAAGGTCATAACCAATGATTTTGGGTAAGGTTATTTTTATTTTATAACATTTTTCTTCTCGAGTATCAAGATTCATTGGGATTTGTTTTTAAGAGCAGGGTCCCCAAGAACTACCCTTGTTATTTAACCCATAACTGGAGGGAAGGGATGGATTAATACCTTTCCCAAAGGTACCAGTGAATGCAGGGTATTCAACTGGAATTCGAACTCGGCTCACCAATTTCTCTTTCCGAGACAATATCCACTGCACCACAATGCACATCTGTCACTATACGCTTACAGCACCTGGTATTCCCAAGCAGTCACCAATCTAAGTACTGACCAGGCTCAATGTTGCTTAACTTCGGTGATCAAGTCAGAACCAGTGTATTCAACGTGATGGGCCTTAAGCCTAACATGTTTATGGGTGGGTGCATCTATCATCTATGCATACAACAATGACATTAAAGTTAACAAAATGATAAGTAACCAACCATTTTACACAATCATCAATTCATATAAGAAAAGAAGAATTATTTTTTAAATTTTTTATCATGTTCCTTTAAGACAGGTGATCATGCCTCTCCATAGATTCATTTTCTTTACTGCATGTAAATCACCCTGCCCTCTTGGAAAGAGCAGGTTCGTTCAAAAGGCATTTTTCTACACTTAATTATCTTTTTGTAAATAGTTTTATGATAGAAAAACAAAAAACAAAAAATTAAAAAATGGCACCTTTCAGATAAACATTTTAACAGTTACCAAACTGATTCATGAAAACAATTTAAACTATTTTGTTGCATTTATGAATGGGAAAAAAGACGAATGAAACTTACAATTGATTTTAATGATTTTCAGAAAGAGATATTTTAGAAGGTAACATTGACTTTGTTGAAAGGCAGAGATTTAATTTTTTTTTATTTATTCTCATTATGGCAATGATATTCATTTATTATTGGCCAATTTTTATGTAACGACAATGATGGTCTCTTACCATTGGCTAATTTTTCTAATTTTGATCATTAATAACATTTAGAGCAGTGATTATTGATCATTGCTAATTCTTTGTCTAGCAGATGTGGCATATATATATATATATATATATATATATATATATCTGGTACAAAATTTCTGCCGGCATATATATATATATATATATATATATATATATATATTACGAAGATTAACAAAATTTGGTTATAAACAACCGACAATTTGAAATGATTTGTTTGAACATTATTTTTTATCGATACTCGTATTTAAGTAGATATTCTGTTTTTTAATTAAACAGTATTATATATTTATATCTACTGGTCTGATTATTTACGATAAATTTTTATTACGAAAAATCCTGCCGAATGACACACATTTTCGTAATAAAAGTTTATCGCAAATAATCAAACCAGTATATATAAATATATAATACTGTTTAATTAAAAAACAGAATATCTACTTAAATACGAGTATCGATAAAAAATAATGTTCAAACAAATCATTTCATATATATATATATATATATATATATTGGTTATATATCTGAAAGAAATGACTTGGAGGCAACTCCCAGTGGATCCTATTAATATTAAATCTTAACATGTTAACATTGATCTGGCCCATTAACTCTCTAAGTGATTTGTTCGCCACTGCTCTACCTGACTCACAACTTTTTGGGTCAAGTCACTGGAACTAACCAATGCCTATATCCATATGTCCCTGAGAACACATGGCCTAGTGGTGAACAAATAACTTAGTTGAAGTTAAGGGAGATAACTACATGGCATCTGGAAGTGGCATGAGACATGGAATGAGAATTATATACCCCAATGATCAAAATAAAGGGTTCAGTTACAATTCCTAGCACCTGAAGAAGGCTGGAGCGTACAATGGCTGAAACACTGTAAACATAGCAATAAAAATGAGGACAGCAGTTCAAACAAAATATAAATTTTGTATGCAAATTTTGTTAAAGATCAGTGAAAGTGTGACATTTTTTTTCTTATTTTATATTATGTTTGGGCCAATATTCCTAGTTTTCCAGTGCATATTTAAATATAAATTCTTCACTGTCTAAGTACTTTAGAATGTTAAAAGACATTATCAAAGAATTTTTACCTTTTATGCAATGTTAGTTTGTTTTTTCAGATAATGTCAGACTGATTTTTAAAAAATATTGCACCTTCACATGACAATTCCTATTATTGTAGTTTTCATTTACTTATAAAATATCTTCATGTTTGCTCCTAAATTTGATAATTTTATTGGTGTTGGGCCATTTCATGCTTAATGCTTCTAACATTTCTAACAATTTTTTAAAAATATTTTACATGATATACTTTTTTGTGTTACTGGTAATGATTTATCAGATTCATTGTTGTGTCGGCTTGTGATGACTTATTTAATTGATTTATTATCAGATAAATAGCATGCTAATCGCTGTATAATGTAGTGGTTGTGTAACCAATGTATACATTGCTTGAATTATTATTATTATTATTTTATTATTAAAAGAGACTGCATAGATAACATGGCTTTGTTGAAGCTTTTGTCTTTCTTTGTTTTTTTATAATCATATCACCCCAGGCAAGGCATTTTACTGCCACTGCTTTGCAGGGGCTTACATAGGAGGAAAGTTACGAGAAAGAGTGACAGGTTATAGGGGATGTCAGGAGATGGGTAAGAAAAGGATGAGAATATTGATGAGAGTAGAGTGGACAGAGAAAGGAGTATGAGAGAGAGGATGCAAGTCAGTGAGAGAGGAGATGACTATTGACTTTACATTTACATTCTTGAAGATTGTAGCTGTCAGGAAAGCAAGTAAATGGGAGGAAATTCCACAGGTGGGAAGTGCGAGAAAAGAAGCTGATGGAGTAGAATTTGTGTTTACAATTTATTGGTTTCACAGTAAAAGAGGTGGGACCTAGTTGCTAATCTTGCGGCTCGAGGAAATTCATATATAGCGAGCTAAGTTCATCAGAGCAGAAACCGTGAAAGTATTTGTAGAAGAGACACAGGGAAGCCACATTGCACCAGTGAGAAAGTGACTGTATCCGAGCTGCCAAGTCGGGATCTATCACATTACAGATTCTCTGTTGGATTTTGTTAAAGACACCTATGTGGATAGTAGGAGCACCCGATCAGATATGGCAGCAGTATTCAATGCACGGAACAGAGATTAAGAGAAGGATGAATGTGGCCATAAAATGAGGAATCAGTTTATATATTGATTGTAATGTAGAATTGATCCCCCATTTTATATCCACATTATAATAGTATAATTTTTCTTTTTTTATAATCATATCGCCCCACGCTAAGTTCATTGGAGCAGAAGCCATGAAAGTATTTGTAGAAGAGACACAGGGAAGCCACACTGCGTCAGTGAGAAAGTGACTGTATCTTTGTATCTATTAATGGCGATCATGTTGGAAGTTATTAGTTTTTGTAATAAGCAATGAGTTTAATCTTTTCTGTCAGAGGCAATATGCTTTCTATATATTAGGTTCCTGATAATTTTCTACATAAACATATTTGTATGCTAAGATAGAAAATCTCAATTATAAATGATAAAAATATTCCAAGACATCGTAAATTCCTCGTCACTAGCTGACGTATAAAATAAGCCCACATATAAATAGAAACTGTGAAATGTGTGTTAATTTATGTATAAATGATGAAAACAGATAATGCTGAAGATGGGAGAGAAATCTCCAAAGGGAACTTCACTCGGGAGAAATGCTATGCCAAATGCACTTGGCGTAACATATCAATACAAATAAAAAACAGCTATTTTAAGATTATATATATCTTATTACTAAAACCATTATATTGAATGGGAAATACATATTAGAGTAGACATACCTGCTTTTTTTAAACAGTGAAATTAATATCTAATGTACCAGAGATTGAAAAACCTTATGGAAAATGATGCCTCAAGAAGTTGTCTATTCAAACACATGTATTCAATAAATATATGAAAGAAATAATGTTGGAATAAAATATCCATTAATTTCTCTCTCTCTCTCTATATATATATATAACTACTCGACATAACTATTGCAAAAAAAATATATCAAATAATAAAGCACTGTTAAAGAGCAAATAGATGTTTAATAACTGGTAGTAAAGTTTAATAAGTAGTAGTAAAGAGAATGAACTGAGTTAATGCTGCTTTGCTATATTGTCTCTCTCACTCTCCCTCTATGAACATGACATGGACGGAGATATATATATATAGCTCAGAGGTAGAATTGCTGACTGACACCAATTTGGTCAGGTTTCAATCCTGGGTCAGAAGCAATCGGATGTCTAACCGTACTGATGAGCTGTGATACAGCGAAACAGATAAGTCTGCGAATGACTATTTACGCTCTCACACCCTGATTGAGCACTCTGGAAGGAATGGTAGACTTTGAAAAAACAGTAGCTACTCTAGCATCTATGCATCGCTCATTCAGTAATGAATTAGAGCATTCTAACTACTGGTGTATGATATATCATACACTAAAAGTCTGGCTCCTTCTACCAAGCGCCCATAGCTCAGAGGTGGAATCACCGACTGAAGCCAATTTGGTTGGGTTTCAATCCTGAGTTAGAAGCAATCGGATGTCTAACCATACTGATGAGCTGTGATACAGCAAAACGGATCTGTCTGCGGATGACTATATATATATATATATATATATATATATATATATATATATATATATATATATATAAAAATAAAGATGGATATACATGCAAGTACATACACATATATAAATGTTTTCTGTTGTTAATAAAATAGTGCTCAATGTAATATAACAGAGCTATAAAGTATATATTAATATACATATTGTACTACGTCTATAGCACAACCTGGAGATTCATGCCCTATGCAATCATCAGGTGCTTATTACCTGATAGTGCATGAAACTGAGTTGTGCTATAGATGTAGGATAATATGTATAGTTTTTAATAAATATAATAAGAACATCAACAAGTCTAATGATAAAAAGACATTAGTTTATAGCATATTTTCAACATAATCTCATTTAATACTGTGGTAAATAATTATCACTGGGGAGGTCAAAAATTATACAGCTGAAATTTCAGATCAAATTTCAGCCAATAATTATATATCTTGTTGAAGACTCATCCATCCAACTTACTGTATTATTATATACAACAAAGATTATATTTTGCAAAAAAAAAAAAAAGAAAAAAAAAAAACGGAAGCTGTTTTTATTTGTTCTTTAGGTAAACCGGCTTATAATTACAGTGCTCAATACAAATGGATTGAATAATGAGGATAAAAATAAAAGATGGTATCCTCAAGATTTATCATTCTACCATTCATCTGTGCATTGAATCAGTCAGTGAAGTGCCATATGTGATACATGCTTGGACGATCATGTCTTGAAAAAGACATGACTGACTGGGTATTTGTGTATAAGTGAATGCAACGAATTTAACTGGAATTCAAACTCGGCTTCCTGATTTGTCGTTTTGAGTCGATATCCATTGCACCACAATGCACATTGAATACTGTTGCCATAACTGGTTAAGTTCTCCTGCTATTAATCTTGAGGTTCTCAACAAAATCTGAAAAAGGATCTGGAATATAATCAACCCTGACTTGGCATCTCATATTCACTTACTTTCTCACCAACGTGATGTGGCTTCCCTCTGTCTTTTCTACAAGTATTTTCATGGCAACTGCTCTGATGAGCATTTTTTTCCCTCCTTGGTACCTTGACCACATATATCTGCTCATGCTACAAGACTGGCATCAAGGTCTCACCCATTTTTTCTTAGAAATAGTTAAATGTAACTGTATCTTCTACTCATACAGTTTCTTTTCTCACACTTCCCGTTTGTGGAACTCACTTCCATTTGCTTGTTATTTACTTGATTCCCATCCATCTCTTAACTTTTCTTCGATATCCCCTGTACTTTTTTGATTCTCTCACTGCAACCCCCTGTGCACTAGTGGCATTTCTGCATTGCTTGGGGTGAAATGATTATTAAAAAGAAAAGATAAAAAACAAATTCACTTGAATTTGCAGCACAGGAGCAGACCATCAGAATGTATGCAACCAAGGCCAGCATCACAAGAAAGCAAGCAAGTGCAGGATGTGTGCAAAAGCTGACAGTAGTTAACCACATACTCATTGAACATCCCAAGTTAGGATCAAAGGTGTTGACCTGATTGTATTAGTGAAAGTATTCCATAAGTTTGGCATTGGTGTGAAAGAACATCAGCCAGAGGCAGTGGTAGTAAAATGAATGACAAGATGATATAGGATTTCTCAGTCCAAATAAATAATGTCATTCAAGCATGATATAGATAAGGAGAATAGAAAGTGTCAAATTATTGATCTTCCAGATCCATATGATACAAGTCTACAGAAACTGAAAAGATTGAAAAAATACTAGGATCTAGCTAGAGGGTTGAGAAAGGTATGAAACATGACTATAGAATTCCTATCATAATGGAAGCACTTGGAACACTACCTAGACAACTGAAAAAGTGCTTAATGAAAATTGGAATTGAGGTGAAGATTGTACAGCTCCAAAAAACTGCCCTCTTTTTACTTTGTGTGTATTCTCTGAAAAGTTCTTGAGTTGTGAGAATTCTTGTTGACACTTTATCACAAGAACAGAATTTCTACTATGTTAATATGTGACACCAAAATTATAAATAACATTTTTTTTTTTACCTATCTCTACTTTGTGTTTTGCAGATTCTGAAATCCACTCATCAAAAATTTTTTTTTTTTTAAAGTTTTTTTTTTTTTTTTTAAAGCTTTTAATTTTTTAAAGAAGTAAACATTTAACACACACATATATAGACGGACTAGTACAAAATAAATTGGTCCTGGATATGAAGGTAAAGAATTTTGTGGGGTCAATGGTTGACCTTCTTTTCCATCACCAATAGTAATAAGGACTTATGATAATGACATCCTCTTAACCTTCCACTAGAAACTTTGGCACTAGCACATGGCCCTCTAACTCCCCCACCTCAACACAAACGGTGACTGAAAAAGTAATTTCTGGCATTTTCTTTATCAGACTTGTAAATAATCACATAAAACCTGTTCAAGTCTAGGGTTAACTGTTATCTTCCACATGTATCCACATAAACTGTGGGTTTTGCTTTGTAATGTCTACCTTGAGTGGTCCTTGAGCCTTGTACAGAATGAACATTATTGTAAAAAAGACACACACCATTTTGGTTTATTATTATATACTATTTATGGAAATGTTGATGCACCTTTTTGAAAGAAAAAAAAAGAGTTTAGTTAAAATACATGCACTAATAGAAAAGCACTTTAGAAAGGCATGAATCTATCTCCCTGCAATCTGTCCCCTTGCCTGAGACTTTTACGAAGGACTTGACACTGGCATAACACAGTCATTAACAGAAGCCAAGTCATTCCTGACACCATGTATTGCCTGTTACTTGGGATGGAAAATATCGACAACAATAAATCAGTATTCTTGCCATAAAGGATAAAGTATTAGATCCAAACCAACTTGTGACCTTCTTTTGTCATGGGACCACCCACACAACCAATCTATTATAATCTTTATTGCTATTACTATGCATTAATCTCTCTCTGTACATGTTTTAACAATGTGTATTAACCTGCTGAATTGTGTGGATAGTAGTCTCATCACTGACATGCTACAATAACTGGCAATGTAATACAAGTAGGTGAGTGTGTAAACTTGTCACTCATGATGACCTTGTTTCAATAATAGCATAAAAAAGCTGATACTCCCACTGTTAACCTTGATAAAGTTGAATTACTTAGACTGTATCCAATTAGCAAACATTTGCAGAATGTTGATTAAACAAATAAAAAAAAAGTACAGCGAGAACAGGTCATGTTGAAATCTAGAAAGGTTACAAGGGTCAACTTGAAATTCAGAAAGAGATGTCTCTTAAGTTCCAAGTCTGCAAGCGAAAAACAGTATTAATGCCAACACTGTTAAAGGTTCAATGTATTTTTGAGATCACTGTCTTTATTTTTTTTCAAGATGCAGTAGACACTCAGGGAAAAATAAGAACATAGTTAAATGCTGGGCAATAAAGCATCTTCTTCTCTGTGCCCTGTCCCTTCAGGACATAGGCGATCATGGTTCTCCACGTCTCCCTATCCCTTGTGGCTCTTAGTATGTTTGCTCCATTTACATCTCACAAACCCCATTTTGTCATCCACCTGATCAGGCCCTACAAATATGTTATCCGATGCCTTCCTCTGTCTCTTTTTCCTTCTATCTGGCCAGTCAGTATCAGGTTCTCCAAGCTCTCCTTCCTTATTGCATGTCCCAGGAACTTCAGTTGTCTCTTCCTGATGCTCAGCATCAATTTCCTTTTTGTTGCCATTCTTTCCAACACTTCACCGTTGCTTGCATGCTCAGTCCATATCCACAGCATCCTTCTATAGAACCACATTTCCGCTGCTTCCAGTTTTGTCCTCATTTTCAATGATATTGTCCAGCATTCACAGCCGTGACGCAATAAAGCAACAAAGATGAAAATACTCACTTGAAAAATATATGGAATAAAGAATTATATTTCCACAACTCGGGAAAAAAAAAAAAAAAAAAAATTAGTTGAGCATCCGAAGGTTAGAATTTCTAATTTATGCCCCTTTTAGCAATAAGCTTTTCGTTTGTATGCCATCATTTCGACATACTATTTTCTGGAGTGGACCTTTATAAATTAGCCCCGAGGGATCAAAACATTGTAAACAAACTTGAAATAATTCAAATAGTGTCAATTGAAATTAGTGTCAAGGGAAATAAACTATTAATGTTTAATGTAGTTTCCAATTTTGGATACTATTTAACATTGTTTTTTTTTTAAATTATGTTTTCAGCTTTGTATGACCATCCCTTAGGGCAGCTATCAGATCCCTATTGCAGATGTCTGCTCAAGCACATGTATGTTTGAACAAATACCCACAAAGCCAACATGCTGCTTATACTACAATGATGTTGAACTGATATTTTCAATTCCTAAGAAAGAGCACATTGTAATTAGCAAGTTGAACAAAAACAAAGCCAGTATGCTGAAACCCTCAGTCACGATGACTTGTGACCTTATACTAGCACAACCATAGATGATCAATTCTGTCTACCAAAACCTTCTCACAAGGCCTTGGTTAACATGTAGTTTGGTTTCTCAGCCATTTTCTAACAGTGTCACACATTCTGATCAGGCTTGCAGGTTGATAACATCAAGAAATCATCTTCCTGACATATCAACTTAGATCAGAATTGGAATCTTCTAACCAGTGAGATGAGCTCATTTCTGATCATGTATCATGAATTTAGATAATAAGGGCACCAGAAGCAAAATAAGAAAAAAAAAAAAAAAAAAAAAATCTCCATTTGATAGTTGTTGATTCTTGTATCCTTGGAAGCAAATCATCTCTTTTCTTAATGTGACTTTCATAACAAAAAACTGATTCCACATTTGAAGGGTGCAGTTGGTCAAATGGTTAACTATGAAAAAATGGAATCAGTGAGCCAAGTTCAAATTTCGGCCGAGACAGTTTGTGTTGACTTTGCACTAATACTCTTGGAAAAGACATTATTTCTCTTTTCTTAATGTGACTTTCATAATGGGATTGTGGTAAAGAAACAATTGAAATCAATGATGTATATTTGACTGTTCCCGGACAACTGAATCATAAGTAAATAAACAAACAACAACTGTCTTCTAATTATAAGTTTAACTTTAAATAGCTTAAAATTAAACAGCTATTGCTATTTAATTTTAAGAGGTTTAAAGAGAGTGTTTTTCACTGGTGCCATTCATACTGTTCACCATATTTCATGAATTTTCTTATGAATTAATGGATTTATTTTTAATCTGACATTTTTATGACTTCAAAAGTTATTACAGCAGGACACTTCTTTTTTTAACTCGACTCCCATTTTTATTCATTTGCTATAATGATGTTTGAAATAATCATATATAGCTGTTTAATTGTGTTAATATTTAGCACCAAGGTGGGTTTTATTTTTCAATGGTCTTACTGATAAAATATATTTTGGCAAGCAGGATTTTTATCATTAAGTGCTTGATATCAGAGCAGAGATAGAGCATTGATTAGTACAAAGAGTTTGTCACTTTAACTGATCAGATTCATGCTGACTTTAAAGTTTTGTGAAGACACTGTTATGACGCTCTCACACATCTGGGTTAGTTTTGAGCAAGTGACAGATGTAGAAAACTTGCCCAGATGAATGAGAACATCATAACAGTGTCTCTCATGGAACTTGGCATGAACCTGCTCAGTAAAAGTGACAAACAGAGTGTAATTTTATTAAAATATCTATAAAAGTAATGTCCATAGAAGCTACTTTACTGTAATTTTATATTAAGCAGCAAATGCATAGACCATAACCAAAATACTGTACGCTATTTTGTGAGAGATTTTGAAAAAGAAACTGTTTTTATTACTGAAAAATCATGTTTCCTGTGTCCATTGTAAACAGAAAAGACCAACTGAGTAATGACCAAGGGTGTAAAAGCCAGAAATTTTGTTTTTAGGTTGCAGGATACAACAACAGACCTACCTATTTTTACTATATTGTACAGTACACACACATACACACAATTACTGCGACAACCACCAGCTTAAGCTGCTACTGCTACAGTAATGCTATAGGCTCTCTCCTCCTACTCTGTCACTCTTTACTATCCTTCTGTTTGGCTAAGGTGAGAGAAAGGCTGAGGAGATTATAAAAAGATAGAGGGGAAGGAAAAGCTCGTGTAGAGAGTAAGTATGTTATCTTTCTTCAGTGGCGTAACGAACAAACTAATTAACTAAGGAAGGAACAAGCAGAATTATTATATGATTCTGGTTAACAGTCAGCAATATATATATATATATATATATATATATATATATATATATATATATATATATAATTGGAGTAGATAGATCTATCTATTGCCCGGTTCACACTCCACCCACGTCTACTGAACAGGTTATGAGGCTCATCCCTTGTTTCCCTATTTAGGATGTGGTTTCCGGCTTTCTCTTTTTCAATCTTTTCACTGTTACGCAGCCCCCTGCACATCAGTGGCGTTACCGCCTTGCTCGGAGTGATACGATTAAAAAAAAATAAAATATATATATATATATATATGCAAACATTCAGATATAAAGAAAATATATTTGTAATGCCTAATAGATGGAACTGACTAAATGTTAAATTTTAATTTTATTTCTTTTCAATGTATTTTATTTTGTTTAATTATTCATTACTTTAAAGGCTTCAATATTTAAAGGTCTTGAGTTAAATGTTTTCTTTTAATTTTAAAAGAATGTTATGGTCATGTATGTTGGCTTGAGAAAGACAGTTTAAGAAAAAGATACAAAATGGAGTATGAATCATTATCATTGTTTAAGTCTGTTTCCATGCGAGCATAGGTTGGACAGGTTTTCTGGATGGCTCTGTATTTGAACCATCATGAAATATTGGAATGAATTTTACAGCTGGATGCCCTTACTAACACCAACCCAGTTTAGAAACTCAGTGTTTTTATTGAATCCCCATCTACCACGGTTAGAGAGTTCAGTCTACTCTATTCTACGCAGAGTAGATGCTTTTATTTTAAAGATTTCCATCTCTTAGACAAATTGCTAAAGACTCTTACCCAGCCTAACTTTTTCTTTTAAATGATCCTAGCTTGGGGGGGGGGTCACTATTTGGCCATAGCTGGGACCCTAACAGGTGCTACCACCTCAGGTCAGGGTGGACCTGAGAACAACAGCAATTAAGAAGTGGTTCCATGCTCCTCTAAACCTTGCAATCAAAGGCCTTGCTGATGGGCGTAGTTTATCGTCATACCCAGGACACTAAAATATTGTAAAAGTGACACTATTCTTATCTTCAATTCTTTGCTATGCTGTCTTAAGGCTTCCTAATTATCAAGACTCTGAGAACATTGGATTTAACCTTGGCACCAAATGTGACTTCCTTATACGCTTCACATATCAAGAGTGAAAGAAATGTTAATTCCTTGATAAGAATAGCACTGATATCTGCTCTGAAATTATATAATTTTCCTCTGAGTTGTTCAAAACAAGACTAGGAATGAATTCTGTTCTTTAACACTTTACACTGTGATGGTCTTTATTATATATATATATATATATATATATATATATATATCTTGAGTTGGGGTTAGAAAAGAAATAGGTTTATGTCTTTTCCAAGAGTATTAGTGCAAAGTCAACACAAACCGTCTCAGCCAAAATTTGAACTTGGCTCACTGATTCCATTTTTTCATAGTTAACCATTTGACCAACTGGATCCTTCAAATGTGAAATCAGTTTTTTGTTAACTCCTGTTATATGAAGTTGTTAATAAAAATATACTTTCCTAATACTATGGTTTCTTTGGACACTTCGACAGTGTAATAGTTAGCTTTGTTTTTAAAAGTATCTACTTGTATCTCTCTCTCTCTCTATATATATATATATATATATATATTTTTTTTTTTCATTTTTAAACAAGTTATTTCGCTACCTTGGTTTCCGCCAAGAGTGGTTTCTTCAGGCGATTTTTAATAACTTATTAAAAAGTTAAGTTATTAAAAATCGCCTGAAGAAACCACTCGTAGTGGAAACCAAGGTAGCGAAATAACTCGTTTAAAAATGAAAAATATCCAAAAGTTCTACAATTGTATAGAACACTTTTTTTAATACAAATGTGTACTGGTCTAACCCTATTAGGACCAAAAACTAAGTATTAAACAATCAATATATATATATATATATATATATATATATATATATATATAGTCATTTGCAGACAGATCTGTTTCACTGTATCACAGCTTATCAGTTCGGTTAGACTCCGATTACTTATAATTTCAGGTGAAGAGGACTCAAGGTTTTACTATTTTGAGTGCCCCAGTATTTTACTATGAACAGTGCTCAATATAATAAATATTATAGAGCTTAATATAATTATATAGTTATGAATTGATTGTACATTGTGACACGGAAGTTTCTAGGAGACCAAAAATGATAAGAAAGTGAAAAGGACAGCCTTGGTACTAAATGGGCATATCACATCAAAGACAAAAAAATTAAGCGAAAAAAAGGAAAGTGATAAGGTTAGATTAAAGGCAGGCTAACATCTTGACCATTAAGGAGGGAAAAGAAGAAAGGAGAAAAGTAAGGTAAGGGAAGGGGAAAAATGTATTCTTTGGGGCCCGAATTCCAAAATGAATCTTCACTTCGATTAGTTGAAAGAAACACACATGTAAATTTTATATCTCCTCACATACATACACAGCAAACCGAAGGATTTTGTATTTAATGTAATGTATTAAATGTAAATCATCTGTACAACCAAGATCAAATATTGCCTGATGATGAGAATCTATCTTGAAACATAGAAATTTCCGTGATGCAAGGTACAATTAATTCATAACTATATAAATATATATAGAGAGAGAGCAAGAGAGAGAGAGTTATACCATGGGACCCCTTGAACAGTCTTAGTCCACAGAGCTTAACCTATCCAGTCTTGCATTGTTACAAGCAGAAACATGTTGTGATGTGGACTGGTTGATGAAGCTTTCTTTCTCTTGAGGGGATAGGTGGCTTGGAAGCAGCTGGGGTAACTTTTGCTTAGGCCTTGAGATGTTATTGCGGCAAAAGGCACCACACTACCAAATTAAAAGCATTCAAATCTTTCTGATAGAATCTTAATTGCTCTAAGCTGATTATGTCAACAAAATGAGCGACAATCAAATACTAAAAGTCCTCATACCCAGCCACTAAGTTTTTCTGGTTTCTACATAAATTTTATGTTCTACAAACCACAAGAACTTTCTTTCCAACCAAATCAAATATCAGTCAGATAAATACCATACATGATACACGCTTTGGTGATCATGTCTTGAAAGAGACATGACTGACTGAGCAGAAGCTTTTCTCGTAGTAGGTTGCCATTACTTTCTTCAGTAGACTGGTTGCCAACCAAGGCTATAGAATCCAATGTCCTGCTATTTAACCCATAGTTGGAGAGAGAAGAAATGGATTAATACCTTTCCCAAGGGTGTTTACATGTAAATGAATGCAACATATTTGACTGGAATTTGAACACGGCTCTCTGATTTCCCATTCTGAGCTGATATACACTGCACCACAATGCACATCCCGAAATCTAATATAGTACAAGAATAAATATTTTATTCTATTTTCGAGACGCAGGTTTATTATTATCATATAATAAATATTATTATCATATAATAAATATTATTATCATATGCTCTGCTATTCAGACTGACCTCCTCATTTTGATTGTCACACTAACAACAAATAAGCATTGAGAAATTTTGACCTAAACTTTTTTCCATCCGCAAGGACAGATGGGTTCTACTTCTGTTTTTCCATAACTCACCAGACTTGTTCACCATTGTGTTCCTTGACTTGTTTCTTCCACTGAACCAAAATGTATGACTTTTCAGCACTACCAGACCATGGGATTGAACTTAAAATTGCCAGGAAACTAGATATGTTTTAACCAAAGTTTCAATCCATTAAATCTCTTGGGTATTCTAGTGATGAAATTCAGTAACCATAATCAGGTGGTGGATGAGTGTCATCACCTGATTCAGGACACAGTGCAGAAAAGTCACCATAAAAGAAAAGGGACAAGTGGTAGAAAGGTGAATAGTGAGCATTCATTGGTGTGAGTTATCTTCTCTAAATATGTAGGGGGAATGAAAACAGACTGCCCTGTGAACTGAATAAAGGGTTGGATTTTAAATTCTAAGAATGTTACAGAGTATAAATTGTTAGAAATCAAAACAGTGTATAACAAACAATATACTGACCTGAATAACAAAGAACATGAAAATAATTTCTTATCTCAAAGATTCTCACAGAAATCACAAATATTTTATATAAACATTCTCTCACCTATTTATAAAGTTATGGGGCACAAAATGCATTCGTATTACAAAATACACAAAGGAAATATCAGTTTCGATGTTGATACAGTAAATTTATGATGAGACGGAAACACATGAATTTTCATAAGTGGTTATTTCCCTTTGCAACAGTATTGCATAAATAGGGCAAAAATATTACATTCGTTTCAACTAAATGGCCATTTTTTGTAACTGAGGCTGAATTCATTTTATATACAAATGCATGCTTGTAAGTGATGATCAAAAATCTAACAAATATTTAGTTTATTTCACACATCATTCTCAGAATTTTCACTTTCTGGGAAGTGTTCTAAGCAGAGGATGGGATTTGCACCACTGAGATCCAAATATGCACTGGGATGGCCAAAGATGCCTTTCAAAATTTAAGCTAAGTATTAATAGACAGAAACATTTTGTTGGAAACAAAGAAAAGAGAACTGTACTAATATGTGATATCTGTCTTTTTGTATGGCAGCAAATGCTGAGCAATCTCCTCAAAGATGAAGAAGAGAAGTGAAGCAACAGAAATGTGGTTCTACAGAAAGATGGCAAGCATGAGAGCGACAATTAGGTTTTGGAGAGAATGGAAACAAAAAGAAACTTATACTTAACATCAGGCAGAGACGGTTGAAATTTCTGGGACATGTAAAGTCTGATACTCACGGGGGAGAAGGATAGAAGGACATACTTGATGGGCTTGAGCAAATAGATGGTGGACCAAGGTTTGGAAGAAATAACAAAAAACTTATTAAGGAACAAAAATATGTGGAGGGAAATGATGTCTACATTGTGAAGGGATATGGCACATAAAAGAATTTATTTAGATTAAATAAAGTTTAATTTAAAAGTTAAAAACAATCTTAACCCATGCATTATATAAGCGACAGTTTAAAAACAAACTTATTTTTCTTAAAGGTCTTTAAAACAATGTACAAACGAGGGATTTGAAAAAGTTTTTAAGGTCATCGTAATTAAGTGGGTTACGATGCTTGACACGTCCGTAAACAAGAAATGTATCTATGAACGCAGACAATAATAGAATATATTAAATAGATGCTCGGTACACATTAGACAATTACAGAAAAAAGAAAATTAAAACAACACTTTGCCAAGCTTTTTTGTTTCTTTTTCAGTCAAAAGCTTATTAAGCTGAGTCATAAAATGAGTCTCTTCATCTGGGCTTATCAAAATATGGGGGCAGACGTCTGCCACCAAAAATCATCCTGGAAAGGAATAACACAGCTAATGATGGGAGTAAAGAAAAGAGACTGCAAGTGGGGAAACTGGGTGGGGTTAACAAAAAAGCAGCAGGGGGCACACAAATTATTTAACAAAAAAGAGTAACAGTTAAGTGTTGCTTGATTTTACTGTGGGAATAATTGTGCTGTGACCTCCTTCCTTTACTAAACAAAAGTCGCACAGGGGACTTCACCTAGTTTTTATTTACTGGAGGGACAAACTTGCTGCTACTTTACTTTGCTCTGTCTCTCAGACCTTTGAACTAATGTCCTAATCCTTGTTGAAATCTGCATCAGACCCACCCACATACCAAACAACCTGCTAACCTTATATATTTTCTGTAAGAGATTAATAGGGCAGCATTCTGAGCACAAAACAGTAGTCACTAACTACTATTCAATTTCTTCTCGTGTCCCCCCCCCCCACCCCACAAAAATATCTATCGCCCAGGAATTCCCTTTCTCTCTTTTGTAGCTAATTTTCCTCAATCTGGAATGACCAGCTGATGTGTGTAGTAAAATCACAACAGGGTTGGCAAAGGGGATTTGCAACACCCACTATTCTCTGAGCCTTCATTCGTACACCCTTAAGAACACTTGACTCCCCACTCTGTAACAACAACAACAAGGCCATTTAATAAAATACTAGAGTACAAACATTATTTAATTACAAAATATCAATTAACAAGCAGAAAAAAAAAACAAACATTGAACACTTAGGGGAGGGGGAGGGCAATGAAGGAAAAAAAAAATAATTGAAATAATTCAGTGTGAATTTTTCTTTACTGAAGCAGAAAGTTGCTTTTTTTTTTTTCTTTTAAAATAGATCCTTTTACATTATAAAACAGGGACAGTACGTAATATAATGATGACAACATTTATATTTTACTGTTTTATAATGAGTCAGTCAATTAAGTGCCATACATGATAAACACTTTGGGCGATCATCTCTCTTTCAAGACATGACTGACTGGGCAGAAGATTATCCCACAGTAGGTTGCCATTGCTTTTTGTGGTAGACTGGTTGCCAGCCAAGGCTATAGAACCCAATCTATCCTGTTATTTGACTAATAGCTAGAAGGGGAAGATATGTATCATGTTATTAAGTAGTAATTAGTGGGGGATCAGTTTATTACTTTATAACAACAGAAAACTGATCCCTCACTTTATGCCCAGAAGTTGTTTTAATTATGTTTCTCACTATTATATTCAGTCAGTCAGTTAAGTTCCACACATGATACATGCTTTGAGCGATCATGATGTCTCGAAAGAAACATGACTGGGCAGAAGATTATCCTGCAGTAGGTTGCCATTGCTTTTTGTGGTAGACTGGTTGCCAGCCAAAGCTATAGAACCCAATCTTTCCCGTTATTTAACCCATAACTGGAGGGAAGAGAGAGGAGAACAATCAAAACAGTGTATAACAAACAATATACTGACCTGAATAACAAAGCACATGAAAATAATAATTTCTTATCTCAAAGATTCTCACAAAAATCACAAATATTTTATATAAACATTCTCTCACCTATTTATAAAGTTATGGGGCACAAAATGCATTCGTATTACAAAATACACAAAGGAAATATCAGTTTCGATGTTTATACAGTAAATTTATGATGAGACAGAAACACATGAATTTTCATAAGTGGTTATTTCCCTTTGCAACAGTATTGCATAAATAGGGCAAAAATATTACATTCGTTTCAACTAAATGGCCATTTTTTGTAACTGAGGCGGAATTCATTTTATATACAAATGCATGCTTGTAAGTGATGATCAAAAATCTAACAAATATTTAGTTTATTTCACACCTCATTCTCAGAATTTTCACTTTTTCTGGGAAGTGTTCTAAGCAGAGGATGGGATTTGTACCACTGAGATCCAAATATGCACTGGGATGGCCAAAGATGCCTTTAAAAATCTAAGTATTAAGAGACAAACATTTTGTTGGAAACAAAGAAAAGAGAACTGAACTCATATGTGATATCTGTCTTTCCGTATGGCAGCAAATGCTGAGCAATCTCCTCAAAGATGAAGAAGAGAAGTGAAGCAACAGAAACATGACTGACTGGGCAGAAGATTATCCTGCAGTAGGTTGCCATTGCTTTCTGCAGTAGACTGGTTGCCAGCCAAGACTATAGAACCCAATCTTTCCTGTTATTTAACCCAGAACTGGAGGGAAGAGACAGATTAATACCTTTCCCAAGGGTATTTGCACGTAAGTGAATGCAAGGAATTCAACTAGGATTCAACTAGAATTCGAATTTGGCACCCCGATTTGTCATTTCAAGTCGATATCCACTGCACCACAATGCACATCCTTTATACTGAGTACTAAACTGTAAAATTTTACAAAATCCACTGGAGAATCTGTAATGTGATCGATCCCGACTTGGCAGCTCAGATACACTCACTTTCTCACCGGCGGAGTGTGGCTTCCCTGTGTCTCTTCTACAAATACTTTCATGACTTCTGCTCCAAGGAACTTAGTTCACTGGTGCCCCCATATATGAATTTATTTGAGCTACAAGATTAGCAACTAGGTCCCACCTTTTTTTACTGTGAAACCAATAAATAGTAAATGCAAATTCTACTCCAGCAGCTTTTCTCTCACACTTCCCGCCTGCGGAATTCCCTTCCATTTACTTGCTTCCTCGACAGCTACAATCCCCAAGAATTTAAATGTAAAGTCAATAGTCATCTCCTATCTCACTAACCTGCATCCTCTCTCTCATGCTCTTTTCTCCATCCACTCCACTCTCATCAGTATTCTCATCCTTCTCTTACCCACTTCCTGACACCCCCTATAACCTGTCTCTCTTTCTCATAACTTTCCTCCTATGTAACGCCCTGCTAAACAGTGGCAGTAAAATGCCTTGCTTGAGGTGATATGATTATATAAAAAAAAAGAAAAAAAAATTTTTTTGTTTCCTTTCAAGTACAACCCAAAGTCACAAAGTGTGAAGCACCCTGTCAGGATCAAAATCCTGAATGTCCAAAAGGTTTGCATTATGGTCAGTCAGTCAAAAAGAAAAAGAAGTAGGTTGTTATTAATTTGGTCTAAAGTTAAATGAAGATTGAAATGTTGTTCGAAGTTACAAGATTGTGTTGTGCCAATCTACCAGAAAGGGAACATGACCTTCCCACTCTTTAAAAAAACTGGTTCAATTCTGCTGTACTTATGTTAAGGTTATGTAAAGTACATCAACATTGTACCTTTTGCCTTCAATCTGTCCTGTGAGTATTAGATTTTCCAAGCCCTCTTTTCTCATCGTGCACACTAAAAATTTTAACAAGTGTTAATTACAAGTGTTCTTTTTGTTTTCATTTCCTCTAAAACTTTGTCGTTGCTCACATATTTGGTCCAGAGTTTTCTCAGCATCCTTCTGTAGAACTGCACCATCATCATCAGTCCCTCAACTGCTCCAAGACAAGAAGGCTGAGAGCAGAAGAAACAAACTTTAGTTCTTTTTTTTCATGATCTTATCAGATAGCTTGGTGATGCCCATGATCTCACCACGCTATTGAGTCACTGACCAACAACGACCGAAGACCACGGAATATGGTGTGGGTTGGCCTGTGTTCATAGGCCCACAAATTTTGAATGAAGAGTTGTTTTTCTAGTTGTCAGCCAAGGCTATAGAACTCAGTCTGCCCTGATATTATTTAATCATAGCTGAGGGAACTTTTCCCAGGGTATTAGTGCTTAAGTGATTGTCATGAACTCGACTGGAATAACTATTAATCCACATGACATTCTTCAATTCTGGGAAGAAGTTGTCTGAGTGAAATTAACATCTTGATTGAATGATTTTCAAAACTGCTGACATATGCAATTTTATTAAGGAAGAGAGGAAGAAAGTCATTTGAATTCTGCCCACCCTCAAAGTTAAAAACTTCCTTGTATCAAAACGATTGGTAGTGTTCAAGCTCAGGTAAAAATCAGCATTTTGAATACTGATTTTCAATGCAGACATGTTAGCGCAATACAATCTTCCTGTTTCACCATCTTGTCACTTTGAAAAACCTTAGTTAAAGATACCTCCACTCATTTTTGAAAACTAACTTTTAAATTGAATTTTGAAAAATAGAAGTTTTCTTGATATTTTTATTTTAGTTTTAATTGAAAGCTAAATGATTAAATTTACTATTTCCAGTGAGCAAAATACTCTGGTGTATTTCAAACAGAAATTATATTGATTGGAACCTAAAATTTTGAGTTTTTTTTTTCTTTTTCAAATTTTTTTCTTTTTCAAATTTTGCGGCCATTTCTGAACGATCGACACATTTGTAAACAAATAAAATACACATTTGTGACATAATTTTTTTTTTTTAGCAAATTTAATGTCAAATTAATCTGAGATTATTACATAGTAAAACTCTCGTAACAATTTGGCTCTCTCTCTGCTAACGAAAATCAAAACAAGATTTTTACCAAAATTTCGAACGTATTAGAAAGGAATAACATTTTTTTAAAATAATTAAAATACTTTGATCGTAATAATAACAAACATTTTTATGGAAAAAGTTCGTTTTTAAGTTTGTGACATTTTCTTCATACAATGCTGTTTTTTTTTTTTGTTTTTTTCCCAACGATTTAGTGGCGGTAAAGGAAATTACTGAGCATCAGGAAGAGACAGCTGAAGTTCCTGGGACACGCAATGAGGAAAGAGAGCTTGGGGAATCTGATACTAACAGGCCAGAGGGAAAAAGAGACAGGGGAAAGCAATGAATTTGAAAGACCTAATCAGGTGGATGACGGAACGAGGATTGTATGGTGTAACAGGAGAAGACGTGCTAAGAGCCACCAGGGATAGGGAAACGTGGAAAGCCATGATCGCCTACGTCCTGAAAGGACAGGGCACATAAAAGAAAAAGAAGTGGAGGTACCTACATCTTTTTTTTTTTTTTTTTTAATTCATTTGCGACGAGTACATTTTTCGAGTTCCAGTTGAATCCACTGTATTCACTTACACGCATACCCTTGGGAAAGGTAAATCCATCTCTTCCTTCCAGTTATGGGTTAAATAGCAGGATAGATTGGGTTCTATGGCCTTGGCTGGCAACCAGTCTACCGCAGAAAGCAATGGCAACCTACTGCGGGATAATCTTCTGCCCAGTCAGTCATGTCTCTTTCGAGACATGATCGCCCAAGTGTGCATCACGTATGGCACTTAACTGACTGACATTTGAAAGAAAGCTTAAAACAATAAGCTCACTTAAAAAATACATTTTTATGTTTTTAGTCGGAGGGGTGTATGCAATCGATGTCAACCTTGAGATAATTCGAAAGCCAATATACAATAAAATTTCATTAATGATTTTTTACAAAAAAAAAAAATCGAAAGTTAAGTGAAAGTTGGAAAATAAAAAAAAGGATTTATAAGTGGAATTTGAGTTTTTTTTCCTCCCTTGACATCGTAATAAAAATGTTTTGTTTTTTTTTTTAAATACGTTTTTGTTACAAGGTTACGTTGGATGCACACTTTTTCATTCAATAAAAAACTTATAAATTCATAAAATAAATAAAATTATTTTTTCATTAAATTTTTGTTCGCAAAAAATTCTTTTTAAGGACAAAAAGTAGCATTTTTTCTGCTTTTAAATTCATTTGGCATCGAAATGAAAATATTTTACCACAAAAGAACAATTTTTTTAGTGTTAGTGCTTATAAAACAATTAAAAATAGATTGACTAAAAAAGGTGTAGAAAAAACTGCAGAAATAGAAAGAAAGTAAAAAAAAAAAGATATTTACAAAAAAAATGTCATCAGGAAAAACGAAAATCATTCAAACGTTCATTTGAGTTAAACAATAATTTTAATAGCCGAAGAATAACAACAGACCATAAAAATATTATTTAAATAAAAAGAAAAACACAGCAAAAAGAGAAAATGGTTAAATGAAATGATACCTCGGGATTTAGAAAATAGCATAATTTTTAAAAGGAAACAAAAAGGGGGGGGGGGCATTAAAAATATTTCAAGGAGATTAAAAAAAAGTCAGAAATGCTTTCAAATGAAGAAACAAATTTGAAAAATGTTAAATTGTTAATTGTTAGTAATTGTTTTTAAAATGGACATTTTAATTTTAAGCCCCCCCCAAAAGGCGTATTTCTAGCAATTAGGACCCGAAATACTTAAATTTAAAAAAAAAAAAATTTGCCAAAGTTTTTTTTAGTTTTTTTTTTGTTTTTTTAATGTCAGACAGACACCGGTGTTCCCACGATACGAACAAATTATTTATTTATAGTCATTATTTGGTGCTTGCATTCTTGTCAAGTGTTTAAATTTAACCCTTTTGTTTTGTTGTTAGAGATTTAAAAAAAAACGAAAAAGAAAAGAAAATAAAACTTTAAAAAATAGCTTCTCATGCAACAGGATGACATACAATCACTTGTCAGTTATTTTTTATTTTATTACTAAAAAAAGTAAAGTTGTAATAAATAAAATTAACAGAAGCACAAAGAGAGGATTAAAAAAATCTCATCAATTATCTTTACTTTTTTTTAGCAGTATAAAAAAGGGCATTTTAAGATTTAATTAATTTAATATCTTCGTTTTTTTTTAAACGAATTCGCTCTAAAAAATGATTTAAAAAACTAGAAAAAAACCAAATATCTCATAAATAAATTCAGATTTTGCATCATCTGAAAAGAAAAAACTTAGAAAGATGAGTGCTGCTATTTAAAATGTTTATTTGCCGGGTGGCATGACTCATTCGGTAAACCAAGAATGAGTGGCATGACTCATTTGGTAAATCTGGAGGCCAGCTACTTTCTCCTCAGACTGGAGCCTAAGCAGGGGTGCACAGACTGTGGGCTTTTCCTTCACTAAGTCTGACACTCTAATTACACAAGCTATGTAGAGGGAGTACTTGATGTTTCCTAGGTCACCCATTTTATTTAGTTTCTAACCAAATTCGGATCTGCTTAACTTAGGGATTCGCTTCGTTTACAAACACGAACAGTTTTTTGTTTGTTGTGTACTCACTAAAAAAGAAAAACAAAATTGTCAATCATGAAAAGTGTTTTCCTTCCTAAACGATATTTTTAATTTTTGGTACATTAAAAAAAAAACACGTCTGAAAGAAGAGAGGGAAATACATTGCATAACAACAACATCTAAAAACTAAAAAAAAAAAAAACGTTAAAAATGAAAACATTATTTAATTCGAATTCTTAAAAAAAAAAAATGATCGGTCGGCAACTTATCCAAACTTTTGTCATCTGTCATTGCTGAAGAAGTCTAGTAAATAAACTACACAAAAACTCTCTTAGTTAATTTAATTACTAACGAAAAGAGTGAAGAAGACCTACCTGTAAACTAGATGCAAGCTGCCTGTAGTAGAAAAGGGACATGTCCTCATGAATGAAATTTGTAGGGGTCACGGCCATTCTGGAAATGCGGGGGGTAGAAATACCGACGGACAATGTATTCTTTTATCTGATGTAAGTGTAAACGCGTTTGTATGTGTTTTGATTATTAAAAAAAAAAAAGTATCTTGTTGCAAATGCACACACTCGCAAAGAGAAAGCGAGGTAGGCAGGCAGGCAAGCCAGCCAGCCAGCCAACCCTGGGGAGTGTCAACCAACCTACTAGTTATGCCAACTGAGGTGGGTACGCTGAAGAGAAAACTGTACACGCATACATATTGGAAGGAGAGAGAAACAAGAAGCAAGGCCACAGTCAGTTTGCGTGTGGAGGGAAGAGAGTTGGTAAAGAAACGGGCACAACTGCTACTGTTTCTGCTTTTTTTAAAACATACACCACGCAAAAAGAGTTTCACGGGTATCGTGGTCAACCCTTTAGGAGTTTGAAACACATTGGACCTCTGCCAAAGAACTTGTAATATTTTTTAAAGAACTTGTAATATTTTTTAATTTTTGACAACTGAAAATTTAATTTTTTTTTTTTCGTGTGACTGACTAAAAAGAAGGGGGGAAAAATTAACTTGCCATATTTTTTGTTATTACGACTAATAAAAAAACATTTTGAGACCTTTCTGCAAACTTCTACCCCAAACATTAGTAAAGAGCAGGGTAATTTTTTTTTTTCTTTTTTATGAGAGAGGGAAGCATACGCATTAAAGGGAGGCGGTTACTCTCGTAGAATTCTTTGAGTAGAAACAACATTAACAATAATAATAATACTTTCTTTAATTAATAAACCATTTTTAAGCGCTAAAACCCAAGCGATCCAAGTCAGTGAATATCGATCACAACCAGAACTAACTTTTTGGGGGTCGTAATATATCAAGAACTTTGTTGTGAACATAAAACTAAAAATAAATAATTATAGTCAAAGGGCAGGGCATCCAAAATACGAATTCCCCATTGCGTTGATGAAAGACACATAATGAATATCTACATTTTGACAATAAAAACCCATAATCAAATAAAAGCAAACATTTTTATATTTCGCATATGAAAACGAGCACAATCCAGATACCTATTTAATATTTTAAAAGTTTATTTTTCGATCCTTCTGGATTTTAGAAGTGCATGTGTTATCTTTTTCTTTTGTCGTACCCATAAAGAAATGCATAAAAATAAAAAAAATATTATACTGTAACGGGCTGTCATGTCCCCAAAAAATTAATAAAAAAAATAATTATAGTGTAAAAATTATTACAATAAAATAATTATAACAATTATCATTAATTCATTCATTCCAAACTAATGAGAATCGACCCCCCCCCCCACAACTTTCTCCCCTAGAAACACGTGACTTTCTCACTTATGGACAAGTAGTTCACACAGCAGGTCATTAACACGTGCGTCAAAGAAAATTTTATCTCCTTTTCCATTTTCAGAATTTTTTTTTGTGTGTGTGTATTAAAGATAAATGTTACTATTATGTAACATCCATCTTTTAACACTCAACAAAAAGTTCGAGGTCAGAAAACCCCGAGACATTTACTGTATTTTTTTCAACTTTATCTGGACACACACACACAAGAAAGACTGTATACACGTTGCTTATTCTTCATCTTACCGTTCTGTAGGATTCCAATCCACATTTGATCTACACTTAACCCCAAACACACAATTTTACTTACTATTACTGCCCCTCGTGTCTCCAACACCACATAATGACCAGATAATAAATAAAACTTATTTTGATGTTTTCACATATTGCTGTTTCTTATTTTTCTCATTATTTTTGTATATATAAATGTGAAATGGTTTACAATTATTTACTTACAGTTATAACTCTCAGACACCTTTTATTCAAAGATTGCTTTTATAATATCAAACATAACCAATACGGCTAGCAAAACTTCTGACCAATTTCTCTTATTTTATTTTATTTTTCAAAGATTGCTTTTATAATATCAAACATAACCAACACGGCTAGCAAAACTTCTGACCAATTTCTCTTATTTTATTTTATTTTTCAAAGATTGCTTTTATAATATCAAACATAACCAATACGGCTAGCAAAACTTCTGACCAATTTCTCTTATTTTATTTTATTTTTCAAAGATTGCTTTTATAATATCAAACATAACCAACACGGCTAGCAAAACTTCTGACCAATTTCTCTTATTTTATTTTATTTTTCAAAGATTGCTTTTATAATATCAAACATAACCAACACGGCTAGCAAAACTTCTGACCAATTTCTCTTATTTTATTTTATTTTTCAAAGATTGCTTTTATAATATCAAACATAACCAACACGGCTAGCAAAACTTCTGACCAATTTCTCTTATTTTATTTTTCAAAGCGTACATGCCAAACTTGCTAAGTCCTCCTTTTGCAGGAAACGAAACGGTTTATTTACTAACACTATACCAACTATTAAATAAATGAAAACAAACCAAAGTAAAACCTTATTCATCAGAAAGAGAACCAATAAAAATGTTTTATTTCCCTGATTTAGTGCTGATAAATCTTTCCTTCATTAAAATCTAATATTAATTACTGACCAACTTACAAGACTACTTATCAGTTCTTGATGTTGGTATAGTATGTGGCCTACCTCTTTGATTTTGGTATATGTGGCCTGCTCGGTTTGAAGGTGTCCTACCTCAGTAAGAGTATAGATATAACTATTCAGTTATTTATTGAAACTAATTATTTTCCCCATACCCTAACCCTTACCAGAAAATTATAATACAATTTAAGGAAGGTTACATACTATATCAGTGAAAGAATTTCTTAGGCCACATACTATATTGGCACCCATTTCTTGACCACTAGTCAGTTAAGTGCCATACGTGATACACGCATTGGGTGATCATGTCTGGAAAGAGACATGACTGACTGGGCAGATTACTATCCTGCAGTAGGTTGCCATTGCTTCCTACAGTAGACTGGTTGCTGACCAAGGATATAGAACCCAATCTGTGTATTATTTGACTCATAGCTAGAGGAGGAAGAGATGGATTATATTATTAAGTAGTAATTACTCAGGGATCAGTTTATTAGTTCATAATAATAGAAAATCGATCCCCCACTTTATGCCCAGTAGAAGTTTTAATTATGTTTCCAACTATTATATTCAGTCAGTCAGTTAAGTGCCATGCGTGATACACACTTTGGGTGATCATGTCTCGAAAGAGACATGACTGACTGGGCAGATGATTATCCCACAGTAGGTTGCCATTGCTTTCTGCAGTAGGCTGGTTGCCAGCCAAGGCTATATAGAACCCAATCTGTCCTATTATTTAACCCATAACTGGAGGGAAGGAAAGGATTAGTATCTTTCCTAAAGGTATTTGCACATAAGTGAATGTAAGGAATTCAACTAGAATTTGAACTCTAGCTGACCACTCGGCCTGTTTTAAATTTTAAAGTCACTTTTTCAATTATTCTTGTCGAAGTGTAAGATCACAAATCTTTCATAAAAAATGATTTGTTAATTTATTCTGAATTCCTAAATTGATTTATGGTTCTTTAACATCAGTAATTGACAGTCAAACAATTCTGGGGAAAAGACTGTTTTGGTAAGGAAACAATGAAAAATAGTTGATTAAAACTAAAGAGAGTATTTTATTCATTAAGTTTACTATTGAAATGGCTAAAAATGTAAGAAGCAGTAGTTCTTTGGGACTAATTCTACAAATACTTTCACGGCGTCTGCTCCAATGAACTTAGCTCACTGGTGTTCCCATATATGAATTTACTCAAGCCACAAGATTAGCAACTAGGTCCCACCCTTTTACTGTGAAACCAATAAAATATAAACGCAAATTCTACTCCAGCAGCTTCTTTTCTCACACTTCCCACCTGTGGAATTCCCTTCGATTTACTTGCTTCCCCCACAGCTACAATCGCCAAGAATTTAAATGTAAAGTCAATAGTCGTCTCCTATCTCACTAACCTGCATCCTCACTCTCATGCTCCTTTCTCTGCCCACTCCACTCTCATCAGTATTCTCATCCTTCTCCTACCCTCTTCCTGACACCCCCTATAACATGTCACTCTTTCTCATAACTTTCCTTCTATGCAACCCCCTGCAAAACAGTGGCAGTAAAATGCCTTGCTTAGAGTGATATGATCATAAAAAAAATTGTTTCTTTGGCCAGACTTATCATTTGTAAAATTTTCTTCAGGCTTCTTGCTTCCCAATCAAATGTCAATTGTTATCTTGTCTTCTTATTTCCTATTCTTTTATTGTTCTCCCTTTCCTTAAAAGTGCTTTTTTCTTCTCATATTATCTAACTTACTAAGCCATTGCGTCTCAGTGGCTTTATTGCCCTGCTTGGGATTAAATGATTAAAAAAAGTTTTACTGATGTGGATATAACAAGTATAATTCAGTTTAAGTAATCGAATTATGAGACAGAACTGAAAAGTTATCAATCAGCCTGAACAGACAACAACAATAACAATTAAAAAGACCGCAAATTTTCAAACCTTCACCCCGTGTTCCAGCCACTTTATGTGTGACAAAAATAAGTGTGTATAATACGGATTGTTTTAATGTAGGTACCTCCACTCATTTTTAATTAAATTTTTAAAAATTTAAAAAACTTTCTTAAAGCTTTTATTTTAGCTTTAATCGAAAGCTAAATAATTTACGATTTCCAGTAAGAAAAATACTCTGGTGGATTTCAAACAGAAATTACATTGACTGAAATCTAAAATGTTGAGATTTTTCGGACATTTTTGAGCAGTCTCTATACATTTGTAAACAAAAGCTGATTCTTGTTTTTAAAAATCTTGCAAAAATAAAATATACATCTGTGACACTTTATTTTTGGAAAATTAGAAAATTTAAAGCGAAATCAATATCTGATTTCACTCCTGACCGGGGGGGGGGGGAGAGAAGATTTAAATAAAAGTTTCAAACGTGTTAGAAAGCATTAAAAATTTTTTTTTAAATAATTAAAGAAATACTTTTATCTTTTCTCTTAATAATAGTAATAAACATTTTGACGTAAAAACTTTATTTTTATTAAGTTTGGGGTCTGCGCTGTTTTTTCAGCGAGTAAGTGGAAGTACCTGTTGTAAATGTCTAAGAAAACACGTCGACCAGTAAGTTAGTTACTGGAATTCAACGCGTTTAATGATGAGCAAATTTGTAAAAGAAATGTTAAAACAAAGATCTAATTGTAAAACTTTTGACTTCTCTTATTAATTTAATAATTGAAGAATTATATTTATTTTTGTTAATAAAAATAAAATGAAAACTATTACGATTTTCTTAAACAGAAAACTTAATATTTGAAGAATGGAAAAAGATATTTTAAAACTATGACACCTTTTGTCAAGAGACCATCAGTCAGACGCCATACACAATACATGCTTCCACCAATAAGTCATGTCTCTTTCGAGACATGACTTATTGGCAGAGGATTTTCCCACAGTAGGTTGCCATTATTTTCATTACTTTCTAACCAATCAAGGTTAGAGAAACCAATTTGTCCTACTTAACCCATAGCTAGAGGGAGAAGAGACGGATTATATTATTATCTTAATAAGTAACAATTAGTGAGGCATTAGTTTATTACTTCTTAACAACAGAAAACTGATCCCCCACTTTATACCCAGTAGAAGCTTTACTTATGTTTCCAACAATTATATTCAGCCAGTAAGACAATTGCCTGCATGATGCACGAAAGAGACATGACTGACTGGGTAGAGGATTTTTCTGCAGTACATTGGTTGACAATCAAGGCTAAAGAACCCAATCTATCCTGCTATTTAACCCATAGCTGGAGGGAGAAGTGACATATTCATACCTTTCCTAAGGGTATTTGCATGTAAGTGAATGCAACAAATTCAACTGGAATTTGAACTCTGCTCACCGATGAGATCGTAACAAAAAGATTTAAACAAGACAACCAAGATTTCTGCCAAACAGTCAAACTAACAGCTTGTTAAACAGTTAGTTGCTATAGTTACAAGTACCATATATATATATATATATATATATATATATGTGTGTGTGTGTGTGTGTGTAATATATATATATATATATATAGGAAAAACTACTAAAAAGTTGTAAGTTAAAAATGTTTTTTTGACAGTATTTTTTTCTATTGTTATATATATATATATATATATATAATATTTCAGACCGGCCTCGGCCTTTCATCCGAAACAAATGATTTTAAACTAGATGCGTCCGTCGCGAGATGTGGACGTCGCATGATGCAGAAAGCGATAGAATTTGAATATTTTTAAATGTAAACCTAACTGTAATAATACAATATAACTGTAATATATATATATATATATATATATATATATATATATATATATATCAGCATGCAGTGTGGGTATAGAAGAATCCAAAGGAGTATCCTGTACATACAGTGGTAGGATAACTCTCCAAGAGAGCTCTAAACATGTATGCATATAAATGCATATAGAGCAAATATAAGAAAAATTAAGACAGACACGTTATTCACCATGAAATAACGTGTCAGTCTTAATTTTTATATATATATATATATAATAATAATAGAAATAAATAAATACTGTCAAAAAAAAAAAAAAAAAAAATTTTTAACTTACAACTTTTTAGTAGTTTTTCCTATACCTATTAAGACAATATACGTGGATTATCATTATGATATATATATATATATATATAACACACACACTAAGTGTAGCGTATACCGTTATTTATACTTATTACTTTTAATGCTATGAGTAACTTTGTTGACTTATGCTCGTGTTAGTAAGCAAGCAGCTTCCGGTACTTGATGCTTTACGTCGGTCGACCCACATCTCCACCCTGACAAAACAAACCTCAGCTCGTGTTGCATACTCTCCTCTTTCTTTATGTAGGTTCCCACCCAATTCCGTTTTCAGGCGTTTTTTTTTTTTTTGCTTCCTGATGCAATATTTCAATAAACAGAATGGGAAACACGGCTGGAAAAATGTTTCTGAAATCATTTATAGGATTTATTGGAATTTGCTTTCATGATGAGCACCACCTCCTCCTTCTCCGCCTCGATTTCTTAACTAGTCTCTTACGTTATACCACCCAACACATATACAAGAAGAGAGTGCTGAAAAGTTCCTGGGGTCGATAAACTTTATTCTGTGTGTGTGTGTGGGGGGGGGGGGTAGTATTCATTCTTATCCAGACTGATAAGTTTTACCCAACCTCTGTGTGCGTGTGCGTGTGCGTGTGTGTGTGTGTGTGTGTGTAAAAAGTATTTGCCACTTGTAATTTTTTTTTTTTTTACAGTGTAGGTTCACTGTTGGAGCCACTTGAGGTAGAGGGTTACATTTTGGGGTAGTTTATATGGATAAGAGGGGAAGATAATAGTCAAGTCTAGACTTGAAACTATTAAGATTGTAGTGATCAGGAAAACATCCCCTTCGGAATCTGTTCTACAGGACAGTGGTTCATGGGAAGAAGCTGTTTGAGTAAAACTTACTTCTTACCGATGAAATACGGGGGAAATGTGGGTGGTTTGCTACTATGTAAGTGGCATTGTGGGTTCTAATCATGAAGGTTAGATGTGGTGGAACCAAGGAATAGAGTTCATTTGAGCACTTTCCATGGTGGTACCAACAGAGCAGTAAGAGGATTCAGCACACTCAGCTGGTAAGATAGAGGGTGGAAAACAATTCTTTCCCAACAATGCCTTGGAGACACTTTTGAATTCTATTGAGACTAGAAAGAGAGCACTGGGCAGCTCCTGCCCAAATAGGGAAACTGAACTCTATTCTCAGTCAAAGCTGGCTCTATAAAGGTCAAAGATAGCAGGCAATTTTTTTTCCTCATTTTTCAGAAACTAACCAAGGAATGTAAAAGAATGCATGCCTATCATTTATATATTATTCAAAAACATTTGATAAAGCAGAACATATCACAAAGAACTGTTGGAACTGCTATTTATTTATTTATTATTTTTTTAAAATCATATTCACACCCATGTGAGGCAGTAATACCACGAAAACAAAAAGTTACGGGGGTGAAAGAATAAAAAACAGAAGCATTATTGAGGAGCAAAAAGTAATGGAACAGCAATCAAGAAGACAGTAGATAATGATTGACATTGTATGTATAATTATGAAGATCAAACTTGAATGGAAATCAAGAAGCCACAAGAGAGTTCCACATTTGAGAAAAAAAAATTAGCATAGAACTTATGATTACATCTAGCCAATTCAATTGTAAAATGATGAGACCTTGCCAGAGAAGCAAGAAGATGCAAGACAGTTCCTCTAGTGGGAAAAGAAACTATTAGCATAGAACTTATGGTTACATCAAGCCAATTCAATTGTAAAATGATGAGACCTTGCCAGAGAAGCAAGAAGATGCAAGACAGTTCCTCTAGTGGGAAAAGAAACTATTAGCAGAGAACTTATGGTTACATCTAGCCAATTCAATTGTAAAATGATGAGACCTTGTTGTATACCATATTTACATGCTCTCAATATTAAGGCCTTTTGGGCGGTTATGAGAAGTATTAAAACTCCATTTTGTTTTGTGTTTACAACTGTCACAATTTCTATCGAATTTCTGGGATGAGGATTTATTATTTACATGTGATGATACCGCAATGTATTAGTGTTAGTTTGTGAAATTTGGTGAGATCATAATTTTGAGTTCAATCCCAGAGATGAGCAGTGATTACTTGGACACGGTATAAACTGGGCTGGCAATAATTGAGCAGTAATAAATATGAACGAGACAAGATATCCCTAGACATGCTCAGTGGAATGATAGCAATATAACGCCAGAGATTAAATAAAGGGTTCAGTTTGAAATGGTTATCAGGAACAACAGGCACATTTGTTTAGAACCATTGCCAGAATATCATCGGATTTGTGGGGATTTGTGGGGATTTGTGGGGATTCAGCTTAGAGACAAGAGAATCCATGTATGGAGTTATATTCATACCACACAGAGACTTGGTTCTCATTGGAAAGTCTGGCAAATTGAGTGAAGAAAGAAAAGACTTACACTTGTTTAACACTAAGAGCTGCTAGTAGTCTGGAGAAACAAACTTATTAAAAAACCGTATGGTACCTCATTCTATTAAGTGAACAAAATCTTAGCCTCATTGAAGAAATATTTGCAATTTGATCGTAACTATCATGTTGGTTCAGTCAAAAAAAAAAAAGTGATTTTGATGACAAATTTAGTTTTGGTCAAATTTGGTACTTTTTTTTTTTTTTTATTATAGTATGCTCTTTTTTGGTGAATTAGTTGTGGTATATGATTTATGTGCATTGTGGTACAGTGGATATCAGCTTACAACAAGAAATTGGAGAGGCAAGTTCAAATTCCAGTTGACTTTGTTGCATTCACTTACACACAAATACTTTAGGAAAGATATTAATCCCTTTCTTTTCCCTTCAGCTATGGGTTAAATATCAAGACAGATTGGGTTCTATAGCCTTGTTTAACAACCAGTCTACCACAGAAAGAAATGGCAACCTACTGCAGGAAAATTTTTTTCTTAGTCAGTCATGTCTCTTGAGACATGATCGCCTAAGCATGTATCACATATGGCACTTAACTGACATAATTTACAATCATAAACATTGAATTTTATACCTTTTGACCTAAAATTTATTTTAGGAAGATTCAGCATTCAATTTGCATGTTGTATATACAAAATTAAAAAGGGATTGTCAGTAGTCATGAATTGAGGTAAATATTAACTGACAATATTAAGTTGTTGTTTATGTCTCCACCATATTTATTTTGACAAAAATTTTATTCATATTAATTCATTGCATCATTATTCAGTCATCAAAGTTGTTAATAGGTTTTCTGTGATCTTGCACCATATTTTATCTAAATTTCAACTAAGGAAAATCTATTTGTCTTTAAATCAGGAAGAGTTATACAAATATTTCAGTTATGAACTAATTTCCCATCCACACTGACTTGTGTGAAATTGAAAGAACTCTAAAATAGGCACTGCCCATATGCTATCAAATAAGTAATTGCAAAAATCATCTGTCACAAAAAGGTCAAAGAAAAACAATATGGAATAACTGAAAAGTTTTATTGATTCAGTCAGCTAAGTGCCATATGTGATACCTACTTAGGTGATTAGGTCTTGAAAAAGACATAACTAATTGGGCAGAAAATTATCTCAGAGTAGTTTACCATTACTTTTTTGCGGCAGACTGATTGCCAACCAAGGATATAGAACCCAATCTGTCCTGATAATAAACCCATAGGTAGAGGGAAAAGTGACGGATTAATGCTTTCTCTGAGGTGTTTGTATGTAAGTGAATGCAATGAATTCAACTCGAACTTGAACTCAGCTATTCGCTTTCTCATTCCAAGCCGATATCCACTGCACCAAAATGCACATCCTACTCAAAAAGGTTCAAAAGTTTGCATTGAAAATCCAGTCTTCATCTGTGTATAGTTATGAGGATGCATTTATATATATATATATATATATATATATATATATATATATATAAAAATATTAATAAAGTCCACAAAAGTTTAAAAGTTATAGTAAGGGATTCTACTTGTTATTACAAAAAAGTTTTAATTCATGAAGTAGTTGTAAAATAGAGAAATTAGAAATAAAACATTTGGAAAATTCTAGATCATTCCAGAAAAATCTAGAGAATTCGAGATGATTCGAAAAATATGCAAATCAGATGTTAGCCTTTATAAAAATAGGTTTTGAGAAGAGAGTAGTGACTTGTTAAAAGGATTTGCTGACATTATCAACTCTGGCCCGATTCGCAGATTTATGCATCCAGCCGAAAGAATTTCTACAAAAAGTTGCCGACCAACAAAAACTCAAATGAGAACTTCATAGAACAAATCTGGTAAATAGAAATTTTTGACTCTTTCATTGACCCTACTAAAAATTCTTCTTTATATACACATTTGAGGATTTCCAAAAATAGCACTTAGAATACTCACTAGCTTAACGGGGTAAAGATATGAGACTCCCGCACCTTCCTTCCCCTTCGTAACACTTTCCAGTAGTAAACTGTTTCTGTTCTGAATGCAAAAAAATTGCATATTTGTAAATATTCTTATTTTGTGTTTTTGTAAATTAAATATTTGTCTGTGATTTAGCTCTGTATTTTGGCAAATCATTTTTTCTTTCATTACAATTTATGGCACGTAACAAAGTTCAGTAATGTTTGGAATGAGGGTTATGGTTATTTATATTATTTACATTCTGATGATTGCCTTCATCTTTGTTATCACAAAGTTTTAGTCATCATGCTCTCTGGCCTTCATCAGGTGATTGTAGACAAAGATTAGAGCAATTGTTCAAATGTGAATGATACGCCTCCAGTCTCTTGTTTTCCAATTAGAGATGAGAACTTGTACAAATAAATAAAAGGGCCTGGAGGTCAAAAAAGGAAGTCATTTGAAAAGAGATAAGGTCAACCAGCATCATGTGACTTCTGACCCTATTTTAAAACATTTTGGAAAGCAATGATTTCCCTTAATTCCTTCACTGCGATACAGATATATTTTTTTTTAATAATCATATTGCCCCAAGCAAGGCATTTTACTGCCACTGTTTTGCAGGGGGCTACATAGAATGAAATTTATGAGAAAGAGTGACAGGTTATGGGGGTGTCAGGAAGTGGGTAAGAGAAGGATGAGAATACTGATGAAAGTGGAGTGGATGAAGAAAGGAGCATGAGAGAGAGAGAGAGAGAGAGGATGCAAGTTAGTGAGATAGGAGATGACTATTGACTTTACATTTAAATTCTTGGAGATTGTAGCAGTCGAGGAAGCAAGTAAATGGAAGGGAATTTCACAGGCAGGAAGTGCAAGAAAAGAAGCTGCTGGAATAGAATTTGCGTTTACTTTTTATTGGTTGGTAAAAGGTTGGGACCTAGTTACTAATCTTATGGCTCCAGTAAATTTATATATAGGAGGCACCAGTGAGCTAAGTTCATCAGAGCAGAAGCCGTGAAAGTATTTGTAAAAGAGACATAGGGAAGCCACATTGTGCCGGCGCGAAAGTGACTGTATCTGAGCTGCCAAGTCAGGATCTATCAATTAACAGATTCTCCGTTGGATTTTGTCAAAATTTAATTAAAATAAAAAATAAAAATAAAAAAATCTCACTGATCCTTCCAAACAGAGAAATACATTTTAATTTCTAATGTAATGAAATTCAAAAATGTGTTGACTTAAAGAAAAAGAAAGACGTCACCTCTGCCAATTATTATTGTCGTCATGTTGAAATGCTGTTTATTACAAATTATCACTTTTTAAGATCATCTGAATTCACATTGATCATTCATAAATATATGGATGGAAGTCAATCATTTTGTGTAAAAATTTCATTACCTCTGTTATGGTGAAACACACCTACTCCTCAGATAATAGACTCTCCCTCCTATATTAATAAGAGTTAACAGGAAGTTAACTCAAAAAATTCTTAGGAAGTTCATAGGAGTTCTTAGAAGTTCTAGAGAGTTCTTTAGAGTCCTATTGGAGTTCAGTTGAGTTACTAAGCAGTTGATATTAGTTGGCAGTTAGCCGAATACTAAGGGGTCAGCTTTCAGCGGAAGATTACCAAGTTCCTAACATTTTGGGTGTGTTAAGTCGATTAGCAACCAACATAGCACGATTATAACCTTCAGTGCAAAAACTACTCCACAACAACCTTAAAGAAATCAGGTCTTCTCAATGCTTACGAAGGACAAAATCCGAAATAATAGATATGATGTGGTAGAAATACCTCTTAAATAGTAAAACTTTAGTGGCAATAGTGACTTTATATAGCTAATGTCTTAACATTGTGAGGTGAGTATTTTTGCTGAACCTTGTATAACAGAGTGTGTGTGGGGGGCAATAAAAACAGCAACAATTGTAGATTTGGCAGCTTCAAATAATGAAAAATAATAACTGTTAAAATAAAAAATTATGAGTTTTTTCCACAGATGTTATGACCACAGGAATTTAAGTATAGTACTAGATTGGCATCTAGGTCCCACCCTTTCACGATTGAAACAGCAAAAGGTAACCGCCACCTCTACTCCAACAGTCAGTTTCTTTTACTTGCTTCTTTGATAACTTTAATCTTTGAAAATTGAAATGCATTGTCAATCACCATCTTCTATCTTCTTGAACCCTATTCATCTTTTGTCCTTTTCTCAATCCTCTCTATTCTCAGTCTTCTCTTTCACTTTCACTCCCTGTAACCCCCTGCATACTAGTGGCATTCCCACCTTGCTTGGGGTGAAATGATTAAATAAATTTAAATGCAACATCAATCGCCATCTTCTATCTTCTTGAATCTCATTCCTCCCTATTCTCAGTCTTCTCTTTTACTTCCTGTACCCCCCCCCCCCCCGGTGCACTAATGACATTCCCACCTTGTTTGGGATGAAATGATTAAAAAACAACATTTTATCCATTGGAAACAATTAAAGAGTTGAGTTAAAGAGAAATAACTGCATGACATCCAGAAATCACATTGAACATGGAATGAGTATAATATACATCAGTGATTGAAATAAATTATTTGTTCTGAAATTCAAAGCACCTGAAGAAGGCTGAAGCATACAACCACTGAAACATCATGAATACAACAGTCTGAACAACATAAATAATGTAAATACTACATCTCAAAAGTATAGATAAATAGAATAACACAAAATCAATCAGAAAAGTCTCCCAGTAAATCGATTTAGCTCAATAGTAATAGTATAGGACTGAAGGTTAAGAAATTTAATTTCGTTCTTTCTGCTGATTAATGAGCAGCAACAAAAGATTGGCAAGAAAAAGAGATTTTAAATTTGTGCAATATTCTCTTTCATTGTTAACATAGAAATAATACCTATTCAATTCTTTCAGATGAGCCAATAATATAGCAACAGTTCTCAGTACCTACAGAGTGAAAGCATTTCCTCTCACCTTACGGGGTGAGGGGTGTAATTATTAATTAACAGGCATTATAAGCTAGAGGAAATTTTGCACCCATTTACACCTGTACCTGTGGTGTGGAGGGTAACAATCTCTACTCACTTCTTGTTATACCTTCGATATTAATATCCTCCACCTAATTTATTAAGACTTAACCTCATTCATTACTGTTGTTATTACAATGTTTCAGCTTAACTATGGCTTTCTTCAGGTGCACAAACATGTGTGCAAAGAAAGGTTTTTGTTTTTTTTTGTGGGAAAAGGTTTTTTTTAAATATTTTCAATCACAAATAACTAATACATAAGGGGTTATAGAGTGCAAGAGAATATATAAAAGAAAGAAAATACTATTAAAGAGAGAGAATAATAAAAAAAAAAAAAACATGGAATAAGGAAACAGAAGGTAATGATTGACCTTACAATTAAATTTTCAAAAATCAAAGTTGAATGGGAAGTAAGAAGCAGGAAGAGAGTTCCACAAATGAAAAAAACGAGAGAAAAACGTGTTAGCATAAAACTTACTGTTCAAATGTGAAAAGATAAAACCTTACTGCCAATCTAGTCAGTTGAGTTCCATACTCAAAAGAGACATGACTGACTGGGCAGAAGACTTATCCTGCAGTAGGTTGCCATTGCTTTCTGCGGTAGACTGATTGCCAGTCAAGGCTGCAGAACCCAATCTGTTCTATTATTTAACCCATAACTGGAGGGAAGAGATTAATACCTTTCCCAAAGGTATTCGTGCGTGAGTGATTGCAAGGAATTTAACTGGAATTCGAACGGCTTCCAAGTCAATATCCACTGCACTACAACGCACAGCCAATCTAGTACTGATTTAGATACCATAGAGAAAAGTTTGGATAGAGTTACCATGAAAATATTTATAGAAACAGCACAGGGAAGCTACATCACAGTGGTGGGAAAGTAACTGAAGGCAAGATGCTGGGTCATGACCAATAACATTGCAGATTCTCCTTTAGATTTTATTAAGAAGTTCTAAATGTATAGCACAAGCACCAGACCAGATGTGGCAGCAATATTCAATGCATGGATAAATGGTAGACATGTAAGATAGATTCTGGAGAGAAAAATGGTAGATGTGTAAAATAGATTCTGGAAAGAAAAATTGTCTAGCCTGACACAATGAAGAAACTTTCCTAGCAGCAGATATAACAATTGATCCAATATAATCTTTCTACAAAATGTCAGTGTAAAATATTAGCCTGAGAAGGTGCAGCGAGTCACTCAGCTAAACAGAAACATTGTGGTAATAAATAACAGAATAAGTTATCCATCATCACCTTTACTCTTGAAATAATAAGGACCTGTCTCAAAACTTATAATAATAATAAATCTTTACACTTAATATGATCATAATTTTTAATAATAACAGTACCTTTCCTCACAAATTCAAGTGTTGGTCTCTGGTCAAGATTTTCAGACATTTAAGAAGCCATGTCCTTTTTGCAATTGAACTGAGTAATCTTATTTTTATTCATAAGTTTAAGCCTTTCCTACTGCATATTTATAAACATGACATTCTGAGACAAAGTTGTCATTCATTGAACAAAAATAAAATAAAAAGAACAAACTGATACTCTAAAAACTGAGAGAAATGCATGTGTGTAGATTTTAAAAAAAAAAAATCAGCAATATTATTGGTCCTGACGTGGCATCTTGGCTTTAGTCACTTTAGCACGAATGTAATGCAGCTTTCTTTTGCCTTTCTATAAATACTTGTATGGCAATTATTATTTCTGTAGTTTCCTCTTCTAGGGACACATCTAATAATGATGCTACTGCAGTTTAAGCAGCATGTTAATCTTTATGGGGTTTAGATCGAATTCTTAAAAAGAAAAAAATATTTTGTGCTATGTCACTTCATGATGCCATTTCTCTGAACTCTCCCCAGCTTCCTGTTTGCTCGTCTGTCCATGAAATTCCTGCTAATAACAATATACAGTGTGCGATGGACAAATATGAAAATAACATATCTCATTTTAACAGATATAGTTATTAAAATTACACAAAAATAAATTCAAGTTAAAAAAAAATATCACCATTGGCTTCAATCACAGCCCCCAGAAAACTTTGGAATCTCTTGCAAATCTTTTCAATGGTCTCCTCATTCGACTTGGTGAGTGCTGCCATAATCTTTGCCTTCAGTTCATCTTTGGTGTTTCAAGGAGTTTTGTTGGGCTCTCATTCAACTGCACTCCACACATAATTATCAAGATGGTTGCAGTCTGGGAAGTTAGGTGGCCATAGGTAAGAGAGGATGTGGTTGCAGAAATTGTCTGACAGCCATGACTTGGTTCTCTTGCTTATATGATATGATGCAGAGTCCTGTTGCCAGACATATGGTCTTCTAGCAGCCACCCACTTGACCAAAAGCAGCACTACTTTTTCAAGGCATTTGATGTAGGCCTCCAGTATGAATGTCAAGCAGTACAGCATGCCGTTTCAAATTTCTGGCGAAGTGAATTGTGCCATGGTGCTCTTTTCTTCAAAGATGGTGCCCAACTGACCCTACTATAATGTACAGTTGATAAAAATCAAAAACAATGTCTATGTGTGAAATTAAAAATATAAAATGGCAACAATTTGTCCATCACACTCAGTATATATAAAAAATCAATCGTAATTAAGTCAGGCCAGGCCTGCTACTGGTAACATGTAACCCAGTATAACTTGCCGCATGAATGAATGGTTGGTATCTCAACCAGCTCCACCATAAGCTTTTCTATTGGTGAGGAGGGTGGCATGTCACCTCACAGGATGAAAAACAAAACCTGTCAAAGTGTGGATGAATTTCTTATAGATCTTATAGAAACCTATATATATATATATATATATATATATATATATATATATATATATTGTATTGAGGCAGCAGATAATTTTCTAAACATATACTGTTAAATATAAGAGACAACGAATGTCTTATGTTTAATCATGAGCCGTTCTAAACATCGTATTTTGGCTTTAATTTCAGTTGAAAATAAAGACAAAAATTATCCAAATGTTGGAGAATTTTTATATATACACTTATAACGAGGGGGAGGAGTGTCTTGGTAAAACACTCAATGTATTGACTACTGTCAGTGTCAGAGTTTGGTGTCAGGAAGGGCATCTGGCCTTGTAAAAACCTTGCCTTATTATGACAAGTCTCAGTATGTTAGCCAGGTGTATGCAAAGAGGTAACTCAAGATCCTCTGTCAGGCAAGAGACCCACCTTGCCTTTGTCAGACATTAATAATCCCAGTCCTGCCTCAACTAAAACACAAAAAACCAGCTCTGATGATGATGAACCATGATAAAAATTCTACCCCCAAAAATTCAGAAGATCCATTGTCCTGATTGTTGTAAACTAAAAAGCAATGAGGATGTTTCATGAAATCTGAACAACATTTTCCCAGAGAATAAATATAGAAAGCATCTAAATTTAGGTACAATTGTAAAAGATAAGTTTTTAAAGATAAGTTGTATATCACACAATCATTATAAGGATTCAGGCATTAATATTTTATAAGCTAAAATAGAATTTAAATTCTTATTTAAAAAAGGAAAAAATCCTAAGGATTTATCCATTTGTAATCTGTTGCTGGTTTTTATAAGGATTCAATTATTTACCAGATTTCTAAAATACAACTCGCACAAATATTTATCTCAACCAACAAACCATAAATAACTGAGCAAGAGTAGCATAAGGAAAAAAAAAAATGGCTTTTTGAAAATTCTTTTTAAACCAATCTTCCTGGTTTGTTTGTTAACAAACAGAAAAAAAAATATTTCAAGGCTGTATTGTGTTCTGTGCTTTGTGGTGCAGTGGATATTGGGTTGGAACAAGAAATTGGAGAGCCGAGTTCAAATTTCAATTGAATTTGTTGCATTCACTTATGCACAAATACCCTTGGGAAAGATATTTATCCATCTCTTCTCTCCAGTTATGAATTAAATAACAAGACAGATTGGGTTCTGTAGTTATAATTGGCAAGCAGTCTATAGCAGAAAGTAATGGCAATCTACTGTGGGAAAATCTTTTGTCTAGTCAGTCATGTCTCTTAGGAGACATGATTGCCCAATCGTGTGTCATATATGACACTTAACTGACTGATTCTACTCGACCAAAATAATTGTAAAAACTGGTTGCATCTAAAGTCATGGCTCACGTGGGGAAAAAAATTAAATAAAATCAATAAAAGAATAAAAAATACATTATCTTTGGGACTGGAAAGGGGTTTGGTCATCTGCATAATTTTATGATGCCACTTCTGAAAATGACAAAACTGCATTCTCTTTCCACTTTCCAATGCACTTTGCAGAACTTTCACCAATGAATTAAGTACACCCTTTACTCTTTGGTTGTTCCAACTCAGCACAAAGCTGACTTGAGCTCAATCATTATAAGCATTCATATCTTTACTTGCCCTAAGTTACTTTTGAACCAGGAAAAGAAACAGACATACACAGGAGTCATTGAGACCTTTGTTTCCCTACAGTTTCCATAAAGAAAAGAATAAACAGTCCGTAACAGAAACCCAAGTTTTTGTTGCTTCTTTTTAAATCATATGTGAACATGTACACACCTACAATACACTAACACACAACCTTAAATTTCCATAACCACAAAAAAGAATGTTGGACATTGGCAAAGATGATCAGATTATTATTTTACATGAGGCTGGTTTTCTATTATCTTTTCAGTGATATTTTTTACAGTTAGTAATAAAATCAAGAGATATTTTGCTATAGTTGTTTAAATTCTACATTAACAACTTATTTTCTCTAATCATATACCATACCATACATAAATGTCATCAGTTCTACAACACTGAATACAACACGATCTCACATAGGATTAACAATTTAAAAAAAACAAACTTTTCCAACTTCTTAGGGTATTTCACTTAAATATCTTAACTTTTTGATGTGTTTTTTTTTGCGGCGTTATGTACCTTACATGATACACGCTTGTACAAAGTCATCCACAAACTTAGCGAAACTATTTAACTGTCTCCTGAACAGATGCCTCCTAAGTCTATAAAACATGCCCTTTTTTTTAAAAATGCAAATGAGCACTTATCTCTGTCACAATATCAACCCATTAGCGACCTTTACATCAATAGCAAACTCTTCATTTTGAAAACCTCAACAGGAACAACCTTCTGAGCTATAACCAGTATGGATTTCGCACTGCTTGATTCACAGCTGAAGTCATTACCCACAGATTCAGTAAAGCACTAGACAATAGATTCATTGCAGGGACTATCTCCTTGTGTGTGTGTGTGTGTGTGTGTGTGTGTGTATATAATTAGTTTTTGGTTATAATTAAATTAGATCAGTACACAGTTGTATTAAAAAGTGTTCAATACAATTATATTGTAGAATTTTTGAATATTTCTTATTTAAAAATGAGTTTATTTCATGACCTCGGTTTCTAGATTTTGGTGTCTTCTGGCAATTTACAATAACTTGTTTTACCATTTTTCAAACGCTCACATAACAGGAATCTTTATGAATGTGCAATTTTTAATATTAGAAGTTACTTTAAGACCTTGGAACACTTTAATGATCTTAGTAGGTATTTATTGGTATGGTTACACTTGGACATAATTCCTGTTCTTTCATTTAGTAATTCATTTTTTGTCTGGGAACAACATAAGAGCTAATTTTCCCTCCTGGCATAATCTGCATATTTTACCACCGTTGTGAGGTTTGGCTGTTTTTACTATGCTCAAAGTTATAGCAGCATCTTTTCTGTATTTTAATTTCCACACATGGCTAGCCACTTTTGTACAATTTTTAGGTTTTCCAGTTTAAATGTAGACTTATGGTTATTCCATCTGACTTTAAAACTGTCATTGGTAGATCCTAAATATGTTTTGCTTTGACCATTTATGTACTTGTGCTTTGTAAATAAAGTGGGCATTTATTTTTGTCCTTACAGTTACATTCCTTGTTAATAATGTTGTTTTGTACATTGTTATTTAGATTTCTGGCGTTTTGTTTTTTTATGTAATTTTTTAAATTACTAGTAAAAAAAAATGGTAAAACAAGTTATTGTAAATTGCCAGAAGACACCAAAATCTAGAAACCGAGGTCATGAAATAAACTCATTTTTAAATAAGAAATATTCAAAAATTCTACAATATAACTCAGTTTGACTGAATTCCTATTGAAAATTTTGTTTAATTCTGAGCTGTTTGGAAAGCATTTATTGATTAGTTTAAAAATCAATGTCCTATTTTGGTTTTTACTTCTAAGTTAAATGGTGGATTAAGCCAGATAATGTTTCGATTTCTATTATTGTTTTTTTTTTTTTTTTTATTTGTCTGATTCGTTGGGGTTTGTATCCTAAAATGTTCTTATGACCACATTTTTTTTAGGGCATCTTCATAATTTCTTTTTTTCTTTTCATCAAATATTGCTTTGTTTGACAAATTTTTTGGTAGCCTGTGCTCTATTCCTTTATGGATGTGCTTGATTATGCTTGTGGGATGGTTAGATCTTGTGTTTACGTACTTTGAAGTCACACTTGCTTTCATAAATGGAGAGACACTGCAAGTTTCTAAATTAAATTCTACATCTAAATATTGGACGACTTTCTTATTTGTTTCAACTACGATTTCAAAATCTAGATCTTTGAAGAGTTTGTAAAGCATTTTTCTTATTCGATCATTCTCTCTTCTGTTGTCCAGTGCTATCATTAATCCAGCATCTCTGTATAATCTGTGGTTGTCTCTGAATTATTTTGTTGATTTTACTTAGGATGTGTATTCCCATCAATTCTTAAATTTCGGCTCCATCAAACAAGCCTTGTGGGACATCAAATGTACCATTATTTGATTTTTTTAATCCATCTCTCACCATATATATTTGCATCTCAAAGGCCTTTGACAAAATATGGCATTGGAGGTTTCTACAGCTGTAGAATCTCTGAAAGGCCTTTCTCAATTATCAAGATAAAATTTGGATGACCAAAACTTGGTGGCTAAATGGGAAAAAGACTGGTTTGTAAATTTCAACACAGTCCAAAACCAAAATGCAAGGGTCATTCAATAAATAAAGTGAATTTTTCGGTATAAGGACTTCTAATACAAATAGAAGCTTACTTTTTTTTTTTTAATTTTTTTCCTTTATTTCTTTTTCAAAGGGATTTAATTTTTTTTGCAGATTGAAAAAAAAAACAGAGTTTTGGAGATTAACAAAGATGGCCAACCAAGAAGCATGCTCCAGGATTGAACAGAGGTCAGTTATCAAGTTTTTAGTTGCTGAAGGGTGCAAACCAGTTGAAATTCATAGGAGAATGTAAACTGTGTATGGTGCCACATGTTTCAGTCAAAAAAGTGGGCTAAATTGTTTAAAGAAGGACGGAGCAGTATTGAGGATGAAGACAGGCATGGGAGGCCTACAGAAGTGAGGTCTCGTAAGGTGATCAAAGCAGTCAATGACCTCATTCAAGTCGGTAGAAGAGGGACAATCGATGACATTGCAAGGACTTTGAGCCTATCTGTTGGGACAGCACACAAAATTGTCCATGATGACCTTGTCTACTCAAAGGTCAGCTGCCGGTGGGTGCCAAAGACGCTTACTGTAGAGCACAAACAGAAGCTGGGCTGGTAACTGCTCCCTCATCCCCCTTACAGCCCAGACCTTGCCCATTCAGACTTTCACTTGTTTGGTCCCTTGAAAACGTTCATGAGAGGCACGATGTTTGAAAGTGATGATGAAGTCAAAAGTGCTGTAAGTGATTGGCTGAGACATTAGTCCAAAGATTTTTACGCTGAGGGAATACGGAAGCTTGTGCACAGATGGGAAAAGAGTGTGACACTGCTGGGAGACTACGTTGAAAAATAAAAAAAGTAAGCTTCTATCTGTATTGAATGACCCTCGTAAAAGTCCTTATACTGAAAAATTAACCTTATTTATTAAATGATCCTTGTAGAAGTCCTTATACCCAAACAGTCACCTTATTTATTGAATGACCCTTGTAGTAATGTTCAACTATCACAAAGAAAGTGCTGAATTTTCAACTATCATGATAGATGAGTGTTCTCTTAATAAGAGATGGGTTTGCTTCTTTTCTTGAAGGTCTACTCAAACTCAAGTGGAACTCATCTAAATGATTATGAAAGGTGCTGGAAAGAGGCTTGGTTCCTTGTGCCATCCTAATAAGTATCTGACTTCTTCTGTTATATTCTATCATTACAAGACCCAGATCAAGACAAAAATCAAGTATTGATATTAATGTCATATGCGGGCTGGAGCTGCCCAGTCCTCACTTGCCTGTCTTGATACGAGAGTTCAAAAGCATCTACGTAGATTTGTGAGTGATGAATTACTTTCCACTTTACAACCTATTACCCCACAGACGAAACATTGCAAGTCTCTCACTACTATTGCCATTTCCATGGCAGGTGTTCTAACAAACTACATTCTTTGATTCAACCAGCCCTGATCTTTGCAGCTAGGACCTGTCATGCTATATACTCAAGGATGAACATCCTCATTCTCTTTATATTTCATTAGTAAGGAAGAAGTTCTAAAGCAGATTCATCCCAAGAATTCCTGGCATGATTTTTTTCTTAATCATAACAATCTTTACCTCTTCAAATTTAGAATTAACCATTACTTTTTCTACATAACCTCAGAAACTGCACTTTTTGATATTCCTTAACACTTATACAACAACATACAATAACCCTCTACCTTAAATAGCTCGTGGCCCTTGTATTGGGTAAAAATTAGTATGAAAGAAAAAAGAAAGGTGAGAGAGAATGCAAAAAAAGAGAGGGTACACATTCTTAAAAATTTCTAAGAAAAATCAGGTTCAAAGAGTAAAATCCCCACTTGGCATTCCAATGTTTGTAAACTCAATAATATTGCCCTCACAGAAAAATTTGTGTGCTTGAAAGGTTTACATGGTACAACATATGTAAAACAAATTCACTTCTGTAGTGTATGGCATAGCATCAAATCATAATTGTTCATTTACTTTTTGTGAAGATATGCACAATTTTAGAGTTTTCTTAAATGCCAAATAAATTCTGTTTCAGTTTTAGCAACATTTGCCTGCATTTTGACATTAGACAAAGTTAACCTCAGATGTGATGTCAAGAGTGATTCATATTGGAGTTTTTGGGTACCTTTGTATAACTAGTGAGCCAGCCATGAGCTGACTCATTTGATAGTTCACCAATAGAAGGGTTAACCAATCAGAAGGCTCAAAATATTCAAAGGCGTATAAAGGCGGCCATATTTTCTCAAGTATAGGCAATATAGTCAGATTCAGTCAAGTGTCTGACTCGTGTCTCAGAATCTTTGACATTATTTCATTGAACAGATTACGTACAGCGCTGTTCCATATTCATAAACTGTGGTGGACATGGTCAACAACTTATTATTTCCAAGCATAAAGCATATATATTATTCAAACATGTCAAACTTTCAAGTACTCTGTAACTTACCTTCCAAACCAATGTGGTAGCCATGTTGGTAGAAGGAGGAATACAAAACAGCGAAGTTATTAATCCAAAAACTTACCTGAAAGGGGAAAAAAAAAAAAACAATTATTAATAAAAAAAAGACAAAAATAAAGCTGTCAAAATATTATTCAATATTTCTTTAAATTTCGAGGAATTCATCAATTTTAGGAGGAAGAGAAAATATAGATGAATATAAGTTGTTCATGACCCCCACATCAAAAGGGTAACTACTTGTAGCACAAGGCAACTAGAGATGTGTCACGGGGCAAAAAGGTATCATATGAACAGGAACAAACAGGTTGTATTTTAATTGGGTGGTGACACTTGAGGTCAGATATTTGTGGAAGGCACAAAAGGTTAATAATGCAGGTTTCCAAGTTGTAGGTAGAGAAATTGCTCATTGAAAAATGGCCTGCTTATAATGGAAGGAAATCTAAAGCTTCTAAAAATAAGTTGAATAAAACAAGAATATACAGTTGTAGTGTAGAAAATGTAATGGAAAGCTAAATGAGGTATCCATAATCTAAGAAAAAGGTATTTCAGTTTGTGAACGGAAGTTTTATGTTTCGCGTTGAGTGATTGAAATCATCTTACCATAGCTAGAAGTCTTAACCCTTTGTTGCATATTAGTTACAATTGCAACCTTTCCCTAACCTCTGTGGCATATTAGTAACAATTGCAACCTTTCCCTAACCTCTGTGGCATATTAGTAACAATTGCAACCTTTCCCTAACCTCTGTGGCATATTAGTAACAACTGCAACCTTTCCCTAACCTCTGTGGCATATTGCATACAATTGCAACCTTTCCCTAACCTCTGTGGCATATTAGTAACAATTGCAACCTTTCCCTAACCTCTGTGGCATATTAGTAACAATTGCAACCTTTCCCTAACCTCTGTGGCATATTGCATACAATTGCAACCTTTCCCTAACCTCTGTGGCATATTAGTTACAATTGCAACCTTTCCCTAACCTCTGTGGCATATCGCTTACAATTGCAACCTTTCCCTAACTTCTGTGGCATATCGCTTACAATTGCAACCTTTCCCTAACCTCTGTGGCATATCGCTTACAATTGCAACCTTTCCCTAACCTCTGTGGCATATCGCTTACAATTGCAACCTTTCCCTAACCTCTGGGGCATATTAGTTACAATTGCAACCTTTCCCTAACCTCTGTGGCATATTAGTAACAATTGCAACCTTTCCCTAACCTCTGTGGCATATTAGTAAAATTGCAACCTTTCCCTAACCTCTGTGGCATATTGCATACAATTGCAACCTTTCCCTAACCTCTGTGGCATATTAGTTACAATTGCAACCTTTCCCTAACCTCTGTGGCATATCGCTTACAATTGGGTAAACCTTTCCTTAACTTCTGTGGCATATCGCTTACAATTGCAACCTTTCCCTAACCTCTGTGGCATATCGCTTACAATTGCAACCTTTCCCTAACCTCTGTGGCATATCGTTTACAATTGCAACCTTTCACTAACCTCTGTGGCATATTGCTTACAATTTGCAACCTTTCCCTAACCTCTGTGGCATATCGCTTACAATTGCAACCTTTCCTAACCTGTGGCATATCGCTTACAATTGCAACCTTTCCCCTAACATCTGTGGCATATCGCTTACAATTGCAACCTTTCCCTAACTTCTGTGGCATATTGCTTACAATTGCAACCTTTCCCTAAACCTTGAGGTATATCGCTTACAATTGCAACCTTCCCCAACCTCTGTGGCATATCGCTTACAATTGCAACCTTCCCTAACTTCTGTGGCATATTGCTTACAATTGCAACCTTTCCCCTAAACCTTTGAGGCATATCGCTTACAATTGCAACCTTTCCCTAACCTCTGTGGCATATCGCTTAGAATTGCAAATCCCTTCCTTAACCTCTGTGGCATATCAGCTGGGCAATTGCAACCTTTCCCTAACCTCTGTGGCATATCGCTTACAATTGCAACCTTTCCCTAACCTCTGTGGCATATTGCTTACAATTGCAACCTTTCCCTAACCTCTGTGGCATATTGCTTACAATTGCAACCTTTCCCTAACTTCTGTGGCATATTGCTTACAATTGCAACCTTTCCCTAAACCTTTGAGTGCATATCGCTTACAATTGCAACCTTTCCCCAACTCCTGTGGCATATCGCTTACAATTGCAACCTTTCCCTAACTTCTCTGTGGCATATTGCTTACAATTGCAACCTTTCCCTAACCTCTGTGGCATATTGCTTACAATTGCAACCTTTCCCTAAACCTTTGAGGCATATCGCTTACAATTGCAACCTTTCCCTAACCTCTGTGGCATATTGCTTACAATTGCAACCTTTCCCCAACCTCTGTGGCATATCGCTACAATTGCAACCTTTCCCTAACCCTCTGTGGCATATCGCTTACAATTGCAACCTTTCCCTAAACTCTGTGGCATATCGCTTACAATTGCAACCTTTCCCTAACCTCTGTGGCATATTGCTTACAATTGCAACCTTTCCCTTAAACCTTTGAGGCATATCGCTTACAATTGCAACCTTCCCTAACCTCTGTGGCATATCGCTTACAATTGCAACCTTTCCTCAACCTCTGTGGCATATCGCTTACAATTGCAACCTTTCCCTAACCTCTGTGGCATATCGCTACAATTGCAACCTTTCCCTCACCTCTGTGGCATATTGCTTACAATTGCAACCTTCAACCTCTGTGGCATATTGCTTACAATTGCAACCTTTCCCTAAACCTTGGAGGCATATCGCTTACAATTGCAACCTTTCCCTAACCCTCTTGTGGCATATCGCTTACAATTGCAACCTTTCCTTAACCTCAGTGGCATATTGCTTACAATTGCAACCTTTCCCTAAACCTTTGAGGCATATCGCTACAATTGCAACCTTTCCCTAACCTCTGTGGCATATCGCTTACAATTGCAACCTTTCCCCCTAACCTTCTGTGGCATATCGCCACTGTAACCTTTCCTTAAACTCTGTGGCATATCGCTTACAATTGCAACCTTTCCTTAAACTCTGTGGCATATCGCTTACCATTGCAACCTTCTCCCTAACCTTCTGTGGTATATCGCTTACAATTCCTGCAACCTTTCCTTAACCTCTGTGGCATATTGCTTACAATTGCAACCTTTCCCCTAACTTCTGTGGCATATTGCTTACAATTGCAACCTTTCCTTAAACCTTTGAGGCATATCGCTTACAATTGCAATCCTTCCCTAACCTCTGTGGCATATCGCTTACAATTGCAACCTTTCCCTAACTTCTGTGGCATATTGCTTACAATTGCAACCTTTCCCTAACTTCTGTGGCATATTGCTTACAATTGCAACCTTTCCCTAACTTCTGTGGCATATTGCTTACAATTGCAACCTTCAAACCTTGAGGCATATCGCTTACAATTGCAACCTTTCCCTAACCTCTGTGGCATATCGCTTAGAATTGCAACCTTTCCCTAACCTCTGTGGCATATCGCTTTACAATTGCAACCTTTCCCTAACCTCTGTGGCATATCGCTTACAATTGCAACCTTTCCTTAACCTCTGTGGCATATTGCTTACAATTGCAACCTTTCCCTAACCCTCTGTGGCATATTGCTTACACTGCAACCTTCCCTAACTTCTGTGGCATATTGCTTACAATTGCAACCTTCCCCTAAACCTTTGAGGCATATCGCTTACAATTGCAACCTTCCCTAACCTCTGTGGCATATCGCTTACAATTGCAACCTTTCCCTAACCTCTGTGGCATATCGCTTACAATTGCAACCTTTCCCTAACTTCTGTGGCATATTGCTTACAATTGCAACCTTTCCCTAAACCTTTGAGGCATATCGCTTACAATTGCAACCTTTCCCTAACCTCTGTGGCATATTGCTTACAATTGCAACCTTTCCCTAACCTCTGTGGCATATCGCTTACAATTGCAACCTTTCCCTAACCTCTGTGGCATATCGCTTGCCAATTGCAACCTTCCCCTAAACTCTGTGGCATATTGCTTACAATTGCAACCTTCTCAAACTCTGTGGCATATCGCTTACAATTGCAACCTTCCCTAACCTCTGTGGCATATCGCTTACAATTGCAACCTTTCCCTAACCTCTGTGGCATTATTGCTTACACTGCAACCTTCCCTAAACCTTTGAGGCATATCGCTACAATTGCAAACTTTCCCTAACCTCTGTGGCCGCTACAATTGCAACCTTTTCCCTAACTTGTGGCATATTGCTTACAATTGCAACCTTTCCTTAAACCTTTGAGGCATATCGCTTACAATTGCAACCTTCCCTAACCTCTGTGGCATATCGCTACAATTGCAACCTTTCCCTAACCTCAGTGGCATATTGCTTACAATTGCAACCTTTCCCTAAACCTTTGAGGCATATCGCTACAATTGCAACCTTTGCCTAACCTCAGTGGCATATAGCTTACAATTGCTTCCTTTCCCTAACCTCTGTGGCATATCGCTTACAATTGCAACCTTTCCCTAACCTCTGTGGCATATTGCTTACAATTGCAACCTTTCCCTAACTTCTGTGGCATATTGCTTACAATTGCAACCTTTCCCTAACCTCTGTGGCATATTGCTTACAATTGCAACCTTTCCCTAACCTCTGTGGCATATTAGTTACAATTGCAACCTTTCCCTAACCTCTGTGGCATATTAGTTACAATTGCAACCTTTCCCTAACCTCTGTGGCATATTGCTTACAATTGCAACCTTTCCCTAACTTCTGTGGCATATTGCTTACAATTGCAACCTTTCCCTAAACCTTTGAGGCATATCGCTTACAATTGCAACCTTTCCCTAACCTCTGTGGCATATTGCTTACAATTGCAACCTTTCCCTAACCTCTGTGGCATATTGCTTACAATTGCAACCTTTCCCTAAACTCTGTGGCATATTGCTTACAATTGCAACCTTTCCCTAAACCTTTGAGGCATATCGCTTACAATTGCAACCTTTCCCTAACCTCTGTGGCATATTGCTTACAATTGCAACCTGTCCCTAACTTCTGTGGCATATTGCTTACAATTGCAACCTTTCCCTAAACATTTGAGGCATATCGCTTACAATTGCAACCTTTCCTAACCTCTGTGGCATATTGCTTACAATTGCAACCTTTCCCTAAACCTTTGAGGCATATCGCTTACAATTGCAACCTTTCCCTAACCTCTGTGGCATATTGCTTACAATTGCAACCTTTCCCTAACTTCTGTGGCATATCGCTAACAATTGCAACCTTTCCCTAAACTCTGTGGCATATTAGTTACAATTGCAACCTTTCCTAACCTCTGTGGCATATTGCTTACAATTGCAACCTTTCCCTAACCTCTGTGGCATATTGCTTACAATTGCAACCTTTCCCTAACCTTTGTGGCATATTGCTTACAATTGCAACCTTTCCCTAACCTCTGTGGCATATTGCTTACAATTGCAACCTTTCCTAAACTCTGTGGCATATTGCTTACAATTGCAACCTTTCTAACCCAAACTCTGTGGCATATCGCTTACAATTGCAACCTTTCCCTAAACCTCTGTGGCATATCGTTACTTAACAAATGCAGCCTTTCCCTAACCTCTGTGGCATATCGCTTACAATTGCAACCTTTCCCTAAACTCTGTGGTATATCGCTTACAATTGCAACCTTTCCCTAAACCTTTGAGGCATATCGCTTACAATTGCAACCTTTCCCTAACCTCTGTGGCATATCGCTTACAATTGCAACCTTTCCCTAAACTCTGTGCAATATCGCTTTACAATTGCAACCTTTCCCTAACCTTTGTGGCATATTGCTTACAATTGCAACCTTTCCCTAACCTCTGTGGCATATTGCTTACAATTGCAACCTTTCCCTAACCTCTGTGGCATATTGCTTACAATTGCAACCTTTCCTCCCAAACTCTGTGCATATTGCTTACAATTGCAACCTTTCCCTCCAACTGTGGCATATTGCGACAATTGCAACCTCTCCCCAAACTCTGTGGCATATCGCTTACAATTGCAACCTTTCCCTAACCTCTGTGGCATATTGCTTTACAATTGCAACCTTTCCCTAAACTCTGTGGCATATTGCTTACAATTGCAACCTTTCCCTAAACCATTGAGGCATATCGCCTTACAATTGCAACCTTTCCCTAACCTCTGTGGCATATTGCTTACAATTGCAACCTTTCCCTAAACTCTGTGGCATATCGCTTACAATTGCAACTTTCCCTAACCTCTGTGGCATATTGCTTACAATTGCAACCTTTCCCTAAACCTTTGAGGCATATCGCTACAATTGCAACCTTTCCCTAAACCTTTGAGGCATATCGCTTACAATTGCAACCTTCTCTAACCTCTGTGGCATATTGCTTACAATTGCAACCTTTCCCTAACCTCTGTGGCATATTGCTTACAATTGCAACCTTTCCCTAAACTCTGTGGCATTATCGCTACAATTGCAACCTTTCCCTAACCTCTGTGGCATATTGCTTACAATTGCAACCTTTCCCTAAACTCTGTGGCATATCGCTACAATTGCAACCTTTCCCTAAACCTTGAGGCATATCGCTTACAATTGCAACCTTTCCCTAACCTCTGTGGCATATCGCTTACAATTGCAATCCTTCTTAAACTCTGTGGCATATTGCTTATAATTGCAACCTCTTCCCTAAACCTTTGAGGCATATCACAATTGCAACCTTTCCCTAAAACTTTGAGGCATATTGCTTACAGTTGCAACCTTTCCCTAACTTCTGTGGCATATCGCTTACAATTGCAACCTTTCCTCAAACTCTTGAGGTGACACGTTTACAATTGCAACCTTTCCCTAACCTTGAGGCATATTGCTTACAATTGCAAGCTTTCCTAACTCCTCTGTGGCATATCGCTTACAATTGCAACCTTTCCCTAACCTGTGGCATATCGCTTACAATTGCAACCTTTCCCTAACCTGTGGCATATCGCTTACAATTGCAACCTTTCCCTAACCTCTGTGGCATATTGCTTACAATTTCAACCTTTCCCTAACCTTTGAGGCATATTGCTTACAATTGCAACCTTTCCCTAACCTTTGAGGCATATTGCTTACAATTGCAACCTTTCCTACCTTTGAGGCATATTGCTTACAATTGCAACCTTTCCCTAACTTCTGTGGCATATCGCTTACAATTGCAACCTTTCCCTAAACCTTTGAGGTCATGAGAATTACAACTCTTCCCTAAACCTTTGAGGCATATTGCTTACAATTGCAACCTTTCCCTAACTTCTGTGGCATATCGCTTACAATTGCAACCTTTCCCTAAACCTTGAGGCATATTGCTGACAATTGCAACTCTTCCCTAACCTTTGAGGCATATTGCTTACAATTGCAACCTTTCCTAACCTCTGTGGCATATCGCTTACAATTGCAACCTTTCCCTAACCTGTGGCATATCGCTTACAATTGCAACCTTTCCCTAACCTCTGTGGCATATCGCTAGCAATTGCAACCTTTTCCTAACCTCTGTAGCATATTGCTTACAATTTCAACCTTTCCCTAAACTTTGAGGCATATTGCTTCCAATTGCAACCTTTCCCTAACCTTTGAGGCATATTGCTTACAATTGCAACCTTTCCCTAATCCCTTGTGGCATATTGCTTACAATTGCAACCTTTTCCCTAAACTCTGTGGCATATTGCTTACAATTGCAACCTTTCCCTTAAACTCTGTGGCATATTGCTTACAATTGCAACCTTTCCCTAAACTCTGTGGCATATTGCTTACAATTGCAACCTTCCCTAACCTCTGTGGCATATCGCTTACAATTGCACCCTCTTCCCTAAACTCTGTGGCATATTGCTTACAATTGCAACCTTTCCCTAAACCTTTGAGGCATATCACTTACAATTGCAACCTTTCCCTAACCTCTGTGGCATATTGCTTACAATTGCAACTCTTCCCCTAAACTCTGTGGCATATCGCTACAATTGCAACCTTTCCCTAAACTCTGTGGCATATCGCTTACAATTGCAACCTTTCCCTAAACTCTGTGGCATATCGCTTTACAATTTGCAACCTTTCCCTAAACTTCAGGTATACTCGCTACAATTGCAACTTTCCCTAACCTCTGTGGCATATCGCTTACAATTGCAACCTTTCCCTAACCTCTGTGTGATGCTATTGCCATAATTGCAACCTTTCCCTAACTCTAATGGTATATTGCTTACAATTGCAACCTTCTCCTCAACCTGTGTCATATCTTACAATTGCAACCTTTCCCTAACCTCTGTGGCATATTGCTTACAACTGTAACCTTTCCCTAAACTCTGTGGCATATCGCTTACACCGAAACCTTTCCCTAAAACCTTGAGGCATATCGCTTACAACTGCAACCTTTCCCTAACCTCTGTGGCATATTGCTTACAATTGCAACCTCTTCCCTAAACTTCAGGGCAGCTGCTTGCAATTGCAACCTTTCCCTAACCTCTGTGGCATATTGCTTACAATTGCAACCTTTCCCTAAACTCTGTGGTACATCGCTACAATTGCAACCTTTCCTTAAACCTTTGAGGCATATCGTCACAATTGCAACCTTTCCCTAACTTCTCAGGTAAGATATCGCTACAATTGCAACCTTTCCCTAAACTCTGTGGCATATTAGTTACAATTGCAACCTTTCCCTAAACCTTTGAGGCATATCGCTTACAATTGCAACCTTTCCCTAACCTTTGAGGCATATTGCTTACAATTGCAACCTTCCCTAACCTTCTGTGGTATATCGCTTACAATTGCAACCTTTCCCTAAACCTTTGAGGCATATCGCTTACAATTGCAACCTTTCCCTAACCTTTGAGGCATATTGCTTACAATTGCAACCTTTCCCTAACCTCTGTGGCATATTGCTTACAATTGCAACCTTTCCCTAACCTTTGAGGCATATTGCTTACAATTGCAACCTTTCCCTAACCTCTGTGGTGGCTACTTCTCCCGTTTACAATTGCAACCTTCCCTAACCTTTGAGGCATATTGCTTACAATTGCAACCTTTCCCTAACCTCTGTGGCATATTGCTTACAATTTCAACCTTTCCCTAACCTTTGAGGGGCATATTGCTTGCCAATTGCAACCTTTCCTAAACCTTTGAGGCATATTGCTTACAATTGCAACCTTTCCCTAACCTTGAGGCATATTGCTTACAATTGCAACCTTTCCCTAAACCTTTGAGGCATATTGCTTACAATTGCAACCTTCCCCTAAACCTTTGAGGCATATTGCTTACAATTGCAACCTTTCCCTAACCTTGAGGCATATTGCTTACAATTACAACCTTTCCCTAAACCTTTGAGGCATATCATACAATTGCAATCTTTCCCCTAACCTTTGAGGCATATTGCTTACAATTGCAACCTTTCCCTAACCTCTGTGGCATATCGCTTACAATTGCAACCTTTCCCTAAACCTTTGAGGCATATCGCTTACAATTGCAACCTTTCCTAAACCTTTGAGGCATATTGCCTACAGTTGCAACCTTTCCCTAACTTCTGTGGCATCGCTTACAATTGCAACCTTTCCCTAAACCTTTGAGGCATATCGCTTACAATTGCAACCTTTCCCTAACCTTGAGGCATATTGCTTACAATTGCAACCTTTCCTTAACCTCTGTGGCATATCGCTTACAATTGCAACCTTTCCTGCTGTGGCATAATGCTTACAATTGCAACCTTTCCCTAACCTGTGGCATATCGCTTACAATTGCAACCTTTCCCTAACCTGTGGCATATCGCTTTACAATTGCAACCTTTCCCTAACCTCTGTGGCATATTGCTTACAATTTCAACCTTTCCCTAACCTTTGAGGTATATTGCTTACAATTGCAACCTTCCCTAACCTTTTGAGGCATATTGCTTACAATTGCAACCTTTCCCTAACCTTTGAGGCATATTGCTTACAATTGCAACCTTTCCCTAACCTTTGAGGCATATTGCTTACAATTGCAACCTTTCCCTAACCTTTGAGGCATATTGCTTACAATTGCAACCTTTCCCTAACTTCTGTGGCATATCGCTTACAATTGCAACCTTTCCTTAAACCTTTGAGGCATATTGCTTACAATTGCAACCTTCCCTAACTTCTCTGTGGCATATCGCTTACAATTGCAACCTTTCCCTAAACCTTTGAGGCATATTGCTTACAATTGCAACCTTTCCCTAACCTTTGAGGCATATTGCTTACAATTGCAACCTTCCCTTAACCTCTGTGGCATATCGCTTACAATTGCAACCTTCCCTAACCTGTGGCATATCGCTACAATTGCAACCTTCCCTAACCTCTGTGGCATATTGCTTACAATTTCAACCTTCCCTTAACCTTGAGGCATATTGCTTACAATTGCAACCTTTCCCTAAACCTTTGAGGCATATTGCTTACAATTGCAACCTTTCCCTAAACCTTTGAGGCATATTGCTTACAATTGCAACCTTCCCTAACCTTGTGGCATATTGCTTACAATTGCAACCTTTCTCTGACCAACCCACAAGCATAATCAATATATAGACTGGCGTATGTATACACTGCTTACATACAACACGTTAAAATTTCCTTTCTCTGATTCCATGCGGCTATGGCTTAGGGGATAGCGACTCCAACTGACACCAAATCGGTCAAATTTCAATCCCGGCCAGAAGCAAGTGGATGTGTCTAGCTACACTGATGAACTGTGATACAGCGAAACAGGCTTGTATGTGGATGACTAATAAAATAATATATATATATATAATTCTTCACTACTCAATGACATAGATATTACAAAAATAAAATAATAAGGCACTGTTAAAGAGCAAACACGCGACAAGAGCTTTCATAACTGGTAGTAAAGTTTAATAACTGATAGTAAAGAGAATGAAATGAGCCGACGCTACCTTGCTATTATCATTCTCTCCATGAACGTGACAACAGCAAATATATATATAAATACACAACGGTCTTTATTATAATAGGGAGGATAGCGCAATGAGTATTTCATTCTATAAAGGTTATTTTTCGTTATTGTATTAAAATATATTAAGTTTGCTCATAAAAATCTCTTACATTACCATGTATTCAGCCTTAATCATTGCATTAAAAGTACATACAAATTATCACTATTTTTCTCTCTAATTGTGACAGCTACTCTCTCTTTCTCTCTATAACATTACAAAATCAATAGTTAAGCTAATACATGTAGCATTAAATAACAACCTGTGGAAACAGGATCAGATGATGGCTAAAAATAGCATATTACATGTAGAGTCATATGACCCAATAGGAAGAATTACATGGGAAAAACGTTTAATCAGTTGAACCACAGATCTCAAGAGATGAAGACTCCTTCTCATGTTATTAAATTAAGATTGCTTAACAAAGATACCAAATCATATATCCAACTTAGATATATTAAGAGTTAAGTTAAATTGCAGACCCAGAGGAATGAAGACTTTTTTTTTTCATGTCACCAGCATATTTGGAGGTTGTAAAGTGAACAGACTGAATTTTTTATCCAATTCATCCACATTATTCACATGCTGTATATAAATATTTATTCTATTGACTAAATAGTCACAAACTAAAAAGTAATGGTGACTCCCCAATTGTGTTAATCACTGAATATAAAGGCATGTTTGATTTTTCCAATAAAAAAAAAACAAAACTGAAAGCATTTCAGTCAACACAATGTGGAACTTCTTACAACAGAAAGATAACTTTTATGCTGTCAAAAACTGTGAAGAGGAAATGAACATCACTTGGTAATAGAAGATAGTAAAGAACTGAACTGAAGAAAAAGGGAAAAGAGAAGTATTTGTCTATATTTCTGAGATGAGGTAGTATTTACAGTATTTGGAGTCTTGTCCTCATCTTGGTTGCCATTTGTACAACATTACGGCTGTTGTACGCTCCAGCCTTCTTCAGGTGCTAGGAACTTTCTCTCTCTCTTGCCACGTTTGTAACATGTGCACCGAATCTAACAACAATAGATATAGTAGCAGCAAGTAATTTGTGGACTGAAAAAAGTTGGATTGTATTTTCTTATTAATTCTTTTTTTTTTTTTGCTCCCTCTCTTTTGATGTACAAAGAATTACAATATAATCATTAGTCCAAATAAACTGGCCTTCACTACTACCTTGTAATTTTTTGTTCTTGCCTGTTTCCCTAATTTCTGCATGTGCACCCAACCACCTCGTTTTCAGTTGTCGAGGAATGCAGCACAAAGACAATCGCCTTTTTTTCCTCAGTTCCTTATCTCTGAGATCAGAAATCACAATGTGGCAGAGCAAGTAAAGGATTTTTGACTGATCATCTGACATGTTTGATTCCCTGGAGGCGGAATGGAAGCGAACAGCTGCAGACTCAGGTGAAACTAACTTACGGCCAGTTAGCATGCACAACATAATTTTGAGACCAGGAGAGGTTTGATGTCATAAAAGTGCCTGTTGTACAACTCTTGCTTTCAGGATATTCCTCCCTTTATTATAAGGACATACAAGATTTATCTATAAAATATTCAACCATAAAAAATTAAAAAATACTAGGGTGACGATACATTAGTACTCTTCAAAACACACTCCTTGCACTTATTCAATCATTCCTTGCCATTCTCAAGATATTCTACAAATTTCTCTTTTAGGATTACCATCATCTGCATTGTCAGAGTCAACTTAAACTCACTATGATATTTCAATAAAGAAAGTTTTAAAATATCTTTTGGAAAGATTAAAAGTCCAAAAGAAGCAAAATATGGCTGACAGGAGAGTAAGTGACCTTGGTTATAATATGATTTGCCAAAATACCCATCACACAATAAATCTGCTAATCATTATGATAGTAATGGTCAAAGTATACAAACTTAATAGCATCACACTGTTGACCAAGTGTAGCCTTATGGGAGAGTGACAGTAAAAACTCCTTTGATTGGCTGCCAAAAAACATCTAAACTCTCCAATCAGTTCTCAAGATATTCAAAATGGCTGCATACTCGCTGAATATATCTGGTATAATTCATAGGAAAACCATTACAGAAGATCCATTGCTTAACTGAGAGAGAACCATGACAAATTTATTTCTATTTAGACAATGCAATTATTAGACATAGTAAAATCAATTTTTTTCTTCTTCTTTCCATTAAAAATAAAAGAAGGTCAAATGTGTGTATTATTTCATGTGTAAAAGCAGTGATGTTTCAGACATGCTGTGAAAATATTTAAGGGCAGGAATTAAATAATTTTCAAAAGAATTCCAAAGCATGATAAGTGCACATATCAAAATTAAGACTCCCTTAAACTGATTATACACACAAATTATTTTTATAATAAATGAACATACACATAACATATAAGATAATATAAAAAACAATATTTTACAAAGATGATTATTCCAGTTTAAAATTTGCAAAGATATCCACAAAAAAAAAATAAATAAATAAATAAATAAATAAACCCTCATATCTCATTAAATGTTAACTTATAATAAACAAAATAAATTAAGTTTTTAAGAATTTTAATTATCTTTTTTTCATAACAAATTATGATAAATGGTGTTGTGCTAAATAAATCATAAAAAGTATCATCTTTTGATCATCATAATTTAAGTGTGCCAGGAAAGTTTAACTATGGGTTCAAGTGTGACATGAGATATATAAAAAAAAAAGTGAAGACATTGTTAGAGAATGTAAAAATGAAAATAAAAGTATGTGATTCTAGCAATTTTAAATCATGATTTTAAACTGGGCTTCTAATTTAAATCCAGTTGAAAATAATGAAGCAACTTGCAGAATTAGGAAACTGAGAACTACTTAAATTAAGTAGTCCACTCATAAAACACAGAATAAATTTTTGTAGATTGGTATAAGGTGCAACATTTATCAGAATAGAAAAGTATTGAATTTTTTAGAAATTTTTTTAGAAGGTGGGGGGTCCTATTTATAATATAAATACAGTTGTCATATCAGTTTCTGACTTCTTAAAGAGTTACTTGTACTTTTTTTTTTTTTTTTTTACAAAAATAAAATTTGAAACTGCTGAGGTCATTGATAGCTGAATGCTAATGTTGGGTTGCTTTTTCTCCAATTCGTAAGTGCGCAGACATCAATGACATAAGTTATAATTTCAAACTTATAAATAAAAACAAAGTAGCGATAACTCTTTAAAAAAGTCACAGATCAATTTGATAATGTATTTAAATTATGAATATGACACCCCACACACTCACACAAATTCCTAAATTAACAAAAAATTCATATTTTCTTTTTGTATTTGGGGAGCAGAAGATTTAATGACAACATTTTGTTAAAAGAAATTTCTTTTGTTTTTTTTTCATGATTAGACCTGTTAATTTAAGTCATGGAAAGAAATGAAACAATATCTGGTCATCCTGAACAAAACTGATTTAAGCATTTTGTAAAGCAACTATAACAGCGAGTGTCATTTGCTTGAAAACTGGTTGCACTGAAAACATTAGATTGAATTTTCATTGACAAAAGAAAAAAATCAATTAAAGGGAGGTAACATATCTGAATAGCACTTTTAAGTTATGAATCATACCATTATTTTGATTACATTCGATTATTTATAATACAGAATCCCTTTAATATTTGTCTATACTTCTGGGATGAGATATTATTTACATTATTTACACTGTTCAAGTTGTTGTCATCTTTAATGCCATGTATACAACCTGACCACATATGGAAGGAGAAAGGGAATCACCACCCTCTATGGAAAATAAGCAGAAATAACTGATAGAGAACACCATTGGAAATTATGTAAATTTAAAGAATCAGTGCATATGCTAAGCCACAAAAATCTCTCAAGCTGGTCAAGCATAAAAATAAATACAATATGGGAACCAGTAATATGGAGTGTTAGAAAAAATTATTAGCTTATAAGATTGCAATATGAGCTATAGTAAAAATGGTCACTGAAACATTAGGTTGATCAGTCCCAAAAATTCATACACTGATGAATGGTCCAGTAGATATAGGTGTTGGTTAGTTCCAGTGACATGACTCAAAGAGTTGTGAGTTCAATACCTGACTAAAGCAGTGGTGAACAAATAATTTATAGAGTTAAATAGCGATAACCACATGGCACCTGGAAGTGGCATTGTACATTGAATGAGAATGATATATATCTGTGATCAAAATAAAATTTAGTTAAATATTCCTAGCACCTGAAGAAGGTTGGAGTGCACAATGGTCGAAACATGGTAATAAAGATGAAGATAACAGTAACAGTCCAAACAGGATCTCTTTTTTTGTATTAATTCATATTATTTTTTTAATTATATTTTATTTATTGTCTGACAAAAAAGACAATTATGATTGACAAGTTAATTTGAGTGACAGTCATTCATCATTATGTTGCAACTATTTTTTTTTCTGATGCTCAGTATAAGTGTCCTTTTTGTTTCCATTTTCTCTAAAACTTTGTCATTGTTCACATATTCAGTATATCATACTCTCAGCATCCTTCTGTAAAACCATATTTATAACTTAAAGTCTTCTCTTCATCCGTGAGGAGATTGTCAAACATTCACTGCTATATAGAAGGTTTAATATTATTTAACAGTCCAATACGCTTTTCTGTGTTTCTAACAAAGTGTTTGTTTCTTAATACTTTGCTTAGCTTTTGGGAGACATCTTTAACAATTTAATTAATGAGTAATTTCTAAACAAATCATAATTTCAGAAAAGCACTATTCAGAAACAAAAATTATCTTTGTTTTTTTTTTTTTTTAGTAGTCTTTTCACCACAAGCAAGGCAGGACTGTCGGTGTGCAGGGGGCTATAGTGAGAATAAAAAAAGGGTACAGTGGATGTCAAAAAAGGATAAGAGACGAATGAGATTTAAGGAGATGGAAGATGGCAATTGATGTTGCATTTAAAATTTTAGAGATTGTAGCTATCAGGAAAGCAAGTATACAGAAAGAAGTTCCACAAGTGGGAAGTGTGAGAAAAGAAACTTCTCGAGTAGAAGTGGTGTTTACATTCGATTATTTTGATGGTAAAAGGAGTGGGAGATAGATAGTAAATTCATGTAATCGGGGCACGACAGAAAAGAGCTCATCAGAGCATAAACTGTACAAATATTTATAGAAAAGACAGAGGGAAGCTACATAAAATTGGCGAGAAAGTGACATAAGTTGAGCTTCTAAGTCAGGATTGATCATATTGCAGATCCTCCTTTGAATTTTGTTGAGAATCTCGAGATGAATAGCAGGTCCATCCAACCAGATATGGCAACATTATTCAATACAAGGACGAATGGTAGATTTATAAAATGTGCAAGATGGGTTCTGATGAGAAAACCTTTCTAGCCCGACACAGTGGCTCAATGTAGTGTTGATATTTTTACTGTATGTATTTTTATACTTTCATGGTGTTTTGTTTTTCCTTGGCAGTTTACTATTTGCTCATAGCTGGGACCCTAAAAGGGTGCTACCACCTTGGGTCAGAGAGGAACTGGGGAACAACGGCAATTCGGAGGTCGTTCCACACTCATCAAAATCTCCAATTTCCTCATTAGAGGACTTGTTGCCAGATGTAGTTTATTGGGCAACCAGTCTAGGAGAAGGAGAAGTCTGAATTCAAAACCATGGTAGATGTAACAGAAAGCACTACCTTTTACCCCCAGAAGACCCATAACTAAGAATTTCTAATTTGATAATAATAGGTTCCCTATCATTAAAATTGTTCATAAAACTCTACAATAACTTGCAATAACTGCAATGAACAAATTCCACTGTGAAACAAATTATTTTATTTATTGCTGAAAGAATCTTGGATTCTAGACAAAAATCTCAATGCCATGTAAGCCAAAACTTCATATTTTGCAAAGGTGTTGGTGAATAGTTGGTAGTTTATGATCAGTTTCATCTATTATGAAACCTTTATATAAAGCTAGATAGAAATGAGTTCAGCAGATATATAAAAGTAGGTGTAAGACAAGGATGTGTCTTCTTACCAGATCTATTCAACCTGTACAATGAAACAATTATGAGAGAGCTAGAAGACCTGCCAGGATTTGTCATTGGCACTCACAATCTTAACAATATAAGATACAAAGATGACACAGTGTTAATAGCAGACACAAAAAGAAAAATACAGGACTTCCTACAGAAGGTAACGAGAGAATGCAAAAAGACAGAACTATAAATAAACTTCAAGTAAATGCATGGTCATCAGTATAAAAAAAAAAAAAATGGCCCAAAATGCAAAATGCCAACTACAGGTCATTGATACTAAAATCAAACAGGTGTAGAAATTAAAATACCTAAGAAGTGTTCTGAGTTTGAGTTTTCTTTAACGGCATATCAACCTCTGTGGGTTATTTAATGCCAAAAAGATAGGGTTTTAAGGTATTTTTTTTTAATGTTTAGTTATAGTGAGAAGGTTGATTTAGTCAGATTTTAATGAAAATCTTTTGTTTTTATTCTTTTTAATTTTAGAAAACCAAAAATGTCTTCTAGTTTTGTATCCAAAAATGTTTTACTAAGAATAATTTTTTCCTTCAAAAATGTGTTATGGTAATATTTTTTCTTCAAAAATGTTTATTTTACTATAAAAGTCTACTTTTACATATATATTTCTATAAAAGTATATTTTTACACTTTCATAGTGTTTTGACCCCAGTTTGGGGGGGGGGGGAGTAGCTATTTGCCCATAGCTGGGACCCTAACAGGTGCTACCACCCCGGATCAGGGTAGACCTGGAAACAATAGCAATTAAGAGGTGGTTCCATGCTCCTCACAACTTTCTGATCAGAGGCCTTGCTGCCGGATGCAGTTTACCGTCATGCCCAGGAGCAGATAAGTGTTCTAACAGAGGATGGAAAGTGTAACACTGAAATCCGAAGATCCATTGGCATGACCAAAGATACATTTCAAAAGCTAAGTAGAGTATTAAGAGACAGGAAGATTTTGTTGAAAACAAAGTAAGTAGTACTAGATTACATGATATCTGTCCTTATACGTGGAAGTGAATCCTGGATCTCTTCAAAGATGAAGGAGAGACTCAAAGCAGCAGAAAAGTGGTTCTACAGATAGCATGGAGTGAGTATGTGAGCAACGACAAGGTGTTGAAAAAAAATGCAAAGGTTCCTGGGACACGTAATAAAGAAGGCCAGTTTGGAAAATCTGATACTCACAGGACGGATAGAGAGAAAGAGAGACAAGGGAAGGCAGCGTGAAGCATATTTGATGGGTTTGAGTAAGTGGATGGCAAAGTGAAGTTTGGGAGAGATACCAAGAAGACAAGTATTGAGAGCAACAAAGGACAGGGGCAAGGGGAAGTCCATGATTGCCTACATCCTGAAGGAACGCACCACTTGAAGAAGAAGAGTCACAATATTGTCAATGACAAGTTCATATAAAAAAAAATTCCTTGGTTTCTTAGAGAATGCATGTAATTCTTCAAGCCAATGGCAAAATAAATTTCCAGAAAGAGTAAATTGTTAGGTTAAGCTATTGCAAGCCATCCTCTTCGTGCAACCAGATTAGCGGGTCCTGGGCATAACAGTAAACTGCATCTGGCAGCAAGGCCTCTGATTGGGAGGGAGGTTGTGAGGAGCATGGAACCACCTCATAATTGCTGTTGTTCCCAGGTTCACCTTGACCCAGAGTGGTAGCACCTGTTATGGGCAAATAGTTAACCCTGAAACTGGGGTCAAAAACTATGAAAGTATAAAAATATACTTTATATATATATATATATATATATATATATATAGTTTTAAGGTGTGCTATATTTATAAGATGAAGTGCTCAATATCAGAGGTCACAGACTTTTTAGGTCTTAAAGACAATCCATCATCAGATAATACAGACATGCTATAAAATTATCCGACTTGTGATTAAGTGCTCTCATCTAAACGTCTGGTGATTTTCAAGCTTCAGAATTATATTAATGCATCGTCTTTTTGTATTCAAATATTATTGAAACTTAACATCAGTAGTTATAATCTATAATTCAAGGGCAGGTGTTCAACAAACAAAATCCTTCACTGGTTAAATGTAGGCAGACAGACAAGCAAACATTTTTGGGAAGAAAAGCCCACAAGTGTATTATGTTACACTCAACAAGAAATACGCCCAAATTCTTCAGGTTTAGGTATAGATTAATATGATATAGCAGAAACATGATATATCCCCCCCCCGGCCACACAAAAGAGATGAAGAATGAGTGCTATGATATCCTAGATAGTCTGGCTTGTAAAGCGGAAGCTCCCCAAAGAGCCAGACTAAGTAACATAACAATACAGTAGAAATTTTCTGGTGGGGAAAAATGAGTCTCCAGAGTCTTTGGGTGGAGATGATTAGACTCAATTTCCATAAAAAACAAAAAAAAAAATAGTTTCAACTGTTTAACAAATTTTTAGGCAAGTGGAATGGTATTTGGAAATTAAAATTGGGTGGCAGGGGGGGGGGGTCTTTCTAACAAGTGTGTGTGTGTGTGTGTTTTTGTTTGTTTGTTTGTTTTTTGAGAGATGCTTCAATCTTGAGTTTACAATTCAGTTTGATTTTTTTTTTTTTTTCTAATTTCTGTCCAAATCTTTGGGATGGGATGTTATCATTATTTACATTGTTCCCATCTTTGTTGTTGTTACCACAACATTTCAGCTATTATGTTCTCCAGGGAATTTCAAACTGAACCCTTTATTTAATCTATAGGAATATCATGTTTTGATTTTTTAATACTGCTCAGGCTCTGTTTCCACCGAGTCTATAGTCTGCAGGGGAACAGAAAAAACAACGAAAACAAACATTTCACTAACAATTTCTAAGGAAAAAAAAAAAAAAAAAATTTTTTTAGAATAATTTCATTCACTTGTGAATAAGTTTAATTAAAATCCAGCAATCAGTTGATCTTTGCAAGAATTTTCAAATTAATGTCTTCTCTTTTAGTCTTTCCTCTTAATAAAGTTTTAAAGAATAAAACCATTTTTATTAAGTTTGGGGAATTTTTTTTTACTATGGTATGTTCATTTTTTTTTTTTAGCAAATCTGTAGAAGTACCTAAAAAAACTATTTTAAAAAACTATTAAAAAAAAACTATTTAAAAAAACTATTAAAAACATCCCTCAAACTTTGTTCTTTTTTCCAGTTATATTCAAATTTCAATTAAGGTACACGTAAGTTTCAAGTAGTTTTCTTTTTACATTTGATAGACAAACATTAACTCTATACTGATGAACAAACCATGCTGACCTTTGAGAAAAATAAGAAAAGACAACTAAATGCTATTACTTGTTAATGGTGTTGGGAGGACTTCAAAATTTTTTTTTTTTTTTTATAGAAGTAGGTACTTCCACTCATTTCTGATAAATTTTAAATTGAATTTTTGAAAATAAAAAATTTTCTTGAAACTTATTTTAGCTTTAATTGAAAGCTAAATGATTAAATTTACTATTTCCTGTAAGAAAAATACTCTGGTGTATTTCAAACAAAAATTATATTGATTGAAATCTTAAAATTCTAAGATATTTTTTTTAATTTTGCAGTTTTTCGACCATTTTTGAGCAATCGACACATTTGTAAACAAGTTAATTCTCGGTTTTCAAAATCTTGCAAAAATAAAATATACATTTGTGACACATTATTTTTGGAAAATTAGCAAATTTAATGTTAAATTAATCTGATTTACACAAGTATTACTTATTTATAGCATGAAATTTAGAATAACACTATGACTCAAGCACAGTGTTGATCTTTCTGATCTTTTTCCTGTATATAAAATGTGATGACAGCTTGATAGATGTGAGATAAAATAAGTTAGTGGTGACTGGAATTGACAAAGTCGTTCAATTTCTTTTTCCTGTAAGGGGAAGAAACCATGAAACGTGACCTTTTAATGTACACACAAAAATTACATGAAAAAAAAAAAAAATTCAAATACATAAAAAAAAAAAAAAATTAAATTATTTTAAAAATAGAATGGCTTGATGTAAATATAGTCTTCACTTATTAATTTAACCTAATGTCTACAAGTCTTTAAAATATTTTAAATATAGATGTAAAAAGAAAAAGATGTTTTCAAAAATAATGTTTTCAAAAATAATTTAATTCATTTGTGTATAATCCCGTAAAGTTTCATCTAAATCCGGCAATTATGTGATTTTAGCCAGAATTTCCAAATTAATGTGTTAAAACAAACAGAGTTACGTAATATTACAGTTACATTATCAATTGTAAACTCTTGTAATGATTTTTAGTTAAACAAGATTTTTTTACCAAAATTTTGAACGTGTTAGAAAGGATTTTAAAAAATTTTAATTAAAAAATTACTTTAATTTTTCCTCTTAATGATAAACATTTTAATGGAAAAAGTTTGTTTTTATTAAGTTTGGGGCCTTTTCTGTTAGTTTTTTCATACTATTGTTTTTTTTATCAGTGATTAAGTGGAGGTACCTACATAAAAGTAATTTCATAAAAAAAGTAAATAAATAACAAAGCTTAGAGAATTAATTCAATTCAATGTCTGTTTAAAGAGAAATAACTTATGTTCATAAGTCTGAGTTACTTCCCTTGACAAAATTACCTTCGTTATCTTTATTTATGATTTTTGTTGGCTTAAAAAAACTCATCTGCAAGAATTTTAATTTCTTTCTTGGCATTGATGACTAAGTAGAAAAGTTCTTTTATGAGAGAACTAGCAGTATAGCCCGGTGTTGCTCGGGTGTAATGAAAGCTTTAAAACTAATCCATGGTCCTGGAGCTCAGACTCAGCCTAAAGAATATTTGGGTGAAGTTTGATGAGAATCGAATAAAAATTGTAGATTTTATAAAGGACATACAGACAGATAAACAGACGCACACACAAACATCTTGCCTTTTATATATATATATACTAACAGTATAGCCCGGCGTTGCTCGGGTGTAATGAAAGCTTAAAAACTAATCCATGGTCCTGGAGCTCAGACTCTGGACTGTTGGCACAAAAGACCAATTGCTTTTTAGCAATAGTTGTTTCCAGTCAAAGAGAAACCGTAGACTGAAAGAAAAATGAATGGATGTAAGTCAAAGTAAGAACTGCAACCTTGAAACTTCTGAATATTGTTTCTTATGTCTTTGTCTATGAGTGTATCAAATTTGATTAAAATCAGGCCACACCTTCTATAACCTGATTTTTTCGATTATCGACATTTATCAGGGGTACCTCGACACAATACCTAGCTAAGAACACTCGCAGGCGCTTATAGTACAACTGTGTAAATTTTCAAGAAAATTGGTTCAGCCAATTCGGAGTCTATAGGCAATGGACACAGACACACACAGAGAAAGTTCCATTTATAAATAAGTTTAGTTTATATTTATTTTTACAAGTTGTTAATAATAATAAAGTGAAAAATTGAGCTTTCATGAAAACATGAAATAAAATATGAGCAGTTTTTGGTGTCCTTGCAACAATATATAACATTTATTAAATGAGTGATTTTTGATTAGACGAAATTGCTTACATTGATTCATATTATTCACAGAATACACACACACACACTCTATATACGTTAAATAAATTGCAAACATTGTGTCTGCTTATTTTTAATAAAATCACTTCATGCTCACGGATAATTTTTCATGTAATAGAAAGATGTCAGAAATGAGCTGTAACATTGACAGATGTTATTATCATTCATTTCTCAATGTACCCAAGTACTTTCAATCTCTTTCCGAGATCATCTTCAGGTGTGTGATTTATGATAACAAAAAAATAACTGCAAAACTGTGTTGTTAAAAATTACTGTAAGTTTTTTCTTCTTCAAATATAACGGTTGACAAATTGCTAGCATTCATGAGAATGTGAAAATTATCCAAAATGGAATTTTTATATATGTTGTAATGTGCATGACCATGACATTACAACATATAAAAAAATTCCATTTTGGATAATTTTCACATTCTAATGAACACTGGCAATTTGTCAACTGTGATATTTGAAGCAGAAAAAAATGTACAGTAATTTTTAGCAACACAGTTTTGCAGTTATTTTTTGTTACCACAACTCACACCCCTGAAGATGATCTTGGAAAGAGATTGAAAGTACTTGGGTACCTTGAGAAATGAATGATAATAACATCTGTCAATGTTACAGCTCATTTCTAACAGGTTTCAATTATAATATACAAAAGATTATCTGTGAGTATGAACAGATTGTATTAAAAATAAGCAGACACAATGTTTGCAATTTATTTAATCTGACATGTTTAAAAGAAAATTTGCTGCCTAAATACACAAATATATATATATATATATATATATATATAAAAATAAAACACAGACCCTTAATGATTCTAACATGGTCAGCAGTGATCAAATATATTACTCCTATACCGGCCCTAGTGAATGCTATTGGTAACCAATAATGTAGTCCTATGACCTGCATTGGTCTTCAAGTTCCTTCAGGCCCCTGTGGCTACCATCTCGCCACTAGTATCGTGTGTGGTGGCATGATTCCACTCAACTTAGCTGGCGTTTGTCTGTTCACTACCATCCACACCTCTACCACATTGTGGTTTTGATATCAGAGGGTGAGAAGATCACTAATGACGCTAATGTGAAGTGAGGACTAGTCCAGCAGCTGGGAGTTACACACACACACACACAAAATTATTTGGAAGAAAGAATTAACTCTGGTTAAAAATATAACAATTTGGTTCATATACGCTCTGTTACATACAGTGTTTTTTTTTTTTAACCCTTCCCCACTTAAAATCAAAATGTCACTGGGATTGCATTCAAAATCTGAAGATCGTGTTGGTAGTAACTTAAGTTCTGGTTTTATCTGCCCTTTTGATCTCTCATAAGTTTTTTTTCTATCTTCAGAGGGCTGGCACAAGGTCTTGGTCAGAAGATCTCTCTCATTTTCTCTAGATCTGGTCTTTTGATCTTTTCTAAGTTTTCTCAATCTCTAAGTTTTTCCCTTCTAAGTTCTTCTGATCTGCTCTTTAGATCTCTCCTAATTCTATTGGTAACCAATAATGTAGCCCTATCATCTGGGCTGGCACAAAGTCTTTATCAATAGACCACAGATGGTCCATGGTCACTTCAAAATAGTAATTAAATTTTCATCATAACTTGAATTCAATGAAATCCAAATTAATGCTTGGTTATAAAATTTTTCTCAGGACAAATTACGAAGAACAAATGCTTCAGATGGGCTTCTCTCTCCATATTGATGGTGGTGCCAAAATGTCTTGTATTTCCAATTATCCTCCATTTGATGAATAAGTGTCTGCATTCACAAAGTTATTCGGTCATGCATTTTTTCATTCCTTGTTATTAATGACCACCCACTCTCTCACTAACTTTTGAATGCACCAAGTACCAATTACTACCACTTATTATCAATTACTAAAATTTCAGTTTTCCTATTTTCATTTTTTTGATGAATCTTAATTTTTAAGTTAATGATTGAATAAGCTCCTTGTGAGTTCCATGATTATAAAATATACGAGGAAATTCCCCACAGTATATTTAAATATTTGAGTTTAAAAACTTTAAATATTGCAATAACAATCGCAAATATGAATGCTGGTCATTATTTAAAGAAATAAGAGGCTATGAATGAAATGGTTCAATATTGACAAAATTTTCCATTTCACTGAAGCAGATGCTAAATGCATGAGAGTATTATTGCTCCCTCTTTCTTATTATTATATATGTATATATGACTGACTAGGCAGAAGATATTTCTGCAGTAGGTTGCCATTACTTTCTGCAGTAGACTGGTTGTCAACCAAGGCTAAAGAACCCAACCTGTCCTGCTATTAAACCCATAGCTGGAAGGAAGAGATGGATTAATACCTTTTCCAAAGGTATTTGTGCATAAGTGAATGCAATGAATTCAATATCAGTCAGTTAAGTGCCATATGTGATACACGCTTGGGTGATCATGTCTTGAAAGAGACATGACTGACTGGGCAGAGGATCATCCTGCAGTAAGTTGCCATTACTTTTTGTGGTATACTGGTTGCCAGCCAAGGTTAGAGAACCCAATCTCTCCTGTTATTTAATCCATAACTGGAGGGAAGAGATGGATTAATACCTTTCCCAAGGGTATCTGCATGTAAGTGAATGCAACGAATTCAACTGAAATTCAAACTCGTTCTAAGCCAATATCAATTGCACCATAACGCACATCACATTCAATATAACAACTTTCAAAATGGCTCTAAAGAAAACAATAATGATGGACCATGAATTTTCTTGACAAAATATTTTTTTTTATTACAAAGAGAGAATAAAGAGCTAAAAGTCACAAAAAAGAAAGTAGTGTAGAGTGATGATCACCTTTGTCCTGAAGAGACGTGGCACCTACAAGAAGATCCCAGAAGTACTGTGAGTAATTTCTTTGAAGCAACATGAATAACCAATATTTTCTCAAATGCTTTTATGGTTTTTTTTTTTTTTTTTTATCACTGTTTTGTTTTGTCTAAGGAATGTAATTAATTATTCCTTTATGGGTAAATTATGCCATCAACCACATGATTTCAATTCCACAAAAAAACAAAAAAAAACAAAAAAAAAAAAACCCATGAAATGGGAATCAAAGAGAAGAAGCATCTGAACAATTTTTGGTGCAACTCAGTGACAAAAACATTAACTTTACAAACTGACAGATTTTAACAAACAAAGCCACTTTCTTTTTTTCTCTTTTTTTAGAAATACATCGTTTCGGCCAATAATCTATTCATCAGCCTTTTCCAAGTAAAATTTTGTCCAACACAAAAACTATTGGTCTGCTTTGATTAAAACTTAAAATCTCGGGATTTTATTATATTGATTTTTGTATCCCCCTCCAACCAACCAAAAACCTCTTCTGCAAAATGGTTATTCAAACAGAAGATAACGTAAACACTCTGTGCATATATGTGACACTCCCACAACAAAATTGATAGAAACACAAATGCCATAAAATCAAACAGATAATGTCTACATTAAAAATTATTTTTAAAATAAATTAAAATCTCATTAAACCAATTGCAAACTTTTTGAATGATCTTTTTTCCAACAATTTCGAAGAATCCTGTTAACTTTATCATAAAAAAACATTTCTACTCTACAAGAATCATGAGTTTTTTTTCAGTTGAGGTCTTGAAAGAAAAATGAATTTTATGTACAAGCAAAACCAGTCCTGGCTATCTAATTAATGTCAGTAAATAACACAGTAGTTGTCATGAAAACCCCTACTTCCACCCTCAGAATAAAAAAAATATTGTTTCATACCCCTGACCTATTTATTTAAAAGTCAACCACCTAAATATAAAAGTTTATACCTGCATTGTTCTAGAAATACAAACACCTCCCTATTTAAACTTTTCTGGCATAGGGCCAGGCATATATTGCAGAAATAATTCAAATGAAACCTCTTTTTAAATAACAAACATTCACATCACGTCACAGTGAACAGATACTACACATATTCCCAGTCAGAATTGGCAATCCATACTTAAATAATGCTGTCATATTGATGGGTACTATTCTAACAAAGATAGTTTATCCAAATAATTAACAGAACCTGTTATACTTTGTGCTTCCTAATTGTTCTGGGGGGTAGTTAACACCCCCGATATCCATGGACAATATGGATTTGTCTGGTTTATATAATGCCAGACATTTCTACCTTCAAGTGGAGGAGTACACTTGTAGTTTAACTGCTCACAGTGAACACAGGACTCTTTCACCTTATAATTGTGATCCTTAAACAGGACCACAACACTAATTATAATATTTATGTCTTCTTGACCTCCAGTTGCATATTATTAAATGAATATCAAAAGTGTATGCGTCCATCTGATGAAATTTCTCCAAAAGTCATCTTGTGTTTTCAACCAAAACAGGAAAGGAATTCAAGAATTTCAAAATCAATAAAACTGTCTATTTCAGTTGATATGTTAATAAATTCTAACAGAAAATCAGTCTTCAATTAATTTTATTCTGTGAGCAAAAATTCAGAAGGCCTATTAGTTTGTATTGATTGGAGAAGGGTTCAAGGATTTCATTTAATAACTAAATATAGACACAAAGACTGAACATGTCTGTTGAGTGGAACAAATAGAAATGTTTTTGTTCATTATACAAGAGTTTACAGAAAGTGATGAAATACTTTTTTTTTATTAAGGATTCTAGCCGAGAAAATAAAAATTGAAATGAAATTTAATAAGCTTTAGAATCCATTTGTGTTCTTAGCAACAGCCATGAGACACGTCACTTTTATGGCATTTTTCAAGCATTTCTTTGGTTTTGTTCTTTTAAAGAATCCTTTTCGATTTTCTCCAAACCTGTTGACTTTTCAACAACTTTATGACTGTTTACTATAGCACAATCAAAATCCTTACGAATAGCTTACAGATTAGCCAAACGTAATCATTTGAACCCTTTTACAGAGTTCTTCACACAGAACACAGACCATCAGATACATTGTCACTTGGCCTCACCAGTACAAGGGAAATAACTAGTTTAAATTAAGAGCAAAAAACTAAACTTAAATACATTAGACTTTTATATGTAAAAAAAAAAAAAAAAAAAAAAAGGAAAAGGTTAAACCATATAAAAAATAAATTAAAAAAATATAAATTTAAAACATTCAAACTACAATGATCATGAAAAGTGAAAAGCAACTGTGTTTGAACTGAAATATAAGTGACTTACTGAAGATCACGTAAGTTTTGTGATACTTCACTCATCAGGATCCAGATAAGAATATCTTGAAGAGTAAAGCATCACAAAACTGAATCAATCTTTAATAAGTATAAGTCAGTCAGTTAATTGACATACGTGATACACACTTGGACGATTGTGTCTCTTTTGAGACATGACTGTCGAGGCAGAAGATTTCTGCACAGTAATTTACCATTACTTTCTGTGTTTCTTTGCCAACCAAGGATATAAAACCCAATCTGTCCTACTATTTAACCCATAGCTGGAGGGAGAAGAGGTGGCTTAACACCTTTCCCAAGGGTATTTGTGCATAAGTGAATGAAATAAATTTGACTAGAATTTGAACTTTGCTTTCCAATTATCTCATTCTAAGCCAATATCCATTACAACACAACATACATCAATAAATATACGATGCTTTTGATATTTTTTTATAACCATATTGCTCTACATACCTACTGAGTACTGAGAAAAAAAATTTGTTTGCATTGACATGTTAGATTGTATAATTTTATGTGTGTGTATATATATATATATATATATATATATATATAGAGAGAGAGAGAGAGAGAGAGAAAGAAAGAGAGCGCGCCTTTGAAATTTGAAAAAGAAATCATTTGACTGGCAGACAAGAGCAAGGGAAATTTTCTTTTAATCACATCACCCCAAGCAAGGCATTCCACTGCCACTATAGTACAGGGGGTTATTCGTCTCATTTTACTCAACTGACTCCATTTTCTTAATAGTTGTCTTATGTAAACATAGCATGAATCGCTGATGGAAAACAAAAATTGAAATTTTAATTAAATGTTGAACGTGTTAGAAAGAATTTAAAAAATTAAAAATATAATAACAAAATTTGATCTTTCCTCTTAATAATAGCATAAACATTTTGATGATAAACCTTTGTTTTTATTAAGTTTGAGCCCTTTTAACATCATGATAGGCTGCTTTTTTTCTTTTTTGATAATTGAGTGGAGGTACCTAAATTCGTAGTTTCTTTCTTCTGTTTGACTACAACCTCCATAACATAGATGATAAAAAATAACAAATCTGATTTTCTATAAAAAAAAAAAATTACTTGTATAATTTGTTTTTCTATGTGTGGTTGAAAAAAGTTAGTATATTTTTTTTTCTTTCTTTCAAATGTTCATTTCTACTTTTTGTAAACAATCTGGGTAACCGAGACATTTTGGCTCCACTCTGGAATTGTTAATTTAATGAATGTTTACACTGACCGGGATGATAAAAGTGAGTCCAAATAGTTCAATAATGTCATTGTAGGTCATTCCAAGTAACTTGTGAATCTTAAATGGCATACTTTTGGATTGTAAAATTTTCATTGCGACGTTTTTAATCGACCACGGCCGAGTAAAGCAATAAACTTTAATTGCCCAATTAAATTTTTAAATCTCAAAGGCTATAATTCAGTCGGGTTTCAATCCTGGGTTAAAAAGCAATCAGAGTCTAACCATACTGATGAGCTGTGATACAGCAAAACAGATCTGTCTGCGGATGACTATATATATATATATATATATATATATATATATATATATATACACACACAAATACTATAATCAAATGCATTCTAACTATAAACAACATGAAAAAAAACCCTTAAAAATCTCAAAAGTACTAATATGTTCCCCACTGATCTCAGTATAAAAATAAATAAATAAATAAACAATAAAACTAATTATTTGTTTATACTTCTGAGATGAGGAAGTATTTACATTGTTTAAACTGTTGTCCTCATCTTTATTGCTATGTTTACGGCCGTTGTATGCTCCAACCTTCTTTAGGTGCTAAGGATATCTAACCAAGCCCTTCATTTCAATCACTGGGGTATATCATTCTGATTCCATATGTGATGCCACTTCCAGATGTCATGTAGTTGTCTCTCTCTAACTCAATTCTCTAAGTTATTTGTTCACCACTGCTATAGCCAGGTATTCAACTCGCAACTCTTTGGGTCAAGAGCTAGATCTAACCAAGACTTTTATCCACTTGCCATGTCTCTTTAGAGAGTTGATTTAAAGGGAGATAACTAATAATTCAGAAGTGACGTGGCTCATGGATCAAGAATAATATACCCAGTGATCGAAATAAGAGGTGAGTTTTGTTTAACGGCATATCAACCTCTGTGGGTTATTTAATGCCAAAATGGTGGTGTTTTAAGCTATGTTTGGTTATAATGAGAAGGTTAGTTTAGTCAGATTTTGATGAAAAATTTTTTTCTTCTAGTTTTGTATTCAAAAATGTATTACTGCTAATAATTTTTCCTTCAAAAATGTATTGTTGGTAATATTCTTAATTCAAAAATGTATATTTTTCTATAAAGTCTATTTTTATGTATATGTTTCTATAAAAGTGTATTTTTATACTTTCATAGTGTTTTGAACCCAGTTTGGGGGTTAACTATTCGCCCATAGCTGGGACCCTAACAGGTGCTACCACTCCGGGTCAGGGTGGACCTGGGAACAGCAGCAATTAAGAGGTGGTTCCATTCTCCTTACAACCTCCCAATCAGAGGCCTTGCTGCCGAATGCAGTTTACAGTCATACCCAGGACCGGATCGAAATTAAGTTTTGGTTCAAAATTCCTAGCACCTGAAGAAGGCCGGAGTGTAAAATGGATGAAACATCGTAAACGTGGCAATGAAGATAAGGACAACAGTTCGAAAAATGTAAATTATGTAAAACTAATTATTTTTTATACTAAATTTAACACAACCAACTTAATCATACACAATAACTTTTCTCTCTCAACTAGCATTTTTTTAATAGACCAACATTGTACATTAATTTAAATGTACTTTTTGAGATTTTATCTCTGACAAATACATATTTGTATATATGTTGGGTTGATAGCCACAACATTAACAGGATGTTTTACACAAGTTCTGCACAACATCTAAAAAACACATTCATGTCCATTTTTCCAATAATGAAAAAAACTTGTTAACACTAATAAACAAAAAATTCAAATTCTCAAAGCCCAAAATGCCAAAATCAACCAACTAACACTCAACAAAATTTATTTTGAATATATTTTGAATGTTAAAGTAAATATAACATTAACGCAATTTTACATTTCTACCTATTTCCAGTCAGCACTCTCATATCGAGACACTTGTTTTGCAAAAACTTTGATAACCAGAAAAGATAAATTTACAATAACTATAACAGGGCATTTGTGAATATTTTAAAAAATTACCATCACATTGGAATGCAGATTTTATCACAGTTACAAGAAGTTTGTCTTTGTAATTTACCCCCAAAGAGGATTGTACAAAAGATTGAAAGCACTTGGTTGGGTTAAAAATAACTGGTGCTTTTCTTGATGAATTCCATCTTAACATCAAGAAACTGATTAGAGAACTGGAAGAATCAGTATAAAAATAAGTGGACACAATATGCCCATATTATTCCACTTGAACATGTTTGAATGAAGATATACATATATATATATATATATATATATATGGTTAGGTCTTTAAGGCTGTCACAATGCGTTTAGTAAAATAAAGGAAGGTAAAGAAGTTGTTGGGTACTATCTATTTATTATACATTAATATTTCAAGATCAAAATCTCATCTTCAGAATGGTAGGAGAGCTTGTGTCCAAGTGAGTCGATGCCTTTCAACGAATGGTCATTCCTGGTGTGTGTGTGTCTCTCTCTCTATATATATATATATATAGAGAGAGAGAGAGAGACACACACACAAAAAAAAGTAAATATTTCTTAATGCCCTACCATAAAAAAAAGCAAGTAAAAAATAATAACAATGGTGGTGTAAGTACATGATGTGGCCTCCCTCTGTCTCTTCTACAAATATTTTCATAGCAACTGCTCTGACAAACTTTTTACTCTGGTGCCCTGACCACATGAATTTAAGCATTCTACTAGATTGGCATCTAGGTCCCACCCTTTTACTGTTGGTATAGTTAAATATAACCCACACTTCTATTCCAACAGTTTCTTTTCTCGTACTTCATGCCTGTGAAATTCCCTTCCACTTACTTGCTTCCCTGGTAGCTACAATCTCCAAAAATTTCAATTCAACATCAGTTGTCATCTTCTATCTTTTTGAATCCCATTCATCTTTTATCCTGTCTTCAATGCCTGCTGTATCTAGTCTTTTCTCTCACTGTATTCCTGACACACTAGTGACAGTTCTGCCTTGCTTTGGGATGAAATGATTTAATAAATGCAAAAGGACTCTAATGTTTTGTTTTTATTCACAGTGTTTATTATTCTGACAGATTCAGTTGTTTACCTTTGTGTCATTTGTAATGACTAAGATTGTTTTTCACTGACAACTCACTTTCTTTATTGTTATTATCACCAGCAAAGTGTGTTTTATTAACAGATCTTTTTTTCTCCCTCCCCGCTCAACTCTCTTGTACGGATCAGGACATAAACCAAGGCTCAATAAAATCTGCATCAGAGGAAATAAGCACACAAGTCAAAGTCTACAAACTTGACAGATGATCAGTAATTGCTGAATAAAGGGAACTTCAGTGACCCAACAGTATTTTTGAAATGGCGATGGCAGCTAACAACACCAACTTTGCTTTTTCCACAAACATTAAATAGTGTGGCAAAAGGTGTAATGGAAATCAGTATAGTGTAGAAACAACCTGTTCATGTGCAGAGTCCCTTCAAGATGTGTATGATGATGACTCTCCACAACTTCCTATCCTTTGTAGCTCTAAGCAATATCTATACTTTTACACAAGCTCATTAGTTTGGTTAGTGTTTCTGACTAATTATGTTTGAATATTACTCAGTCTTGGCTGAAAGAAAAATTCACCCACTATAACTGATTCAATCAAACCATATAGTTATCAATGGCTAAACATGGATAAATATGCCCACAATAAAACGTAGTATTGAAAGGATACTTTTCCCCATGACACTTATTTTTTTAACTACCTTCACTCTTCAGCACTGATTTTTTTTTTTATAAAAAAGCTATGATTAGAATTTTGATAAAACCTAAACATATGATGAAAGTGAAATTATACATTTTTTCATTCTTCATAATTTACAACAAATTATAGAATACTATTAAGGCCTTCAATAAGTTCTTGCCGATTTTTCATGAAAAGTTATATTTTATTTACAAAAATTAGTCAGAAGCATGTCACTGAAAGTATTGTCTCTTGCTAGTCACTACTTTTTCCCATCTTTCTGGCAGCATTTCAATTCCATGTTGGAAAAACGACATGTGTTTTGAGGCTCACCACAAGTCGACCCATTTTTTATTATCTTCATACAAATGAAAGTGTTGCTCAGGCAGGCCATGTACCATTGATCGAAACAAATGATAATCGGGCAGGGCAATGTCTGGTAAATATGGCACAAACACGTTAATTGTAGTCAGTAGCAATCTCCTGTAATTGTTTTTGGGTACCCAGTCTTTTCTCCCTGTAACTTGCCATGCACTAGTGGCAGCCCTGCCTTCTTCTTCTAGGGGCCATGATCCTTCAGGACGTATGCAATCATGGCCCTCCACATCTCCCTATCCCTGGTGACTTTTAGCATGCTTCTTCCTGTTACCCTACCCAAACTCCGCACTGCCATCCACCTGCTCAGGCCCGTCAAATATGTTATCTGCTGCTCTCCCCTGCCTCTCTTTCCCTCTGACCTGTGAGTATCAGATTCTCCAAGCTCTCCTTCCTCATCACATGTCCCAGGAACTTTAACTGTCTCTTCCTGATGCTCACTATTAGTTTCTATCTTTCCTAAAACATCATTGCTCACATGCTCGATCCATGATATCTGCAGCATCCTTCTGTAGAAGGACATTTCAGTTGCTTCAAGTTTTCCCTTCATCTTTGATGATATTGTCCAGCATCTGCTATCATACTGAAAAGACATCACATAGCAATCTAGTACTTTTCTTTGTTTCCTGTAAAAATTTTCCTGTCAATACTCTGCTCAACTTCTGGAATGGGTCCTTCACCATGCCAATTCACCTTTGGATCTCAGTGTCACACTTTCTGTTTTCCATTAGAACATTTCCGAAGTGCTTAAAATTTTGTATCCCCAACCCGTAATTGGTATTTTGGACTCCTCTGTTTGCTGATGACCACACATTCAGTTTTTTGTAGTTTATTTGTAGTCATGTCTTTCTACTTTCATCACGTACCTTTTTAGGTCTTGGAGTTTTCTTTCCATGTCGGATTTCACTACTGTATCTTATGTTGTTCAGATTGTGACTGCCAGTGACAAATCCAGGCATATCTTTTAGGGTCCTTAGAATACTTAGAGTGAAATGATTAAAAAAAAAAAAACACCATCTGTTACTGTTGCAAAGTGATAAATAATTTTTATTTTTGAATAATAGAGTTGCTTCCCTTTGCAATTTCAAAAGGGATTTCTATAAATAACCCAATGCTAAGGATTTGCTGAGGAGGTTTAATCTCAAAATCTTTTGAAAAAAATTGTACAGGCATTGGTACATCTAGCTTTTTTTTTTTTTTTTTTTTTTAAATCGTATCACCCCGAGCAAGGCGGTAAAGCCACTGATGTGCAGGGTGCTACATAGGAGTGAAAAGATTGGAAAAGAGAAAGCCGGAAACCACATCCTAAACAGGGAACAAGGGATGAGCCTCTTAACCTGTTCAATAGACGTGGGTGGAGTGTGAACCGGGCAATAGATAGATCTATCTACTTCAATTAAAAGAAACAAAGTGAGAAGATTGGAAAAGAGAAAGCCAGAAACTACATCCTAAACAGGGAACAAGGGATGAGCCTCTTAACCTGTTCAATAGACGTGGGTGGAGTGTGAACCGGGCAATAGATAGATCTATCTATTCCAATTGAAAAAAAAGAAACAAAGTGAGAAGATTGGAAAAGAGAAAGCTTCCTTAATTCCAGAGATTCTAACATTCCCAGTTAACCTATCATGCCATGGAGACTATCATGCCATGGAGACTATAGTAAACAACCCTTATTCTTTTCATATTTTATTGGTGAAATGTAAGCTCCACTCGAGCAGCTTTTGCCCATAAACTGCGACTTTGTGGAACCTCAAAAGGATGCTTTTCCCAATCCCTACAATCTTAACCTGTTCAAGTCAAGGGTTAACCATTATCTCCCTCATATATCCCCATAAACTGTACTTTTTATTCTGTAACCCACTACCTTGACTGGTTCTTCGACCTTACAGTGAACATCATTGTAAAAACATAAAATAAAAGATAAGTCTTCTCAAAAAGAAAAAAAAAAAAACAACCTTTTCAGGTATCAATAAAAACTGTTTTGAATGATTTAGAGGTAATAAAATAGTTTTGGTCTCCAAAGAAAAGCCATACCTAAACTTTAATTACATTTTATAAAAGGAACAATCTTTATGGAACCTTTTATTTTAGTTTTAATTTCAAGCTAATGAATTAAATTTAATATTTCCAATAAGCAATAAGCAAAATATTTTGCTGCATTTAAAAATAAATTTAAATTGATTAGAATAAGTTTTTTTTATCAGTAAAAATGCTAAATTTGTCCATATTGTCAAATCTGTCGACACAACATAATCCTCTTTTACTAAAAATTCTTTCAAAAATAAAATATACTTTTCAGAAATTTTATTTGAGGAATACTAGATGATATAAAGGATAATTGATATGATTTTAAACAAAAATAACTTAATTTAAAATATTGCAGGAAAGCAATAGAATTGAGATGTATATTTTTATTAGGTGTTGACAACTTTCTCTGAGACCGACTTTTGAAAATGTTTTTTATAAGGCGGACATAACTGTAACAACTATTTAAGGGATACAGTGTGAATGCCTTTTAGTTTTTATATAATTGTATTTTTTTTTAACTAGTCAGTAATCTTCAAAATTTAAGGAAATATTCTAAGCAATGTATTTTATTGACTTTTAGGTACTTTGGCTTTACAGTTTTACTCATGAAGACACTTTGACTTGTTGAAGAAATGTTAAAAAATTATCAATAAATTTTAAATTAACTGTAGTTACAACACTTATTTTCCAATAATGTTGTGTTTGGACTTTTGTATTTACAAAAATTGGCACATTTATACAGACACAAAAAAAAAATTCAAAATTCTTTTTAAAATATTGGTGTTTGTTGATGAATTATACTAAGCTTTTCCATTTATGATTAGTAAATATAGTTTTAGTATTAAAAGCACAAAGTAATACAGAAATTTAAAAAATTAAAATAAAAAAAATTTAATTCTTCTAAAAATTCATTATTCATTGCAAATAAATTTTTTCAAAGAAAATAGTGTCCATAATAAATCTTACTTAAAAGCAATTAAAAGCTTTTCTAATTGAATCTCTTTCTTAGTTCTGTCCATTTTTTTATTTTACTGTTCAGACCAGATTTTTTCACTAACTGGTGTTTCTGCCTTAAAAAATAGACGATGACTTAATTCTCCAAAGAGTCCTGCTTTTAATGTAAAAAATTAAGTGACACAAAAAGATTAATTTCTTGAAATTTGAGGTACCTCCAAAAAATTTGCTAAAAACAGAACCTATATAATTTTATGAAAAAATGCCCCAAACATAAAAACAGTTTTGTCATAAAGATCTTTAAGGAGAAAAAAAAATCAAAGAATATTTTTAAAATTTTAGAAAGTTTGGTTAAAAACTTAAAATTATTTTGTTGTTCTTGCGTCAACAAGTGACCATAAATCTTTTCAGCCGAAGCAAGGAAATAATGCCACTATGACGCGGGGGGGGGGGGTTACTGAAAGTGTAAGGTAATAGGAAGACATTAGTGAGGAGAAAGGATAATAAAAGAATAGGATTCAAGAAGGAAGAAGATATCAATTGACGTAGCATTTCATTTTTGAAGAACATAGGTGGCAGAAAAGCAAAAAACTGGAAAGAGAATTCCACAGGTGATGAAAAGAATCAATTAGAATAGAACTTACGGTTACATTCAGCTATTTTGACAAAAATGATAAGATCTATTTGGCAATCTAGTAGCATGTTTAAAATTATGTGGTCAAGGAACCAAGAAGAGCTCATTAGAACAATTGTCAAAAAAAATAGTTATGGAAAAGAGAGAGAAGGAAGTCATGTGACAGCGGTTAGAAAATGATTAAAGTTGAGATGCCAGAGCAGGTCTGATAATATAACATACCTTTTTGTTAATTTTGCTGAAAATCTAGATATATGTAGCAAGTGCACCAGACCCAGTATGGCAGCAATATTCAATTCTTGGATGAATGATGAGTGAATTTTGTTTAACAGCATATCAACCTCTGTGGGTCATTTAATGCCAAAACGGTAGGGTTTTAAGGTTTTTTTTGTTTTTTTTTAGTGTTTGGGTACAGTGAGAAGGTTAATTTAGTCAGATTTTAACGAAAATTTGTTTTTATTTTCTTTTATTTTAGAAAACTGAAAGTTTATTCTAGTTTTGTATTCAAAAATGTTTTGCTGAGAATATTTTCCTTCAAAAATGTGTTGTGGCAAGAATTTTTTCTTCAGAAATGGATATTTTTCTATAAAATTCTATTTGTATGTATGTATATTTCTATAAAAGCATTTTTATACTTTCATGGTGTTTTGACCCCAGTTTGGAGGTTAACTATTTGCCATAGCTGGGACCCTAATAGGTGCTACCACTCTGGGTCAGGGTAGACCTGGGAACAACAGCAATTAAGAGGTGGTTCCATGCTCCTCACAACTTCCCAATCAGAAGCCTTGCTACCAGGTGCAGTTTACCATCATGCCCAAGACCATGAATAGTAGATTTATAAATGTGCAAGATGAATCCTGGTAAGAAAAATTGTCTAAAATGACAAAGCAAGCTCCTGTGGTAAGAGATGCGAGTTCATACTGAATTAAAAGTAACGTTTTTCATGATCTGAGCATGTCCGCATCTTCTACCAACAAGTTAGTGATGAAAATAACCTGAGAAAGTTAGTTCAGTCTCTCACCAAGTGGATGACACTGAATTCAGTCAGTTAAGTGCCATATGTGAAACACACTTGGGCAATCCTGTCTCGAAAGAGACAGGACTGACTGGGCAGAAGATTATCCCGCAGTAGGTTGCCATTGCTTTCTGTGGTAGACTGGTTGCCAGTCAAGGCTATAGAACCCAATCTGTCCTGTTACTTAACCCATAACTGGAGGAAAGAGATGGATCAATACCTTTCCCAAGGGTATTTGCACATAAGTGAATGCAATGAATTCAACTGGAATTCGAACTCAGCACCCAGATTTCTCGTTCTGAGCTGATATCCACTTCACCACAACGCACATCCATTACTGGATGTGCACTGAATTACTGTGCTTATAATGAAGAGAAAATCATGACCTGATTTTTTACCAACAATTCGGCTGTCTAAATTTCATCAAACTATCAAACTAAAATGGTTTCTTTGAATTGCTCAACCTCCTAATAAACTTCCAGATACAATTTCCCAAGCCCGACTCATTTACAAACTCTTAACTATTTCGCTTTCTGGCCATTTAATCTCCCCACTGACACTTCAGTTACCCCATATCATCTGCACCCTTACCAATCTCACTGTCTGCTTCCGGACTCTCTCCTTCTTCACCTGTCTTTTCTTTTGCATATTTTGTTAATTTAATTTTAATACCATGGGAAAGAGTAGGGTATCTTTTACTCAGGGTGGTCCGCCAGGGTCAATTTCCTGTTCTCTACTCTTAAATCTTTAAACCAAAACACGTTATAAATTTCTGATGCGGAATTCAAAGAATGTTTACTCAAGTCAATACCAGCAACCTGTGCATATGTGTGTGTGTGTGTGTGTATATATATATATATATATATATATATATATGCGATAAAAATCTATCTTGTTTTCACTCACTTCTTTCATTTCACACTTCTAAGTTTAAAAACTCTTTAAACATGTGTGCACACACACATACATGGTGCGATGGATAAATTGTCATTTAAATCATGAAGTAAAAGTGTTCGACCTACCCTATTCAGTGTCATGAAAATGAATTGTCCTAATCAATCCCCTGGGTAGAAGTCATCATCATCATCATTTAATGTCCGTTTCCATGGCTACTGTGGTTTGGACAGGGTTTTCTGGATGGCTTTGCAATTGAACCATCATGAAATATTGGAATGAGTTTTACAGCTGGATGCCCTTACTAACACCAACCAGTTTAGAAGACTAGAAACTCAGTGTTTTTATGAGTCACCATCTCTAGGGAGATTATCTACCAAGGTTAAAGTATTCAGCCTACCCTTTTCTTGATGGCTCTGTAATTGAACCATCATGAAATATTGGAGTGAGTTTTACAGCTGTATGCTCTTACTGACACGAACCAGTTTAGGAGACTGCAAACACAGTGTTTTTACTAAGTTACCATCTCTAGGAGGATTATCTACCAAGGTTAGTGAGTTCAGCCTACCCTTTTCTACACAGAGTAGGTGTAGAGATTTTCTTCTCTTAGACAAGTTACTATCCAAAGGTAATGACTCTTACCCAGCTTAACATCATACTTAAGACATCTCTTACACTATTTGTTCATAGCTGGGACCCTGATAGGTAACTAGTATCCCAGATCAAGGTAGACCTGAGAACAACAGTAATTAAGAGGTGGTTCCATGCTTCTCAAAACCTCCCAATCAGAGGCCCCTTGCTGCTGGAAGTAGTTTATCATTATACCAAGGTATGTCAAATATTAATAGGGGTTTATGATCTACCCAAATATTAATAGGGGTTTATGATCTACCCAAATTCAATAACTGGGATATATGATGCAAGGTGACTTTTGAAAGAATTTTTTTTTTTGTGAGAAAATGCATTTTATGATGAGACATTACATTCAGTCAGTTAAGTGCCATACATGAAACACGCATGGGCGATCATGTCTCGAAAGAGACATGACTGACTGGGCAGAAGATTATCCCGCAGTAGGTTGCCATTGCTTTCTGCGGTAGACTGGTTTTAAGCCAGGGCTATAGAACCCAATCTGTCCTGCCATTTAACTCGTAGCTGGCGGGAGAAGAGATAGATTATATTACATTATTATATGTATAATTAATGGGGGATCAGTTTATAACTTTATGATAATAGAAAAACAATCCTCCACTTTATGCCCAGTAGAAGTTTTAATTATGTTTCCAACTATTATATTCAGTCAGTCAGTTGACTGCCGTACACGAAACAAGCTTGGACGATCATGTTTCGAAAGATTGTCCACAACACACATCGAATGATAAAATTCTACTGTATTTCTACGACAAAATCTTTTTTTATCTGATAACTTTATATCAATCATTTTTCAGGTATTACTCTGTTTTACTACATTTGCCATAACTTGATGTCATTTTTCAAAAAAAACTTTTCTCATCAGGAAAGATGATTCCAGCTTCAATTTAGCCAATTTCTAATTATCTTAAAATTGTTGGATAAAATGACATAACAAGAAGCTGACTGAGTAAAAGGACATTTTAAGAATACACTACATGTGAGAGGGAAAATTCCATTTCTGGCCTCCATGATTATTTGCTGCTTTATATTTCTAACTAAAAGGACACAGAAAAAAAAATTTACTTTTCTAATCTGTCATGCAAACATGCCAATTGCTCACTATAGTGTGAGCTATGTCCATCCTCTAGCAATTTATATATTTCACGTTGAATACACCAGTTCTTGCTCAAGCAACGTTAAGCAATGTCGAGCCTGGTCAGTACTTAGATGGGTGACCGCTTCGGAATATCAGGCACTGTAAGTGTTTAGTGACGAATGTGCATTGTGGTGCAGTGGATATTGGCTCGGAAAGAGAAATCGGTGAGCCGAGTTCAAATTCCAGTTGAATACCCTGCATTCACTTAAGCACTGGTACCCTTGGGAAAGGTATTAATCCGTCCCTTCCCTCCAGTTATGGGTTAAATAACAAGGGTAGGACTTGGGGACCCTGCCCTTAAAAACAAATCCCAATGAATCTTGATACTAGAAAAGAAAAAAGCATTACTAGACACAAAAAGTTATATAAAGACGACAATAAATTGTTGAAAGAAAAAGGTATTACCAGCAATAAATAAATAAAAATTTAGTTGGCAATAAATGACCTGCCGAGGTTGATATGCCATAAAAACAAAACAACCAAACAATCATGTAGTTTTGCTATCATTGCAATCGACTAGTGACATAGTGTGTTGTCTTAGTGAAAGATCGCTTTTTTTTCTTTATCTGTGACCTTTTTTTTTTTGATTTCTGCATCCAGACACACCAATAATGTTATATAATATCTGATATTGATGGTTATTCCTTTCTCAAGCTAATTGATGAACAAAGTACCTTGTGCATCCAAAAATACAGAAACCAAGACTTTGCCTGCTGATGTTTGCATCTTTGGTCACTTTGGATGGCTTTCACCTGCTGCTGTCCACTCAGTTGACTGCTGATTTGACTCCATAGTGAAGTGATGAATCAATATTGTTAGCAAATGCGGCACTCACTTTGAATACAGCTTTCTCATAGATAAATATTAAATATTCATGCAAAATGGGGAATACACTGAGTTTTGATATGTTCAACGCCTCTGCTATTTAATGTAACTTCAATTAACTTTCGGCCAAAATTAGTTTGTGGATTATTTTTATGGTTTTCCAGGACAACTGCTGATTTTGGGCAACTTGAGCATTCAGCATAATCTTTTTGTCTATATGACCGCATTTAGTCAGCATAGCTCCTCTTAACCATTGTTTCTGACAGAGCAGAGTCTGAATAACTTATCAAGCCATTGCTTTGCTTGAACAGTATTTTTTCTCCTAAGAAAGCAATGCGTCTTTATATGCCGGTAATGTGTGTGAATGATAAAATATGCTATAATTATACACACACACACACACACATATATATATATATATATATATATATATATATACAGTGGAACCTTGAGATACAAATTTAATTCGTTCCATGACCACCGTCGTATCTAAAAAAAATCATATCTCAAAGCAATTATTATCACTTAAATTAAAAGAAACCGAATTAATCCGTTCCAAGGGTAAGAAATTTACCCAAAATATCCTAAAATTATACTTAAAATTATCTTATATATATAACTAAAATCATATACTGTATACCCACATCTATTGAACAGGTGTAGAGAGGCTCATCCCTTGTTCCCTGTTTAGGATGTGGTTTCCGGTTTTCTATTCCAATCTTCACTTTATTTTTTTTTTTTATTTTTTATTTTTTTTTCAATTGGAGTAGATAGTCTAAACTATCGCCCGGTTCACACTCCACCCACGCCTATTGAACAGGTGTAGTGTAGAGGCTCATCCCTTGTTCCCTGTTTAGGATGTGATTTCCGGCCTTTCTCTTTTCCAAATCTTTTCACTCTTACATAGCCCCCTTCACATCAGTGGTGTTACCACCTTGCTCGGGGTGATATGAATTAAAAAAAAAAATAATCTGTTTTATCCCATAAAATAAATATATTTTTCTTTCTTATCAGATTATATTTAGTTACAGATGTTAAACTGTATAATGTACTTTATTTTGGATTCTCATAATAAATATATTTTCATTGCCAGTCATTCTATTGATCAAAAAATGACTTTTGTGTCAAGCAAAAGAAAAACACTAAAGGAGACATGTTACAATTCTGACCAATATGTTTCATTGTCTCTTTTCGCCTCCTTTTAGGGCGATATGGAAGCCATTTTACTTAGCTTTTGAATTTGTCCTATGATTTCTAAATGATGCGCTACAGTGCGGAGAAGCTGAGTAAGCATCAAAGACATTTCTAGAATTTCCCTAAAATTGTGCAAGACGTCAGAGACTACTGTATCAACCTAATATATAAAAATTTGTTTTTCTTTGATATTGTAAAAAATGATGCAATCAAGAACAATGCCAAGTTTTGGTCATTCTTTTTAAATAGAAATTATATCAAGAAAACCAAACAGATTTTGAAGAATAATTATTCTAATGAAAAAAACTTCTATTTTAACAATCCATTGATGGAGCCAAAAATGGTGACTACTACTTTGGTCCAATCTTTTTATCTTTAATCCATTTTGGACATATTTTTATCACCTTTTAAGTAATTTCATATTTTAACCTCTTCTCTCTCTTTAGTTCAGTGGCCGTGTTTAATCTCAAAGTAAGAAACAGTCCAAAAATGAAAACTTTTTAAAAATCTTTTCACCTCCTGCAAAGCAGTAAAGTAACTAAGACACAAGAGGTTCCTCAGTATAGTAAATCATGGTCACATATATCACAAAACTTCTGGGTATTATCTGAGTTACACATTTCTAAAAATTGATTTAATTCCATTTTATTTTAAATCAGGTCATTTAGAAGGTTACTTATAAAGATTAAAAGGTACATTTCATTTCTTAATAATATGAGCATCATGATTTATTTCACAATAACCTTGTACCATTCATTATCCAAGAAAAAAAAAAACTTTTCATCTGAAATAGTTCATCATCTCACCGCCCACAAACTGTTCTCCGATAGGCAATATGGATTCCGCTTTGCCAGGTCTACGGCCGACCTGCTAACAACCGTAACGGAGTACATGCTACAGGCCCTTGATGAGTCTGACGAGGCTTGCACGGTTGCTCTGGATATCTCCAAGGCTTTTGACAGGGTTTGGCACTCTGGCCTCCTATGCAAACTACGCGGTTATGGTATTACCGGTCGCCTGCTTGACCTAATCCAATCTTTCTTAAATAACTGCGAAATGAAGGTCGTTCTGAATGGGCGTGCCTCTTCGTCCTACAGCACGAATGCTGGTGTCCCACAGGGCTCTATCCTGGGCCCAACGCTCTTCCTTATTTTCATCAACGACCTCCCAGATGAGATCAAGTCCCAAGTAGGCATCTACGCAGATGACACTACAATATACTCCCACTCCAGTAAGAAACCTGTCGTGGCAGACAGACATAATCTCGCTGCTGACCTTGAGCGGGATCTACACTCTGTGGTGAACTGGGGCAAGAAGTGGCTTGTCAACTTCCAATTCATCTAAGACCAAGCTGTTGTCTGTCAACCATTACAGGCAACCTCTCCTGCCTCCCATAAGCATGGACCAAGTGATTCTTCCTGAGAGTAATACACTACGCCTCCTCGGACTTACCCTGTCCTCAGACCTCAAATGGAACCACTATATTGAATCCATAGCAAAATCTACTGCTAAGAAGGTTGGGTCACTATGTCGATCCAGGATGTTTTTTCCACCTGAATCCATCCTGCATATATACAAGTCAACCATCCGTCCATGCATGGAGTACTGCTGCCATTTATGGTCAGGTGCCCCTGCCGTTCTCCTCAGTGTTCTTAACAAGCTCCAAAGGAGAGTCTGTAATGTGATAGGTACTGATCTGGCCGACTCGACTGCAGCCACTTCCCCATCGTCGAAATGTGGCCTCCCTTTGTCTGTTCTATAAATACTTTCATGGCTTCTGCTCGGAAAAGCTTAAGTCACTGATGCCTCCTCAACAGGTGTTTACTCGTGCAACCAGACTGGCAACTGGGTCCCACCCATTCACAGTCAGGTTAGCCAAATGCAGACGACAATTCTACTCCTGCAGCTTCTTCTCTCGCACTTCCCGCCTGTGGAACTCGCTCCCGTATTCTTGCTTTCCTGACGGCTACAACCTCCAGAAATTTAAATGCAAAGTCAATACTCATCTACTAACCACTGGACTCTAGCTCTCTCCCCACCCCTGTATAACCTTCCCTTTCTCTCCACCTATGTATCTGTCATCGCACCTGCTTTCTATTGTTCCTTTCTAACTAGTTTGTACTCCTCACTCTTTCCTAATTAATCTTTTTACATTTATGTAACCCCCTGCACATCAGTGGCATTTCCACCTTGCTCGGGGTGAAATGATTAAAAAAAAAAAAAAAAAAAAATGTTTTCGTATTACGCATAGTAACAGCAGGTGGATGGGTTTTAAATTCTGCTTTCAGCTGAATGTAAAAAGAAAAAAAGCATGACCAAAAAAGTGGGCATGATCAAAAAGTGATCCAGTTGCTGAAAAATCATGGACAATGAAAAACTGTTGAACAAATTATTTTTGCTATTAGATTTTGGAAATTAGGGAAAAGCAAAAAGGGCAGGATGCCACTAGTTGGTGAATAGATTCCTATGGAATTGAACACCACCCTTCTGCCAGTTTAAGTCATAAATCACAGCACTTGCCCCACACCAAAATGTTTGGTTTGAGACTGACTGAAGTTAGGAGTATTGCAATAACAATCGATTCTTATCGCCTTATACCGAGGGTCACAGTATTGCCCTCTTAGTTCTCAGTTCCAATTGAAAAAAAAAAAGAAAAAAAAGTGAGAAGATTGGAAAAGAGAAAGCTGGAATTGCCAAAACATTGAGAATATAACAACAAAGATAAGGACGACTGTCCAAACAATGTAAATAGTGTAAAAAAACAAAAAACTACTATTTACTTTGGTGCAAAATCTAAAATACCCTCTTTGTTTTCAGTATCACTTGGAAAGAAATCAAACATTTTGTCAATGAATCCAATATTATTATCATCGAAGATTTGTTTGCTTCTTTAATGGCATATCAACTCCTTATGGGCCATTCAATGCTGAAATTTAATTTTCTTACAATGATTAGTAATTTCTTTTACAAAAATGTATTGCTTTCAATATTATATATATATATATATATATATATATATATATATATATATATCTCCAAGTGAATAAAGAAAGTATTAATAACATTCAAAACATGAATTTAAAACAGTGCTCAATATAGAAATAGAGCAATAAATATTTATGTTTAGAAAATGTTTCTGGATTAAAATTACCCTTTGGCCTGATTGTTACTGACAAGTGAAAAGCAAAACAATTTCTAGCAGTAAACCTGATTTTATTCTTAGCTAATAACTTACTGCTCTAAGCAAGCAAAGTAAGGGTTGAGATGTGCAGTTCAGTGGCCGTCATCTATGTCCGTTCTGCAAATCCCATTTTGTTCCTTCTGTTTTCCTTTCCTGCAATGGTCCATTTTATGTGTGACATTATTTGAAAATGGCGAAAGTAAATTGAAGATAAAAACTAAGACAGAAAAATGCCAATTTTCAATAGACTGAAAAATATACTGATGACCAGGCAAAAGATATAGAAATGTAAATGAAGATTAAATTTCCTTGTCTAAAACAAAGAGACCATCTGGCTTTTCTCAAAGACCGAGATAAATGAAAGCATGTTCTAAGGACCCTCCAAGAAGAGAAATTAAGGAATTTGCCATCTCTGCCTGTAAAATTCAGTCAGTTGATAAAAACTAACTTTTAATTTACTGATGACCTGATGAAGGGAAATAAGGAAAGTAAAATGATAATTAAAATCTTGAAAATAAAAAAACCATCTGATTTTGCTCAAAGACTGAGATAAGTGACGACATATTCCAAGAACCACAAGGAAGAAATTAGATAATTTTTTTACGACAATTGAATATGAAGAGAGAGGGCTGGATAATATTTTTTGTGATCAATCAACACAACATAGAACAAAACAGGGCTTCAACAAAAGTGATCAACTCTATGATCAGCCAAGGGGATCGAGCTTGAGTAGACAGACAGATTGGGTTGACGTCATATATGGACAACAGTTTTCTTTGTCTTGTCATCTAAATAGTTAATTAATATTCCTTCTGTGAATTTCTCTTAGGATGAGCTTCTTGCTCTTGACTCCACTTATTGATAAACATTGGTCAAAAATAAATGTTCCATATTGAGTTGTGCAACAAGACCTGCCATTTTAAATTTAACAAGCTTTCAGCTTGACTCATATTGCTACAATTGTTTTCCTCTCTTTCTCTTGTCTTCAATCGTCCCTGTGAGTATCAAAATTTTCAAGCCTTCCTCATTATGTGTCTAGAAATTTAATCTACTCTTCTGATTTTAAGTGTAAGTGTCCTTTTTGTTTTCATTTTTTTTTTAAATCACCATTTGTTGTTGTTTACATTATCAGGTCATGATATCCTCAGCATTTTTCTGTAGAACCACTTTTCTTTTGCCTCAAGTCTCTTCTTGAGATCGTCCAGCATTCATTGTCATATAAGAGGACTGATATTACATAACAGTTCAGTACTCTTTGTTTTAAAACAAAATTTTTCTGTTTCTTAATATTTAGCATTACTTTCAGAATTTTCACTGATTACAATGAACAGGTGCTCTTTCTCAAGTACCTATTAGGACTTAAACTCAACCCAAAACTCAAGTGAAATTTGTACATTTGATCCATCACTAAAGATGGTGTAAAAATGGTCAGTTCCTTGCACCACTCCAGTAAGTAACTGACTCCTATCACTATCCCATGCCTTTTTAAAGCAAAACAAAATAGAGTATTGCTGCCATATCTTCAAAAGAGCACAAAAGTATCTCCACATCTGTAAGAAAGTGTTCAGACAAACTCTTTGGTGCTAGAGGGTTGAAAAATAAAAGAAAAGACATCCAGATAAACTAAAGATTTTTTTGTTTTGTTAGAAAAATGCAAAATCTCAAAAAAACCTAAAGAAAGTTCCTATGTTGAGGCAGAGTGCAAAAAAAAGTCCATGTGACAAATACAGACAATTGTTTTATGACTTCGTTTTTTGCTACAATTTATCAAAACACACAGTCAGGTGAAGAATTTTTATCCAAGTGAAAAGTTGAAATATTAAAAACTTCTTAGTAACCAGCCAAAGTTGATGGTGTACAAGGCTGCATTATAAGCAGGGTAGACAATAAGGATTTCTTTGTGGATCAAGAATTTAATTAATGACCATGATCAGAAATCCAGACAGACATCTGGCAAGTTACTGAAAAGTGACCAGAGTTTTTTTTTGCGTAGGAGAAATTTTAAAAATAATAATAATTTAATTAATGACCGCAAGTAAATGCAACCTTGGACTGAAGAATCAAATCAGTTGAAGGATGACTGGTTGATTGTGAGCAGAAGTGGAAAATTAAGGAAGGCAGAGAATTTGTACACACACTTGCAGAGTATTAGTATGAGATATCAATGAAGAAAGGAAGGAATTGATTTGGACAGATCAATGCATGTGAGTGCTGCTCACATGCATTGAAAGGAAAATCCCCAAATTGAAAAAGATAATTAACCTTTGAAAGCCAGAGAACAAAGAGACCTTTATTGGAATTAAGTAATTCACCGATTTCCCCAGGCCGGTTATACCCAACTCCAGTTTTCAGTGGAAATCCATATAAGTGAGGGCCTGAAGCGCCCAAAGGAAGTTAAAGACAGCAGTTTTGGCCAAAGAGATTTGCGGTTGAGATGAGAGACCTTACTGCCTGACATCATGTAACTGCCTGCCTAAGGAGAACTCTGACAAACCCTGTGCCAAACTTAACAGAACCAACTGACATGTTACATTTCAACTTTAGATGGAGATTGGGAAGATAGCTGTCTGCATAAATTAAATCAAATTCAACTGCTGGAACCGATAAGTCTGTACCAAGAATTGAAGATATAAAGTTTGTTTTTATGAAGATATTTTTTTCTTCTTCTTTTGACTTCCCCAATTCAAATGAATTATTTGCAGCGGTTCCTGAAGGCTATTTGGCTTAACCCATCTTACAACCATGAGATAAGATTTGCTGTGGTCCGAGGTAATTGATCTATCGATCCAGCCGTGGGAATTGGACAGTTTGAAGACCGAAGAAGGTGGGGCAGGTCACAGAACTACATTCCTTAGTTCCACCAGTCACAACTAAGATCTACCATGCCATGCACATTGTAGCAAACTATCTAAATTTCTTTCGTATTCTATTGGTGAGACATAAGTTCCACTCAAGCAGACTCTTTCCATGAATCACTGCTTTGTGGAACTGACTTAAGTGGATGCTTCCCTGATCACTATAATCTTAATCTGTTCAAGTCTAGGGTCAATCATTATCTTCACCAAATAACCCCATAAATTGTGCCTCTCACACCACAACCTCTACCTCAATTGGGACTAGGGCCCTGTACAGAGTGAACATCATTGTTTTTTAAAAAAAAAAAGTGGGGTGGATCTTGGAAAATTTGACACTTGACAGAACATACTGTGAAGTGAAGAAAAAAAGTAGCATATAAAAAAAATTGCGTAAATGGAAGGCAGAACAGTGAGACGAATAGTAAAAAGACAAACATGACCTAGAGCTACAAAGGTTAAGAAGTTGTGGAAAGTCATGATCGCCCATGTCCAGAAGGGACATAGCATATAGAAGATTTGAAAAGCTTTATGCTCAGAGAGCAAAAAAGAAAGTTGAATGAAATCATTTTTTTTTCTTTTTTTTTATGATATTATTGCCAACTCTATAAACATTGTTTCTGGCTTTCCAACCTGATTGCATATCTAAAGTATAATTATTTGATGCAAACAGAAATTGCGTAAAGGAAGCTTGCTGAGGAAAGCACTAAAGTGCTCATTCTTTGAATTCTGCAGGTTTTTATAGCATGATGATGGTGAGAAGAACACAAAATGGCAACAAATTCATTTTGGCACCAAAATAGGAAAAAAGTTTTTGCAATGAATGCAGTAAAACAAAAACTTTTGCACAGAGGCTGGAATCAAATATCATGACAAACAAAACCGTATATCAGGAAATCTCAAAAGAATTTGTTTATACAAGGTTTCTTCACAGGATTTATTCAAAATATTTCTATATCAAGAATTTCAAGGACCCACCCCAGATGAAACAAACAGAACTTTCTTGGTTCGTTTTGTAAACAAAATAAATGTTGGAAAAAGAGTTAAAATTCAGAGGCAACAATTAAAAAGCTTTTAAAAAAAAAAAATAAAAAAAAAATAAAAATGTTTTTAAAAAGTTTAGGCAGTACAAAAACTGATAAAGTTACAAATTCTGAGAAGAGTTAGTACCATTATTGCAAAAGTTCTTCATCACTCTTGATTTTTACCATTTTGGCTGATGCATTCTTTGGCCTTACTTTTGTGAATTTATTAATATTTTTTAAATTTTTTAAATTCTACATTCTAGACATATACATCAAAGACGCTGATATAAGCAAGCCAAAATATTTATATTACATGTCCACAATACAAAATGACGTCTTGAAAAAATAAAATGGAAATCAGTTTTCTTTGTGTATGTGGGGAGAGGAATTAAAAGAATCGAAGGAAAAAAAAAACAAATAAAGAAAAAAAATTACTTACTGCTACCACAAAAACTTCGCATGTGCATTGAATGTAAAGAAATCCAAATAGAGAAAAAACATGCCCACTAGGGTAAACATTTAAGAACATTTATTGCAAATATGAGATTTTGCAGGTATCAAGTAAATTTCCTACAATTGAAAATAATATAGAAATTACATTACCAATAGGGGGAAGGGGAAATTGTTTTTATATCCTACAATCAGATCATCTCATCGGTTATTGCATAGTGTGGATTTTCTGTAGTGGACAAACATTAAGAGCATTAGAGATCAAGAAGAGGAAAGAAAAAAAGATTTATTTTTGCCAACACACAAGACAGACAGTTAAACTGATTCTCTCATTTGTGAATACAAAGTGCACTGCCTTTACTCCAGATATCTGGGTACACTTTTGAATTTTCCCCCATCTCTCTTTATAATGGAGATGTACTGTCACTAAAATAGAATCCTTTTTCCTACACCAGTGAAATAGGGACAAATACAGAACATCAACCTTAACAACCCTAAGGGTTTATTTTTCAGTTGCTTTCAATTTCATCTCAAGGTTCTCGACAAAAGGATCTGCAATGTAATCAGTCCTGACTTGGCATCTTGGCTGAAGTCACTTTCTCATTGACGTGACATGGCTTCCCTCTGTCTTTTCTACAAATATTTTCATGACAACTGCTCTGACAAGCTTTTTTACCTAGAGCCCCAACCCCGTGAATTTAAGCATACTACTAGACTGGCATCTAGGTCCCACCCTTTTAACGTTGAAATAGTTAAATGTAACCACCACTTTTACTCAAACAGTTTTTCTTGCTCTCCCCACCTGTGGAAGTCCCTTCAGTTAACTTGCTTCCTGGAATAAAATAGGTATTCTTTGTAAGAAATCAGTTTGTAGATCAGGTTTCATTGACATATTTCGATAAAGGAAGTTTTGTCAAAAATCAGATGTATTGCTGGTGCATAATGTTTTTTTTTTTTTTAAAGAATACATTGCCGGTAATTTTTTTCTTTCAAAAATATATTGCTGGTCATAAAAAATAAATTGCCAGTAATATTTTCTTCTCCAAAAAAGTATTGCTGGAATTTTTACTATAAAAGACTGTTTTTATACTTTCATAGTGTTTTGGCCGCAGTTTGGCGGGTTAACTATTTGCCTATAGCCGAGACCCTAATGGGTGCTACTACTCCGAGTCAAGGTTGATCTGAAAACGACAGCAATTAAGAAATGGTTCCATGCTTTTCAAAGACTGCCCACTTAAAGGGCTTGCAGCTGGATGCAGTTTGTTACACCTAGGTCAGCCTAATAAGAATTTGATAAAAATGAAATTATGTGGATATAAAGTGAGAGATCAATTCTATATTAGAAACAATACATAAACTGATCCATCAACTTGAGCCCAGAGTAGTTTCTATATATTTATATCTCAAATAATCTAAATCTGTTTAACTAAGCCATATTTGATTTACTGGTTGTTTTCTATAGCTTATCAACTCTGCAGGTTATTTAAAGCCAGAAAATATTTTGAGTATTTTTGGGGGGAGAGGGGTGGCATATTACACCACTGGCACAACCAAGCTTACAGCATCAAATATTCCCCACATGGTTACCCATCTAGATACTGACCAGGCTTGATGATGCTTAACTTTAGTAATTCTACAAGGAACCAGTATTTCAACATGATATGGCCATAAGCCTTAGATCCCAGAAGAAACAAGCTTTAGAAGTCTTACAGAGTTTGCTCAAGTAAGAATTGGGTTGTAGGCACACTGAGGACAAGCACTTTACGAGGCAACTGATTATATTTTCACATATCATGACACATGAGGTAAAAAGCTCTTGGTATGACTCCTTACCAAAATTTTATCAAATGACTAAACATCTGAATTTTAGTGGAAAGGGCATCTTGGTTGAGACAAGAATTTTTCAGCACTACTTTATATATTTTTCTATATGTAACATTGAACAGAGTGCACTGATGCCATAACCTGATCTGAAGTACTAATCTAATCTAAATCTAATCTAAACTTATTTATAAATGGAACTTTGTCTGTCTGTGTGTGTGTGTGTGTGTGTGTGTGTGTCTGTCCATTACCTATAGACTCCAAAACAGCTGAATCGATTTTCTTGAAAATTTACACAGTTGTACTATAAGCATCTGCAAGTGTTCTTAGCTAGATTTTGTGTTGAGGTACTCCTGATAAATATCGAAAAAAATTGGATTATAGAAGGAGTGGTCTGATTTTAATCAAATTTCATACACTCATAGACAAAGACATAAGAAATGATATTCAGAAGTTTCAAGGTTGCAGTTCTTACAACAATGCAGAAAATCGATTATATATATATATATATAAAATGGCAAGATGTTTGTGTGTGCCTGTTTATCTGTCTGTATGTCCTTTATACAAATCCACAATTTTTATCTGATTCTCACCAAACTTCACACAAATATTCTTTAGGCTGAGTCTGAACTCCAGGACCATGGATTAGTTTTAAAGCTTTCATTACACCCAAGCAACACCAGGCTATACTGCTAGTCTTGATATAAATAATCCCATCCTTCTTTTTCTAAACACTATAATAAAAGTTGGAAGATATGAGAACAATATCAGAAAAATGAGAAGACTGTACCCATCATGATTGGCATGCTTAAAACTGTCCCAATGACTTCAAAGAAAATTAAAACCATCCAAATGGTATTATTTACTATAATCTTCAAGAATAGTGAGACATGCCATCCAGTGGTGACCATCGGTTATAATTGGTATGAATAAATATATAAGGCAAAAGTAAAGAATTAACTTTTGGTCGGCAAATCAATACTTACACATGGGTTAGAACTTGCACGAGAAGAACACATTAAAATGGAAATAAAACCATTCTTACCTGCAAAAGAAAGAAAAAAAAAGATTTGAAGATTTTACATTTAGTCGACAGGTTGGATTTTGAAAATTGTATTTTCTTTTTAAAGTGAAGATTGCTAAATGAATAATCATTCTGAAAAGATATACTTTTTATGTATACACAATGAACATTGAAAGATGGCTACAAAAAAACAAAAAAAAAAAACATGAAACTTACTGTGTATACCCAGTAATCTTCTTAAAAGGTTTTATGCTTGATTTTTGGCCAAGAAATCATTAATCATGACTGATGGGCCCAGATTTTGAAATTAATCAAGTATAAAGATAAAGCTAATTAACACATTTCAAGCATCTCTCACTAAAAATCCCCGCCCACATAGCCCCTCAAACATGAACCCCATCAGCTCCCAGTGGAGCATAGGCCATTGACAAGGGTGTTTTTGATGCTTCTATAACTTGTCTTTTTTTTTTTTTTTTACAAGGAAGGGTGTTGACCCTATACAAACCCCGTGTTAGACTGGTTGCCAACCAAGGTTATAGAACCCAACCTGTCCTGCTATTTAACCCATAGCTAGAGGGAGAAGAGATGGATTAATATCTTTCCCCAAGGGTATTTGCATGTAAGTGAATGCAATGAATTCAAGCTCATCTGTCCAATTTCTCATTCTAAGCCAATATCCACTGCAATGTACATCCATGTATATACAAAGATACCTTTTCCTGCTGAGTAAAAATAAGAGAGATGTGAAAACCAATGTGAATTATGAATATCAAATCAACTTGACACTGACCAATAAAAAACTGATTATGATGTAACTAGATTCTTTTATTAAAACCTGCGGTAGACCTGTACACAACATTAACATAGCCCCCTGCACATCAGTGGCATTACTGCCTTGCTTGGGGTGATATGATTAAAAAAAAAAAAAAAATTTAATTTTTTCCAAATGTAAATTTGATTATTTTTTTTTTTTTTTTTTTTTTTTTTACTTTTTTCAGTGCATTCTTATTGATTAGTACATAATGTTTCCGATTTTCAAGGAAAATTTGGAAAAAATCCATTTTTTTTTTTTTTTTTAATCATATCACCCCAAGCAAGACGGTAACGCCACTGATGTGCAGGGGGCTACGTAAGAGTGAAAAGATTTGGAAAAGAGAAAGCTGGAAACCACATCCTAAACAGGAAACAAGGGATGAGCCTCTTCACCTGTTCAATAGACGTGGGTGGAGTGTGAACCGGGCAACAGTTTAGTTTTTTAGTGAATGCTCAGTTTCTCATACAACATTATAGTAAATCGATCCTCCATTTTGGAAACACTTGCTTCAAATTGTTGCCCTTTTTCTTTTTCTTTTTCAAAACTTGTAGGAACTTAATAAAAAAAAACATTCCAGAAATATGTTATTATTCAAACTTTTTTTTAGAATAGAAATTATTTTAAAGATTCTCTGTCTAAAATTTTTTTCTTTTTTCAAATGTTTTACATGTCATATTTTTCATTCCAAATTTTTTTGCAACAGGAACTACTTTAAAGAAACTGTTCAAATTTTTTTTTTTTTTAATGTTTAAAATAACTTATTTTTCATTGATATGAAGTAGGGACAATTAAAAATTTTCCATGGGTTTGTCAATCTTCAAATTGTAAGCTTCTTCTCTATAATGGTCTCAGCGACATCAAAGTGACCTCAACACGAGTGTTTCCAAAATGGAGGATCAATTTACCATAAGGTTGTATGAGAAACTGAGCGCCTCTTACAAATCTTAAATAATTTATTTTTTCTAAATTTTTTTCGATAATCGGAAAGTTTAGGGTCTAAATCGATGATATTGCACTGAAAAAATGTCAAACAAGAAAGGATAATCAACATATTTACAGGTGGTACAGGTCTGCAAAAACTGCTTTTTTGTTCTGGTTGGACAACTTGTTATTCAAATTAGTCCTCCTACCACCATTGTTTTTTTTTTTTTCACCTTGAGTAGGTCAATTGTGCTGTCATCTTCAGGTGTATACAATATCCTAAGATGAGATTTTATATTCATTTTATTTTTTGATAATTTCACCCTAAGTAAGGCAATACAGCCACAAAAATTTAAGAGTTTACTGAATATGATAGAATATGGAAGAAAAACAAATTATTAAAGACAAAACAATAAAAGAAAAGAAATTAAGAAGCCAAAAGATAACTGACATTCTATTTAACTTTTTGAAGATCAAGATTGAAGACAAGTGGGAACGAGGAAAAATAACGCATAACCTTGTGAGGTTGAGTAAAAGATTTTTAGAACAGGATTTAGGAGATTGAGTTTTTTCTAATGGCATATCAACCTCTGTGGGTTATTTAATGCCAAAAAGGTAGAGTTTAAAGATATTTTTTTTAATGTTCGGTTATAGAAAAAAAGGTTGATTTAGTCAGATTTTGATGAAAAATTTTTTTATTTTTATTTAATTTAGAAAACTGAAACATTTTTCATTCAAAAGTTTTATTGGCAACATTTTTCATTCAAAAAAATTTTGTTGGTAAATACTTTCATAGCATTTTGACCCCAGTTTAGGGGTCAACTATTTACCCATAGCTGGGACCCTAACAGGTGCTACCACTATGGGTCAGGGTGGACCTGGGAACAACAGCAATTAAGAGGTGATTCCATGCTACTCACAACCTCCCAATCAGAGGCCCTGCTGCCGGATGCAGTTTAAGGTCATACCCAGGACCAAGGTTTAGGATAAAAAACACAATTTAAAAATTTATTAAGAGCTACAATGGACAAGAAATTGTGGAGAGCCATGATCACTAATACCCAGAAGGGAAACGGTACATAGAAGAAAGTAAACAATTATATGGGACAGAAATAGCAAAACCAAACAGCAAATTAAAAGGAATTTTCATAACTTTTTTTTTTACTTTTTTTATGACCATTTCACCCCATGCAAGGCAGAAATGGCACTGGTGTGCTGTGGGTTACAGTGAGAGAATAAAATTGGTACTGGGGATGTCAAAAAAGATAAGAAATGGATGAGAATCAAGTAGACAAAAGATGGCAATTGATGTTGCATTTAAACTTTTAGAGATTGTAGTTATCAGGGAAGCAAGGACTTGAAAAAAAGACAAAAGGAAGTCACATCATGTTGGTGAGAAAGTGACTGAGGGTGTAAATTATTTCAAAATAATCAACAATAAGTAAAGCACGTGTAATCTCAGATAATAAAATCTATTGCTAGCAGACCACCATTCATAAAACCTCCATTTCCAATTCCTTTGTCAGCAAAGTGAAAAAACAAAAATGCACTTATAAAACCCAAAATGATCAGATGATGGGTGACCTTTTAATATGGCATCATCATTGCCTAAATAAACTTCATGACCTCTTTAAATTTGTCTGACTTTTATGGCAAATGCAAATAAAACTTTGAGTGAATGTCAAGTGGTTCAGAGTGGAGTGAAAGTATTGAGAGTCGAGGCTAGTCATCCATGACAGAAGAACGAAAATAAAAATTCATGATTGCTTTATAGAACTGCCAAAAAAAGAACAAGCAAACTGAACGATATTCAACATCTTACTTGTAATAAAATAAAATTCAATTTTTTGGTTCAGTCAAAATCTATTCCTTCAACAGAAAATAAAAAACAAAATTCTGAAAATCTTACAAAAATGATTGAAATTAACGCACAAAAAGAAAAAAATTTTATACATGTATATGTAAATTAAAAAATTAATCAGTTTGTCTGATGATCGCAAAAGCGTGAAACCCAGGGTCACAAACTCACACCAACATAACTGAATATGTTAGCTCTATCACTGATATTGAGCACTTTCAAATAAGTACCACGCATATATAATATATTATAACAAATTGTGTGTGCGCATATATATATATATATATATATATTAAATCCAAAAAAGGAAGTTTATATAGGTAAAATCCCAAAAACCAGATCTTATTAATATTAAAAATGATCCAGGTAGAGGGCTTGTAAATAGTATTATCTATTTACAGAGTTAAATATCTATATTATACCAATAAATTCTAAAATTCACATATTGTTGAATAGCTATCGTTGCTGATGAAGTGAGCTGAAATAGCTATTCAACGGAATGTAAATTTCAGAATTTATTGATATTATATATATATATATATATATATATATATATATATAGTGTCAAGTTGTGATAATGTTTAGAACCAAGATTGTTTACTTTCAGTAGTTTAACTGACAGAAAAAAGTATTTTTGGCAAGCAGGTTTTTATTATAAAGTGCTCGATTTGGGGGTAGAGATAGGGCATTGATAGGTTTAATGCAAAGAATTTGTCACTTTAACTAAGCTAGTTCATGCTGACATCGTTATGATGTCATCACTCATCAGGGTTGGGTTTTTTTTCGATCTGCTGTCATGTCGCAGTTATTTTTCTTATTTATATAGAGCTTGATATAATTTGATCAAATGTAATATCAAATTATACCAAGCTCCATATAAATTTAAAAAAAAAAAAATTCTGGAACATGACTGCAGATAAAAAAAAACAGCCCTGATGAGTGATTACATCAAAACAGTGTCCTCACAAAACTTCAAAGTTGGCATGAATCTGCTCAGTTAAAGTGACCAATTCTATATTATATATGTTGTTTAATTAGTTTTTGGTCATAAAAAAATTAGACCAGTGTACATTTGTATTAAAAAGTGTTCAATACAATTATATTGTAGAATTTTGAATATTTTCATTTTGTAAATAAGTTATTATGCAAGCCAGGTTTCTACCATGACTGGTGTCTTCAGACTATTTTCAATAACTGATTTTACCGTTTTTTTTGTTATTTTTTTTTTAAAGTTCAATCATGGATGAAAATGTTATAATTTCTTATAATTTTAAAAATTGCGCATTCAAAAATTCCCTGCCACATGTGCTTTAAAAGAAAAAAACAAAAAAAAAAACACCATTACATGAGCATTCTTAAAAAAAAAAAAAAAAAATGGTAAAATCAATTATTGAAAATTGCCTGAAGGCACCACTCATGGTAGAAACCTGTGTCGCACAATAACTTGTTTACAAATGGAAAACACACACACACACACACACATATATATATGCTATTAAATATAAGAGACAATGAATGTCTATTATGTTTAATCATGAGCCGTTCTAAATGTCGTATTTTTGCTTTAATTTCAGTTGAAAATAAAGACAAAAATTCTCCAACATTTGGATAATTATTTATTGGTTTTCTTCTAAGCTTTCGGCTCACATGAGCCATCTTCAGAGAGGTAGTTTAAACTGAAATATTATAAAATCCACCATCACCGACGATTTTATTTTATGTTGACATAAAACTCCGCTTGGCAACGGCAATAGTTACCAAAAATAATAAACGCAGGAACTTTAAAACAGGAAATAACATATTACATTGCATTTGACTAGATGGTTTTGTTGTCATTTCGCGCTATCCCACGGTGTGACGTCATAAAACCGCATCGCAAACTTAAGAACTGCGTTTTAGAACGGCTCATGATTAAACATAATAGACATTCATTGTCTCTTATATTTAATAGCATATGTCTAGAAAATTACTTATGATGAATATTAAATGAATATTTCTAGTAAACACTTATAATAAAAATATTACTTTTTATATATATATATATATATATATATATATATATATACATACACGCACACACAGAGGGTGGGCCAAAAATAGATATACAGTTGTTTATTTATATATTGACATTTTTTACAGGTATTGTAAATAATGGTTAATATTTTTAATCAAGAACAAAGTGGATTCTAAAGCATTTCTGGAAGCAAGTGACAAGGTGATGGCAAGAGGAAAACGGTGAATATCCTATCTAATGAGCTGATGTATATAGTTGACAGAACAGGGAATAGGTGGGATAGAAAAAAAGACAAAAAAAGACAGGAAACTGTGGTGAATCATTATTGCTCATGTCCTAAAGAGACATGGCACATAGAAGTTTCTTTCAAAGTTAGTTTTCTATATCTCTTGGAACATCATCTTATTTCACAAAGAATTGGTAACCTCGAAAAGAAAGATGAAAATTTTCCTTCCCCAAGAACAATCTTGGTGAACACCATAAATCCAGTTTTCCACTCATTGATCCATTTTATCAACAACACACAAACCTTCCATTAATAGATCATTAATCAAGTGTTATCGTTTTGTTTTGGGGTGGGGTGGGGGGTGAGCAGAACTTTCTAAATCAAAGTAGCAAAAAATAAATTAAAATTAAAAAAAATTAAAAAAAATAAAAAATCAGTGAATGATTTCAACCGGATACAAATAATGACAATCAAATTAATGCCTTTTGATACACATTTTAACAGTAATTTAAAAAACAAAAACAAAAACAATTAAGGCTGTTTAAAGCAATGGCAACCTACTGTGTGATAATCTTTTGCCCAGTCAGTCATGTCTCTTTCAAGACATGATCGCCCAAAGCGTGTATCACGTATAGCCCTTGACTGACTGACTGTATGTTGTAGATATACATAGTTCCATTCACAAGCACTAAAGGTGAATGTAGGCCCTTCTTTTTTATTCTAGCAAACATATGCAAGCTGTTTTGTTTTCTCTAATGGTTCTCACAAAGTACTCTATTCATGAGATCATGTACCAGGTTAAACAAAGCAATATTCATAGCACTGACAATTATTGGCAAGAATCATTTCAAATACAACACTTATCTGGAACATAAAATATAAAACTAAAAAATTTCATGTAAAATATATCAGGTTTAATATCCTAGAAAGAGCTGCATTCTTTAACTTCTTGTCTGGGCAAAACAAAACCATTTTCTTAGTCCCACTCTATGAATATTTTTCCTACCTACTGTTTAAATTGTTCAAGAGGGAAATTTTTGTTTTTATTATTTTTTACATTATTCAAATCTTTTGCTATTGTTCATATGGAGTTTGCCGACCAACCTTGGCTCAAATTTGAACATCTGCAATTTGAACATCAGCCTTTAATGTACATAACCAATAGGTTTTCTCCAGAAGTCAGAAGCAAAACAGTATCTTCTTTCTCTAATAAAATATAACTGTAAAAGTATGCATAAAAGATTTTTCTTTTTTAATAATCATATTGCCCCCAAGCAAGGCATTTTACTGCCACTGTTTTGCAGGGGGTTACATAGAAGGAAAGTTATGAGCATGACAAGTTATAGGGGGTGTCAAGAAGTGGGTAAGAGAAGGATGAGAATACTGATGAGAGTGGACAAAGAAAGAAAGAAAGAGAAAGAAAGAAAGAAAGAAAGAGAAAGAAAGAAAGAGAAAGAAAGAAAGAAAGAGAGAGAAAGAGAGAGAGAGAAAGAGAGAGAAAGAAAAAGAAAAAGAGAGAGAAAGAAAGAAAAAGAGAGAGAAAGAAAGAAAAAGAGAGAGAGAAAGAGAGAGAGAGAAAGAGATAAACAAAGAGAAAGAGATAAACAAAGAGAAAGAGAGAAACAAAGAGAAAGAGAGAAACAAAGAGAAAGAGAGAAACAAAGAAAACGAAGAAAAGAAATAAGAGAGCGAGAAAACAAAGAAATCAAAGAAAGCGAAGCGAGAGAAGCAAGGAAATCGAAAGAAAGCGAGAAGAAACAAAGAAAGCGAGAAACGAAGAAAGAAACAAAGAAATCGAGAGCGAGAGAAACAAAGTAAAGCGAAGCGAGAGAAACAAAAGAAATCGAAAGAAAGCTAGAGAGAAACAAAGAAAGCAAGAGAGCGAGAGAAACAAAGAAAGCAAGAGAGCGAGAGAAACAAAGAAAGCAAGAGAGCGAGAGAGAAACAAAGAAAGACAAGCGAGCGAGAGAAACAAGAAAGAAATCGAGAGCGAGAGAAACAAAGAAAGCAAGAGAGCGAGAGAAAACAAAGATAAAGCAAGAGAGCGAGAGAAACAAAAGAAAGCAAGCGAGCGAGAGAAAGCAAAAGAAGTAAGCGAGCGAGAGAAACAAAAGAAAGATAAGCGAGCGAGAAACAAACAAGACAAGCGAGCGAGAGAAAGCAAAGAAAGTAAGCGAGCGAGAGAAACAAAGACAAAGCAAGCGAGCGAGAGAAACAAAGAAATCGAGAAGCGAGCGAGAGAAACAAAGAAAGATAAGCGAGCCGAGAGAAACAAACAAAGTAAAGTAAGAAACCGAGCGAGAGAAAGAAAGAAAGAGAGAGCGAGAGAAACAAAGAAAGGGGGGGGGGGGGGGGGGGGGGGGGGGGGGGGGGGGGGTGTGTGTGTGGCGAGAGAAACAAAGAAAGTAGCGAGCGAGAAAACAAAGAAAGTAAGCGAGCGAGAGAAACAAGAAAGTAAGCGAGCGAGAGAGAAACAAGAAAGAGCGAGCGAGAGAGAAACAAGAAATCGAGAGAAACAAAGAAATCGAGAGAGCGAGAGAAACAAAGAAATCGAGCGAGAGAAACAAAGAAATCGAGAGCGAGAGAAACAAAGAAAGAGCGAGCGAGAGAAACAAAGAAATCGAGCGAGAGAGAAACAAAGAAATCGAGCGAGAGAAACAAAGAAAGTAAGCGAGCGAGAGAAACACGGGGGGGGGGGGGGGGGGGGGGTGTGTGTGAGCGAGAGAAAGAAAGAAAACGAGCGAGAGAGAAACAAAGAAATCGAGAGCGAGCGAGAGAAACAAAGAAAATCGAGCGAGAGAAACAAAGAAATCGAGAGAAACAAAGAAATCGAGCGAGAGAAACAAAGAAAGTAAGCGAGCGAGAAAACAAAGAAATCGAGAGCGAGAGAGAGAGACCGAGAGCGAGCGAGAGAAACAAAGAAAGGGGGGGGGGGGGGGGGGGGGGGGGGGGGGGGGGGGGGAAAGAAAGAAATCGAGAGAAACAAAAGAAAGAGCGAGCGAGAGAAAGAAAAGAAAGAAAAGAAATCGAGAAAACAAGAAAAGAAAACGAGCGAGAAAACAAAGAAAGAAATCGAGAGCGAGAAAGAAAACGAGCGAGAAAGCAAGAAAACGAGCGAGAAAACAAAGAAAGAAATCGAGAGCGAGAGAAACAAGAAAGAAATCGAGAGCGAGAGAAACAAAGAAAGAAAGCGAGCGAGAGAAACAAAGAAAGAAAGCGAGCGAGAGAAACAAAGAAAGAAAAGAAAGAAAACAAAAGAAAGAAAAAGATACAGAGAAACAAAAGAAAGAAAAAGATACAGAGAAACAAAAGAAAGAAAAAGATACAGAGAAACAAAAGAAAGAAAAAGATACAGAGAAACAAAAGAAAGAAAAAGATACAGAGAAACAAAAGAAAGAAAAAGATACAGAGAAACAAAGAAAGAAAAAGATACAGAGAAACAAAAGAAAGAAAAAGATACAGAGAAACAAAAGAAAGAAAGATACAGAGAAACAAAAGAGAAAGAAAAAGATACAGAGAAACAAAAGAAAGAAAAAGATACAGAGAAACAAAGAAAGAAAAAGATACAGAGAAAACAAAGAAAGAAAAAGATACAGAGAAACAAAAGAAAGAAAAAGATACAGAAAAACAAAAGAAAGAAAAAGATACAGAGAAACAAAAGAAAGAAAAAGATACAGAGAAAACAAGAAAAAGAAAAAGATACAGAGAAACAAAGAAAGAAAAAGATACAGAGAAACAAAAGAAAAAGATACAGAGAAACAAAGAAAAAGATACAAGAAAGAAAGAAACATGCACGAAAGAAACAAGAAAGAAAAACAGAGAGAAACAAGAAAAAGAAAAACATACAGAGAAACAAAAGAAAGAAAAACATACAGAGAAACAAAGAAAGAAAAACATACAGAGAAACAAAAGAAAGAAAAAGATACAGAGAAACAAAAGAAAGAAAAAGATACAGAGAAACAAAGAAAGAAAAAGATACAGAGAAACAAAAGAAAGAAAAAGATAGAGAAACAAAAGAAAGAAAAAGATAGAGAGAAACAAAAGAAAAGAAAAGATAGAGAGAAACAAAAGAAAGAAAAGATAGAGAGAAACAAAGAAAGAAAGAAATCGAGAAAACAAAAGAAAGAAAAAGATACAGAGAAACAAAGAAAGAAAAAGATAGAGAGAAACAAAGAAAGAAAAAGATAGAGAGAAACAAAGAAAGAAAAAGATAGAGAGAAACAAAGAAAGAAAAAGATAGAGAGAAACAAAAGAAAGAAAAAGATAGAGAGAAACAAAGAAAGAAAAAGATACAGAGAAACAAAGAAAGAAAAAGATAGAGAGAAACAAAGAAAGAAAAAGATAGAGAGAAACAAAGAAAGAAAAAGATAGAGAGAAACAAAGAAAGAAAAAGATAGAGAGAAACAAAGAAAGAAGGAACCATAGGATTTTTTTTTATAATCATATTGTCCCAAGCAAGGTATTTTACTGCCACTGTTTTGCAGGAGGTTACATAAGAGGAAAGTTATGAGAAAGAGTGGCAGGTTATAGGGTGTGTCAGCAAGTGAGTAAGAGAAGGAGTAGAATACTGATGAGAGTGGAGTGTACGGTGAAAGGAGCATGAAAGAGAGGATGCAGGTTAGTGAGATAGGAGATGACTATTGGCTTTACATTTAAATTCTTGGAGATTATAGCTGTCAGGGAAGCAAGTAAATGGAAGGGAATTCCACAGGCAGAAAGTGCAAGAAAAGAAGCTGCTGGAGTAGAATTTACGTTTCCATTTTATTGGTTTCACAGTGAAAGGGTGGGACCTAGTTGCTAACCTTGTATATATTAATATAATTGTGCATGTTTATATACATAGATATACGAGGGTGGGCTGAAAAGTTCATAGGCAGGCTATAAAGAAAGCATGCTAGAACTGTGAAACCTTGCATGCATTAATTACAACTCTTCTTTTTAATAATTGCATTGTTCTTTCCCGGTTGGAGTAGATAGACTAAACTATCGCCCGGTTCACACTCCACCCACGTCTATTGAACAGGTGAAGAGGCTCATCCCTTGTTCCTTGTTTAGGATGTGGTTTCTGGCTTTCTCTTTTCCAATCTTTTCACTCCTACATAGCCCCCTGCACTTCAGTGGCGTTACCGCCTTGCTTGGGGTGATATGAAAAAAAAAAATGATTGTTTAAACAAGACTTCAAATGTAAGCTGTAGCAACTTCTCTTGAAAAGGGATAAAATGTGGCATTATGATACTAACAAGCAGCTTTTGAGATTTCACTTGCCTCATCGATTCAGTCGATTAAAAACTGAATTGGGTGATTAAAGTTTATTGCTTTACTCGTTTGCTGTCAATTAAAAATCTCGCAATGAAACGTGCCCCTTCAAATATAGAAAAAGAAAATCTCATTCCTTTTACAACCCAAAAGTATGCCATTGAAAATTCACAAGTTACTTAGAATGACTTACAATGACATTATTCAACTTTTTGGTCTTATGCATGGCGCCTGATTTACGCCGAAATGTGTGGTTAAACAAAAGACAGTGACATCCGACAATCATCAAAGCAAGATCTGACAAATGGAATTTAGATTGACAAGCTCCTGTCTCGCTTTTATCATCCCAGTCAGTGTAAACATTCTTTTAATTAACGCATCTAGAGTGGAGCCAAAATGTCTGTCATCCAGATTAAAGACGCTCAAAGTTTTTTAGAAATTCATTTGGAAAATATTATCCTCGACTCAACATGTATATTTCCTCCCCGCTTAAGAAAAGTAAAAACAAACATTTGAAAGAAAAAAAAAAGTATGCATACTTCTTTCAGCCTAAGAGGTGCTACCACTCTGGGTTAGGGTGGACCTTGAAACAACACCAATTAAGAGGTAGTTCCACACTCTACAAAACCTCCCACTCAGAGGCCTTACTGCTGGATATAGTTTGTGATACCCAAACCAAGGCAACCAATCTAAAAGGGGAAGGTTTTTGAAGACAATGCCAGGACAATATAAAATTATTAATCAAAATTCTATTATATTTATTCTTAAATCAACTAATTCCTTAAAAAACATTTTTTTTAAATCTTACTTCTCACCAATAGTAGTGGGGGTGTTAATAAATGGAGCACACACACACACACACAAACATTTAATTCTGATGTTATCAGGAGACTAGTGTATCAAACAGTCATAATTAAATGTTACTCTTGTATCAGTAATGCAACCTTCAGAGTATAAGATACAGAGTGGTCTTTGGCAAGGATTTTAAAGAACACCTTATAAGGGGAGATCTATTAGTGACATAATTAGTTGAAAAGGTTTAAAGAATTTAACACTGGAGGACATATTGAAGGCAAGGAGGGAAACACCAAATAATCTGACAAGCCTGTGTACATGGATAAGTGGAGCATGAAACTGAAAAAAAGCATCAGTCTGTTAATTGCCATACATGATACACGCTTGGTGATCATGTCTTGAAAAAGACATGACTGATTGGGCAGAAGATTTTCCTGCAGTAGGTTGCCATAACTTTCTGCGGTAGACTGGTTGCCAACCAAGGATACAGAACCCAATCCGTCCTGCTATTTAACCCATAGCTGGAGGAAGAAGAGACAAATTAATATCTTTCTCAGGAGTATTTGTGTGTAAGTGAATGCAATGAATTCAACTGGAATTTGAACTTGGCTCTCTGATTTCTCATTCCAAGCCAATATACACTGTACCAGAATGCACATCCAGAAAAGAGTGTAAAGGGATAAATATTGCTTAGAGCTACAAAGGAAAAGTTGTGGAGAATCACCTCCTGAAGAGATACAGCACATAAAAGAAGATTCAGATGCACAAGCATGGTCATGAGTGCCGATAGGAATTTGAGTTGGAGCTTGAGTTTTGTTTAACAGTATATCAACCTCTGTGGGTTATTTAATGCCAAAAAAGCGAGGTTTAAAGGTATCTTTTTTTTTTTAATGTTAGTAAGAAGGTTGATTTAGTCAAATGTTAAGGAAAATTTTTTGTTTTTATTCATTTTTTATTTTTGGAAACTGAAAATGTCTTCTAGTTTTGTATTCAAAAATGTTTTGCGGAGAATAATCTTTTTTCATTCAAAAATGTGTTATGGTAATTTTTTCTTCAGAAATATATTGTTGAAAATATTTTTCCTTCAAAAATGTGTATTTTTTTATAAATTTTTTTTTTATGTATATATTTCTATAAAAGTGTATTTTATACTTTCATAGCGCCTTGACCTCAGTTTGGGGGCTAACTATTTGCCCATAACTGGGACTCTAACAGGTGCTACCACTCCAGGTCAGGGTGGACCTAGGAACAATAGCAATTAAGAGGTGGTTCCATGTTCCTCACAACCTTCCAATCAGAGGCCTTGCTGCTGGATGCAGTTTACCATCGTGCCCAGGACCCACCAATAGGAAGCCTTCAAAGTTAACGCATATAAGGGCATTAGATGACACAATCATTATCAATAAAAAACACATCATCAACACGGTTGATTGAGAAGTGGGTGAATGAGCACTTTACAAAACCACTCCTCTATAACTATTTCAACTATCCAGGCAGTAACAGCAAGGCTGTTGAGCTCATTAAAAAAAAAAAAAAATACCTTGATGAAAACTCATCACATCATACACATATAGATAGAATATGCATAATTACTGAGTTCCAACTGCCAATCTTAGGACAGGAAGTACTTCCTTCTGAAGTTGGCCTGACCACGCAGAAGGCTCAGGAAAAGCAGCCAAGAGTGTCTGAATCCACCCTTCTTCGTGTTTATAATCCCAAGCACCACAAAATGAAACCCCCACACTCACAATGTATGGCAGAGCACAGGTTAAGTAGGAACCCTCACTCTTCACGATTACCCTCCTTCCAATTAACACAATTTATACAACTCTGTTTGCTATGATTATGTGAAAGCCGAATGTTCAACATCAGCTCAGCTGGGCATGTAGGGAGGGAAAGACACTTAGGCAGGCAGGGAAAGGACTTTCTTGCTGTTTGAATCATCTAAATAGTGAACTAATCAAAAGTAAGGTCAAAATCTTTTTTGAAACATACGGGGGGCGGGGGTCAGCATTTTCCTGAAGTCATTTTTTTTTAAAGTTTCAGATGCTTTATAAGTACAAGAAAAAAAAACATTCTAAGTGGCCATAAATTATTTTTGGACTTTTGTAATTTAATGCATTGAAACCGTAAATATATTTCAAACATTATCAAAGATAGAAAAGGGGAGGAAAAGTTTGAATATTTAAAAAAAAAAGTTTTAACATTTTATATCTACAAAGAAAATGGAAGGAAAAAAGACTTGTTTGAAAAATTTGTATAAAGTAACCCCACTTTGAATGCAATAATGTTTTACAAAATGTTAACTAAAAAAAATATACTGTTGAGTTGATCAAAGGACAGTCTTGGTAGTAGACACCATAAGTACAGTTATTTACCTAACATCTATAATTAGCGGTACCTGTGAAATTTCCACGGAAGGATAATTATGATTTCCTGGAAAAATTTTTATTACAATTAATAGTAACGTCTTCAAACATAAAGGTATTGGATAATAAAATAACGATAACACAGAGTGTAATTTTATTAAAATATCTATAAAAGTAATGTCCATAGAAGCTAATTTACTGTAATCTTATATTATATTAAGCAGCGTATGCATGGACCATAACCAAAATACTATACACTATTTTGTGAGTGATTTTGAAAGAGAAAATGTTTTTTTTTTATTAATGAAAAATCATGGCTCTTGTGTCCATTATAAACAGAAAAGAACAACTGAGTAATGGCCAAGGGTGTAGAGGCCAGAAATTTTGTCATTAGGTCGTGGAATACAACAACAAATCTACTTATTTTTACAATATTGTACAGTACACACACACATATACACACATACAATTACTGCTACAAGATGCTACTGATGCAGTAATGCTATAGGTTCAAGATGCTTAAGATGCTACTGATACAGTAATGCTATAGGTTCTTTCCTCCTACTCCCTCAATCTTTACTACCCTTCCATTTGGCAAAGGTAAGAGAAAGGTTGAGGAAAGTAAAAAGATAGAGGGGGAAGGAAAAGCTTGTGTAGAGAGTGTGGCGTAACGGACGGAGGAACTAACTAACTAAAGAAGGAACAAGCAGAATTATTATATGATAAAAAAGAAAAAAGAGAAATTGACAGAACTTAAATGAAGGCTTTAATTTCTAGAAAAAAAACAAGTATCAAAGTGTAGAAATGTGTTACATACCTTCTCTTTGACTCTTAAAAGAAAAGCTAGCATTACAAAAGGCTGTCTTTACTCACAAGTCTGACATTTTTTTTTTAACTCATGTCAAGAAAGTATCATCTCCTCATGGAGTCAAATCCCTAAACTGTCCAGACTGGGCTTTACATTAATTAGGGAAGCGGAAGGAAAGTTAATCCAACAATATCAATATGAATTTTAGCTAATAATAAAAATAAAAAAGATAGAAAGAGAGACAGAGGAGATGGGCACTAACAATGAAAAAAGGAGAGGTCACAATGTAAAAATAATAATTTTTTTTTTTTTAATCATATCACCCCAAGCAAGGCGATAACGCCACTGATGTGCAGGGGGCTATGTAAGGGTAAAAAGAATGGAAAAGAGAAAGCCGGAAACCACATCCTAAACAAGGGATGAGCCTCTTCACCTGTTCAATAGATGTGGGTGGAGTGTGAACCAGGCGATAGTTTAGTCTATCTACTCCAATTGAAAAAAAAAGAAAAAAAAGTAAAGTGTGAAAAGATTGGAAATGAGAAAACCGGAAACCGCATCCTAAACATTTGCAGCACTAACAGTACTGAACATTATATTTACAATATACTACTTCCTTCTGTCTTTTGGGTAACTTTATCATTCCTTCCTTCCAGATTGTATCTTTCTTAGCAAGGAAATCTTTCAATGAATTAGAAATTTTTTTATGAAAAAAAAATTCTGTCAAGTCAATAAATCATAGCTTGAAAGTGGAACATCTTCTGAATATAGTCGATGAATGAAATTTACCAATTCAGCAAACAATTGACTGTAAGCAAAGGCATATAGTCTCATATTATAAGGAACAAATTCCTCCATCAACCAACTAAAAAAAAATTTTTTACATAATTCTAAATGCATTTTGTCAAGTGTTACCTTTAGTTGATTTTATTTGGAACAGTACCTGTTTGAACCAACCAGTAAAGAACTTGATACTGTAATGTAAGTAGCATGATATTCTTTATATGAAAACTGGTACATTGGTACAGCTAGAAAGGATTCCTTTCACTTACCCAACAATCTCTTGCCTGCCATGATTGTATATTATTTAGTTTTTTATTACCCATTACAATTTCTTTTAAAAACAGAATATTTAAGTATTTCTAACGAGAGAATTGTACATAGAAATACAGTCCAGTATTTTTCTTTTCACTGATATGGAAGTCAACCATCAAAGCAACTAAATAAAATACAAAGAAAAATCTACATTAGCAGTCCTGATCTGGCATTTCAGTTTCAGATCTCACCACCATAACATAGCTTCCCTGTACCTCTTTTATAAATACTTTCATAGTAAGTGTCCTGATAAAATTTCCTCTGTACAAAAGTGCAGTAAAGGAAATTAATACTGAGCATCAGGAAGAGGCAGCTAAAGTTCCTGGAACATGCAATAAGGAAGGAAGGCTTGGAGAACCTGATACTAACAGGCCAGATAGAGGGAAAAAGAGACAGAGGAAAGCAGTGGATAACATATTTGAAGGACCTGATCAGGTTGATGACGGAACGAGGGTTGGATGGTGCAACAGGAGAAAGTGTGCTAAGAGCCACCAGGGATAGGGAGATGTGGAAAGACATGATCATCTATGTGCTGAAAGGACATGGCACATAAAAGAAGAAGACAAGATTAGCAGCAAGATCTCATTTCATAGTTGAAATGACGAGATGTAATTGAGTCGATGCTAACAGTTTCTTCTTTCACACTTTTCTTAAGAAATCTCTGATTATGACAAAACCATTTGAAGTCAGTCAGTTAAGTGCCATATGTGAAACACACTTTGGCGATCATGTCTCCAAAGAGACATGACTGACTGGGCAGAAGATTATCCCGCAGTAGATTGCCATTGCTTTCTGCAGTAGACTGGTTACCAGCCAAGGCTATAGAACCCAATCTGTCCTGTTATTTAATCCATAACTGGAAGGAAGAGACGGATTAATACCTTTCCCAGCAGTATTTGTGCGAAAGTGAATGCAATGAATTTAACTGGAATTCGAACTCGGCTCCCCAATGTATAAACTACAACATTTCTTCTTTTTGCATTTGAGTTATATTCCAACCTTTCTTAAAAAGAAAGACAATGTTGAATTAAACCTCTATTTCCTCTTTTAGAAACATTAAATAAATTTATGCAAATTCTGATAAAACTTTTTAAAGAAATGCATGTGGTTATGACAGCTACCACGCATCAATGTTTTTGAATAAAGTTTAGCTATAATAGGATTATACTAGCAGGATAGCCCAGCGTTGCTCGGGTGTAATGAAAGTTTTAAAACTAATCCATGGTCCTGGAGCTCAGACTCTTTGGACATTGGCATGAAAGACTAAAAAGCAATAGCTGTTTCCAGTTAAAGCGAAACCGTAGACTGAAAGAAAAATGAATGGATGTAAGTCAAATTTTGATTTCCTGCTATCGATATCAAATAAGTTTTTTTCGTCGTAAACTGAATTTCGAAGGCTAAATAAGTCCTCTGAGTAAATGTTATTATGGCTGAGACTAAGAACTACAGTTATACCTACTTAGAGCTAAACCCGAAGCAAAAACTAAAATAAAAGAGCTGAAAAAAATACAGACATACAGGCAGATAAACAAACACACACAAACACCTTGCCTTTTATATAAATATATATATATTATCGATTTTCTACACTATTGTATGAACTGCAACCTTGAAACTTTTGAATATCATTTCTTATGTCTTTGTCTATGAATATCAAATTTGATTAAAATCAGACCACTTCTTCTATAAACCAATTTTTTCGATTATCGATATTTATCGGGGGTACCTCAGCACAAAACCTAGCTAAGAACACTCGCAGATACTTATAGTACAACTGTGTAAATTTTCAAGAAAATCAGTTCAGTCGTTTCGGAGTCTATAGGCAATGGACACGCACAAAGTTCCATCTATAAATAAGTTTAGATTATGATCAATCCATTATACATTATTTTCAGCAAAAGATTTTACAGGTAAAAATATTTTAAAAAGGTTAGAATAAACTTGAATATTTTATTTACTGTCTCATTTGTACCTAATATTTTTTAAATTCCCTTCACCAACATTTTAAAAATATTCAACAATATCAAAAATGTATTTTCATAATACAACATTCAGAAATGAAAACATTTGTAAGTAAAAAGTCATCCCTTGACAAAATTATGTTGGATTCCAAGGGGAAGTATTCTTCCGCTCTTTTTTGGTTAGTTGTGTTTCTTTATAAACAAGATTTTCTTGGTTGAAAGCCCCAATCATACAATCATACAGTCCGAACATATTTAAATCTAGGGTCAGCTGTTATCTATCCAACCTATCTTCAGAATATGCACCTCTTACTTCCACTGTTTTTGTTCTTGCAACAACCTCATTCAGTAACCCTCTATATTGGATGGCTCTTGGGCCTTGTAAGCAATCATATTAAAACAATTCCATAAAACCCAATATGACTATATTTATCATTCACACATCATGATCTTGTCCTCCTCTTAGTAATGATATAGATAGAACAGGTGCCAGCTTTTTTGCTCTGACGCTTTGTTTTGCTAGGTAGAAAAACGGATACTGTATCGCTTCAGATTGTCTTTGAAATGCAAGAATGGCCTTCCAAATGACCTGCTTGTGAGAAGATGGCCAAATAGAAGTTGTTTCGGAAATCTGCTTTTGCTCAGATGAAAAAGATGTTCATCAAAGCAGGTTATAAATATCAATGTATTATTTACATTATTCAGACTGTTGTCCTCATCTTTAATGCTAGGTTTATCATGTTTCAGCTATTGTATGCTCCAGCCTTCTTCAGGTGCTAGGTATATCAAACCAAACCCTTTATTTCAATCATTCAGGTACATCATTCTCATTCATTATCCTCAAAGACACATGGTCTAATGGATAGAGGTGCTAGTTAGTTCCAGTGAGTTGATCCAAAGAGTTGTGAGTTCAATATCAGGCTACAGCAGTGGTGAACAAATAAGAGAGTTGAGTTAAAGGGAGATAACTACATGGTTACCAGAAGTGGCATCACACATGGAATGAGAATGATATATCCCAGTGATCAAAATAAAGGGTTCAGTTCAAAATTCATAGCTCCTGAAGAAGGCTAAAACATCGTAAGTCAGTTAAGTGCCATATGTGATACACGCTTGGGCGATCATGTCTCAAAAGAGACTTGACTGACTGGGCAGAAGATTATCCCACAGTAGGTTGCCATTGCTTTCTGCGGTAGATTGGTTGCCAGCCAAGGCTATAGAACCCAATCTGTCCTGTTATTTAACCCATGACTGGAAGGAAGAGACGGATTAATACCTTTTCCCAAGGGTATTTGCACGTAAGTAAATGCAATGAATTCAACTGGAATTTGAACTCGGCTCCCCAATTCCTCGTTCCGAGCCGATATCCACTGCACCACAACGCATATATAATCATGACAATAAAAATGAGGACAACAGCCCAAACAATATAAATAACATTTAATATTGATATTTAAATTTTACAATGGTCAGTTCTTCATCAATAAATAGACTAATGCATTTCTGATTAATTTTTAATTAATTTTATATTCTTAATTTTACTATGTGCGTACAGCATATTGTTGGAAAATCCCTGGTTATTAAATTAAAGACATCAACATCTCATTATTTAAAATTATAATAATCATAAGGAATGTATTTAGCGATGTCTATTTGGTGCCAGTGTGAAACCACTTTCGCTGGTTAGTGGACAGGATCTGCCGTATTATTAACAGACTTGCTTGAGTATAAGACATGTCCATATGCTGTTTACCCCATGAACTAAGATAAAAATATACATATTAATGATATATAATAATTTTTGTGCTGACATTCCCTGAGACATGAAAACTATTTCAAGGGCGGCACAAGGGTAAAAATGTGGAGAAATGCTGCTCCAACGTGTTCATTTTCTTGCAGGATCTTGCCCACAAACTTACTACACCTTGATGGGAATTTTACCTCTAAAAGTCTATCGCCACAAATACAGAATAAATGGTCAAGAGATAATTACACATTTCCAGCTGATATCTACAGCATCTGCTATGTGTATTTTTTGTCAAGAGTCACATGTATTGCTGGTAATAAGTTTTCATCTTCCAAAAATGTATTGCTAATATTTTAGTATAAAAATCTATTTTTATACTTTTACAATGTTTTGATACCAATTTTGGGTAGGGGGTCTATTTGTCCATATCTGGAATCCTAACAGGTGCTACCACCCTTTGTCAGGGTGGATCCACGAACAACAGCATTTAAGAAATGGTTCCCGATCACGTTTTGCTGCCAGATGTAGTTTATCATCAAACCCAGGACAGATGATGTGATGGAGCATTTCCTTATCTTGCAATTCTATCCCCAACACTCTCTTTAT
>JBBBDQ010000150.1:3662500-3682500 GCA_037127315.1 Ascarosepion bandense
AAGTCGGTTTACTCTGTTGTGCTAGACAATTTTTCTATCTGGAATTGATCTTGCATATCTATAAGTTTACTATCTGCCCATACCTATACTGCTGCCAAATATGGTCCAGTGCCCCTGCTATTTACCTTGAGCCCCTTGATAAGATAAAAAAAACAAAAAAAACATCTGCAATATTATTAGTCCTGATCTGGTAACTCAGCTTAAGTCACTTACCCACCACCATAACGTGTTAATTGTTCGGGTGAGTACTTCACTATAGTACACATACTTTATGAATTCAAGCACAGCACTGGGCTGGCATTGAGATCTCATCAATTTACAGCTGAGTTGGCATAGATGTTGCCGTAAGTCCAATGCTAAGAGTTTCTTTTCTGGCATTTCTCGCATGTGGAGCTTTCAACTTCATGCTTTTCAGACAACTTTAATCTGCAAAAATTTAAATGCAGCATTAAATGCTACCTACCATCCTGATTACTCTTTTCTCTTTCTGCTCATTAATGTTCCTGTTCCAAATTCTGCCACATCTTGTAACCCCTTGTATCTTAGCGGCTTTACTACCTTACCTGAGATGATACCAATAAGTAAAAAAAAAAAAAATTGAGACAACTATTTCTGACTTTCAATAGAAAATCCATTCAATAATCTATAACAATCATTTTGTTTGTTTCTCACTCAATAAAAATAATATAACAATAAGTTAAAAAAAATTACTGATTTATTTCTAATTAAATTATTGAACCTAACATTTTTTTTTCTAATTATCACAGAGAAAGTTTCATATTCTTGTTCACGTTTTTTTAACATCTACTTATATCAGCAAATATAAACTTATATCAGCAAATATAAACTTATATCAGCAAATATAAACTTATATCAGCAAATATAAACTTATATCAGCAAATATAAACTTCCTTCCTTTAACTTTTGCCATCAACCCAATTATCATCAGACATCTACCAAAGGAATAAGTCATTCCACTCACAAAATATATCAAATACACACTGTATTTATAATATAGAGTACTTGCTGTTGAGTGATCAATAGCAGTCAGTCATAGATACATCTTTGTCAAGCACCCTTGAACCAGACTAAAATATAGTATATATTTTATTAATCTTGAAAGCAATTTGTTACAAAATTGCTAAATAACTGACTATATAAAGCTCATTTTTTCAAAATAAGATTTGTTCATTTATGTGATACTACGCGCTCCCCCTGCTCCTTTACAGGGTATTATGAATAGGAGATCAATGATTATAATTTTGTACTTCTGAGAGAAGGTTAAGACAAGTTGCATTTAGCAAAAGGCAAAAGATTAAGTGCCATTACACACCAATTACAACAGGGGGAAAATATTTGTCTCATTTCCAGGTATGGTAAGAATAACCAGCTTGAAATATAGAATCATGCATTGTGTATCAAATCTTTTATACAATCAGCAAATATTATTTTTATGAAAATCCAACATTTTAACGTTCATAATAGAAAAACAAATTTTATATTCCTGCTTTCTTTCTCAATAACAACTTCACTTCTGTATCTGGTTTTAGTTTTAAAATTAAAAAGTAACAGAAAACACATCCATTATGAATTAGGGGGTTTCTGATTTGTTAATGAAAAAAATAAATCAATTTTTCAAATTATACATGCATCAAGTTTATAAAGAACTTACAACACTAATATACATATGTGTAATTCTATAATTTTCAAGGTAATATCTTGGAAAAAAAAAATGATTCCAAGTAATAAAATAATTTTTCATTCAAAGAAATTTGTAAGAAAATAAAAATTCATCATAATACTTTGCATGCAATTAATTCCTGCTGCAATGCCAATACTAACAGCCATTAAGTTAAATGCATCAGAATCTTCATAATTCTTATTGCAGAGTTTCAAAAAGTCCTGTTTCATATGCACTGATTATGCAATGGTGAATTTCAGAATATTTCCAATCAACTGTTTACACTACTCAGCAAAAAACGCAGACAACTTTGATAGAAAAAAAAAGTTAAATAATCAGAAAATTACTCAAGCTAAAAATGCTACTTACAGTAACGGACGGATGAATGAAAAAAAATTTAAAAATCCAAAGAGAAAAAATGCAGAAGCAATGACTCCTGAGGAAGGCAGCTGTTATCACTTGAAATAGAGTTGCCAGAAGAAATAAAATGATAAACATGAAAAGAAAATATGAAGTTATAGCCTTGCTCTTTAGAGAAATCAGGCAATCTGCAGAAATGGTGCCATGCACCACGTTTGGGACACTATGGCACTAGCCAATAGACAGGGTGGACAGCAGAACGGAGCTCCAGTCCGATCTGCTAAGCAACAGGCAAGAAATGAGGCAGGCGAGATGCAACAGCTGAGAATATCAACAGTCAATTGGGATTGGGGTGGAAGTTAAAAAAAAAAAAAAATGGAAAGGAAAGATCAATATTTTTATTGATGATGGCTCCCATAAACAAAGAAGAGAAGAAAATCAAATAGAACCATTATAATCATTACTAAAATATCTCCTTTCTTTTCTAATAATTAACAAAAGACACTATACAATCATTACTGTCTCTGTCCTTTACTTGCTTCATTATTATTCATGTTGTTATTGCCAATCTACCACCATCACTTCTACTACTACTACAGTCCCTGTCCCTTTTATCCCATTCTTTGAGTAATTATAACTTATCTGACACCATCATCACAACTTCTAAGATAGAATTCAGTCTTAACCTTTTACTATCATCACTTAAAAAAAAAAAAAAAAAAAAAAAAAAGTAATTATAATAATTACTCATTTAAAAATCATCACAGCTACCATGATGATGATGATGATGATGTATCTGCTGCTCTTATCAATTCATAAATTGATGGTCAGTGGCTTTAGCTCAATAGCTAAACAGAATTCTTTCTCTACTTAAATATGGGCAATAATAAAAATAACAAGAAAAAGGATTCTAGTTTGTTTGTTTTTATGGTTTATCAACCCCTTGTCAGTTATTTAAAGCCAAATTATTTTGGATTGTGGGAATTTTTTTTTTTCTTTTTGTGGATTTGTATTAATTTTTTTCAGAATAACAATGATTTTTCCAGATACAGGTTCTGCTATTTAACCCATTGCTGGAGGAAGGTGATGGTGAAATATGATAAACATAAAAAAGTGCATATGCACAATCATGTACATTAAAAATTTAAACTTACAATGTTAATTTAAATAAGATTGTGTGTATGTGCGTGTTACACAAAAATTAAAGTGCATCTACAAGTGTATTTTCTGTCTGTACAGATATGGAAGAATGATATTTCAGAAAATAGACATTTTTATTATTCATGGTTTGCATAAGTGTGAGTGAGTTGAATATATGGATCAAAATCAGACAAGATGAGTAAAGAACAGGTAGGAAAAAAATGTTTTTAATCAAACATGTGTCACTTTAAAAAGCTTCTTCAGAGATGTTTTAAAGGTAAATGATTTAAATTTTTTTTTTAATTTGTCAAAAACCCACAGAGACAGTATCTTGATTGAAGATTGATTAATTTTTTTTTTTTTGTCATTTTATTGTTTATAAATACTTATTGCAAAATAAAATCTTTACATTTGCCTCGATAAAGTCCAACAAAGGATGAAACGTGTTGGCTAAAACTAGTTTTCCTTTCTCTCTCTCTCTATATATATATATATATCCTCTCTATTATAATAAAGAATTGTGTGTGTATGTAATTATATATTTTTTCCTCCCGTCACGCTCATGGAGAGAGAGAGACAATAGCGAGGCAATGTCAACTCAGTTCATTCTCTTTACTACCAGTTATTAAAGTTCTTGCTACATGTTTGCCTTTTAACAGTGCTTTATTATTTTATTTTTTGCAATAATTATGTCATTGATTAGTGAAAAAAAAAAAATATATATATATATATATTTTTTTTTTTTATTTTCCTTGTCATGCTCAGGGGTTTGGATTTTTTTTCTTATGTCTTAATGTAAGATACTCAATAGTATATACATCAATATATATGTTGCAGTCATTTTAGATGGCATATCGATATAAGTATTTTGCTGTTATTTTTGTACCACACAGGCCCACTAGTGTGTGTGTGTGTATATATATATATATAAATTAGCTAAGATTAGAAACTATACAAAGCCACACCTAAAGTAAAACAAGTGCAAACACACGTACACACAATATTTGTATCCCAAAATACACCAGATGTACTTTTCCAAATGCGTGAACATTTTGTTGATGCTGACAAACTGATGAATGAATGCAGTATGGATAATGCAGGGTGGCTGCATTTCAGAAGACATCTTAAGTAGGTACTGCTATATTTTTGTGATACCTCTATTTTAAAATGATTTTTTATAAATGTAAAAACATTCTTAAAGCTTTCATTTTAGCATTAATCAAAAGCCAAAGGATTAAATTTACTATTTACAGTAAGCAAAATACTCTGTAATACAATTTTCAAACAAAAATTATATTCATTATTTACATTGTTCAGACTGTTGTCCTCATCTTTATCGCCATATTCACAACATTTTGGTTGTTGTATGCTTCAGCCTTCTACAGGTCATTCCATGAAGGTTGAAGTGGGCAACAGCCAAAATATCATGAATATGGCAATAAAAATGAGGACAACAGTTCGAATAATGTAAGTACTACCTTATCTCAAAAAAAGTATAGACAGAAATTATTTTGATTAGAATTGACATTTTTTATTGTTTTTTCTAAAGTAGCTGATTAGCACCCCTTTTTAGTTGGCTTTCATCACAATGTAATTTTCTTTATTAAAATATCTCGCAAAAATAAAATATACTTTTCTGGAACTTTATTTATATGAATATTAGCTGCTTTTTAGGTACCTACACTAAATTACTAAAAAAAAACAGCATAGTATGAATAAAAAATGTCCCAAACTTAAAAAAAAACTTTCTATCAAAATGTTTATAAAAGGAAAGATCAAAAGTAATTTTTAATGTATAAAATTTTCTAATCTGTTTTTACATTTTTGAAATTTTGGCAGAAAATTTTGTTTTGATTTGAGTTAGCAGGTAACCAAAACATTACAACTGTTTACAATTTGTAAGCTTTTCAATTTTTTGCTTAGTAAATATATTTTATAAGTAAATAACATTTGATAACTTAACCTAATGTACACAAGTTTTGGAAAATTTTTTAAAAGTTTTTTGAAACTATAAATTATTATAATTTGATAAAGAAAAAATGAAAACAATTTTTGTAAAAATTCATTATTCATTGAAAAATGTTTTTTTCTTAAGACAATGAATGTCCTAAATAAATATTTATAAAAGCAATTAAAAGCTTATCTCATTAAATAATATAGTTTTATTTCATTTTTATCTTAGCATTTGGAGTAGATTTATGGGAAAGGAGCAACTGTTAGAAAACAAAAAATTGATGACTTACAAAAAAAAAATTACATTCTCCAAGGAGTTCTGTGTTTAACTAATGAAACAAAGTTTGTGGGCAGAATTGAATTTCTAGAAATTTCATGAGATTATGTTGGTGTGAAGTAACAGATGTTTTTATATATATATAACCAAGATTTAGTAAAAATAATAATTTTATAATCTCCTTCATTTGTGAATAAGTCCTGAAACTTTCATTAAAATCCAGCAATTATTTAATATTTGCAAGAGATTCAAAATTAATGTGCTATTTTATCATAAAAACAAGGCACTAAAAGATCCGCAATAATCTTTGGTACACAGTTGATGTAAAAAAATAAAATTTAACCAAAATTTTGCACGTGTTAAAAAGAATTAAAATAATTTGGTCTTCTTTATTAATAAACATTTTGACAATAAAACTGCTCTTGAGTTTAGGGTCTTTTTTTAAAAAAAAACATGCTTTGCTGTTTTTTAGCTAGTAAAGTAGAAAGAAATAGTGGACATAGTCAATAGCACCATTGGTTGCCATGCCAACAAGCAATAGGCAGAAAGAGCTCTGTTATGGCCAATCTGTGGACTGGATCATGCAAATCAATATCATCTGCATAGAAATAGACAATGGCTCTATCTCTCTCCCTCTCTCTCTCTCTATATATATATAGCAATATTCTCAGTATATTTTAAAACTGCTACAAAAATAATTTTAGACAGCACACATGTATTTAAACAGTGGAAATTGGTTGACTGATTTTTAGTTTATCAACCCTTTGTGGATAATTAAAAATACCCTATTTTTATAGTTTTATTATTGTAAGAATAATTGTTAAATAAATATTGCATTAACAATTTTTTTTTGAGAATAATAATGATGCTTCTAGATACAAGTCCTACTATTTAACCCTTAGCTGGAGGGAGGAGATGACTCAATACTTTTTCCAAAGGTATTTACATGTAATTCTCCTTATTCTCACTTTCCCTCTCCTGTTCTATCACATCTCATTCAGTAACCCTCTACCCTGAGTGGTTCTTGAGTCTTGTATCAGCTGTAAAAAAAAAAAAAAAAAAAAAAATTGCCATTGACTAATGAGAAAGAAAAGTATACATATATATTAGGTATCTTTTTTTTTTTTTATAAACAATACAGCTGAAATTTGAAGGTGGTAACAATCAAATTTATTTTCAAGCTATTAACCTGAAAATAGCTAATATGCAAATCCAAGAGAGGGGGGGGGACTTGAAAGACTAATGAGATACAGAGAGAGGGAGAAGACTGACAAGAGAGAGAGAGAGAGAGAGGGAGAAGACCGAACGACTGACAAGAGAGATACAGAGGGAGAAGACCAAACAACTGACAAGAGAGATACAGAGGGAGAAGACCAAACGACTGACAAGAGATACAGAGAGAGAGGGAGAAGACCGAACGACTGACAAGAGATACAGAGAGAGAGGGAGAAGACCGAACGACTGACAAGAGATACAGAGAGAGAGGGAGAAGACCGAACGACTGACAAGAGAGAGAGAGGGAGAAGACCGAACGACTGACAAGAGAGAGAGAGGGAGAAGACCGAACGACTGACAAGAGAGAGAGAGGGAGAAGACCGAACGACTGACAAGAGAGAGAGAGGGAGAAGACCGAACGACTGACAAGAGAGAGAGAGGGAGAAGACCGAACGACTGACAAGAGAGAGAGAGGGAGAAGACCGAACGACTGACAAGAGAGAGAGAGGGAGAAGACCGAACGACTGACAAGAGAGAGGGAGAAGACCGAACGACTGACAAGAGAGAGGGAGAAGACCGAACGACTAAGACAAGAAAGAGAGGGGGAGAAGACCGAACGACTAACAAGAGAGAGAGAGAGGGAGAAGACCGAAGACTGACGAAGAGAGAGAGAGAGAGAGAGGGAGACGACTGACAGAGAGAGAGAGAGAGAGAGGGAGAAGACCGAACGACTGACAGAGAGAGAGAGAGAGAGAGAGAGGGAGAAGACCGAACGACTGACAGAGAGAGAGAGAGAGAGAGAGGGAGAAGACCGAACGACTGACAAGAGAGAGAGAGAGAGAGAGAAGAGAAGACCGACGACAAGAGAGAGAGAGAGAGAGAGAGAGACCGAAGACGAGAGAGAGAGAGAGGGAGAAGACCGAACGACTGACAAGAGAGAGAGAGAGAGAGAGAGGGAGAAGACCGAACGACTGACAAGAGAGAGAGAGAGAGAGGGAGAAGACCGAACGACTGACAAGAGAGAGAGAGAGAGAGAGGGAGAAGACCGAACGACTGACAAGAGAGAGAGAGAGAGAGAGAGGGAGAAGACCGAACGACTGACAAGAGAGAGAGAGGGAGAAGACCGAACGACTGACAAGAGAGAGAGAGGGAGAAGACCGAACGACTGACAAGAGAGAGAGAGGGAGAAGACCGAACAACTGACAAGAGAGAGAGAGGGAGAAGACCGAACGACTGACAAGAGAGAGAGAGGGAGAAGACCGAACGACTGACAAGAGAGAGAGAGGGAGAAGACCGAACGACTGACAAGAGAGAGAGAGGGAGAAGACCGAACGACTGACAAGAGAGAGAGAGGGAGAAGACCGAACGACTGACAGAGAGAGAGAGAGAGAGAGAGAGAGGGAGAAGACCGAACGACTGACAAGAGAGAGAGAGGGAGAAGACCGAACGACTGACAGAGAGAGAGAGAGAGAGAGAGGGAGAAGACCGAACGACTGACAAGAGAGAGAGAGAGAGGGAGAAGACCGAACGCCTGACAAGAGAGAGAGGAAGGAAACTGAAAGATATATACAGAGTTGTTAAAGTAAATTATTTACTTCATTTTTTCCTAAGTGTCTAAATGTTCTGCAATATCTTCATTAAAGTATCACTTTGAATTGCTTCCACTCAATGTCAAGATTATTCCTCCCTATACTCATTTCATTAGAATTATTTGAAAATTTTAATTACCACTGAACTTAGCCTTATTAATGTTATTACTACTAGTTTACGCATACCAACAAAAGATATTTAATTTATTTTGCACTTGTAGCGGTTACATTTTCTACATGGTAATCTAAGATTATTATTTTTAAAATTAACTTTATTGTTGCATTCTGATTTAAAAGATAAAAAAACTTAAGCAAGCAACAATAAAATAAGCAAATCATTAGCAGTCTGATCTCCCCAACTTACTAGGGGCATTTTGTTATTGTAATATATTTACATGTTAGCAATGAGTAATACCTTGTTGCCACAATAGTGGAATTTATCATTAATAAGATATTGAGATCAGGCTCCAGGATGTGAAATATATAGATTTACATTATTTTGTTTTTTAACACTGTTAGCTCAACCAAAATAAGGCCCAAGAGCCACTCAGAGTTACTGAGTGAGATTGTTGTTAAAGTGGGGAGAGGAGAGAAAAAAAGAAGTCCACATTATGAGAATGTGTAATATAGATTTTTGTTGACACCATACTTGAAGATACCAAGAGTATAGTTGTTAGGAAAGCATTCTCTCATGAATCTGTTCCACGAAGTAACGGTTCGAAGAAAGAAAATGTTTTAGTGGAATTTACTTCTTATCAAACGTACATAAAGGGGATTGGGGTGTTTTATATTACAGAATAGATAATTAAAGTATTGTCACTAGTACACCATAATGACTAATGGAGACAGTGCAGATAAGGATTCTTCTTTGCTTATCCTTGGAATTTTCTTAAGAAAAAAAATAGCTGTAATTAGTAGTAAATGGAGTTATTTCCATTTGATAATTTTTTTTTTTTGGTCAATTTATACTTTATTAAAGACTACTCAAAAACTGGTGGTCTGAGCAGACTGGAAATTACTTTATTCTTCATTTTGATGATATTGTGCTACAAAATGCTATAATATACTTGGAGAGAAAATGTGTGTATCTATATGTTTCTTGTCATTGTTAATTTTTTTTCTTTAAACATTATTAAGATTTAGGATGGCAGTAAAAGACGTAGACAGACATGATTACTGTATAGAAGGATAATATCAATATATAATAGGTGTTTTAAAAGAAAAAATGAATAAAAGTCAACTTTAAAAAACAGTCTTCCAATCATCAATTGTTGATTCCAATCTTACTGAGATGACAGCAAAACACTTGCTCCCTCCCTAATTTATAGGCGAAAGTACACAAATGCATGCTGGGATTTTTTTCCAAGCCAATAAAAAATGTCTGGTTCCTGGTTTCATCTGACTCAGTCCCAATCTGTCATACTTTGAAGTCAGAATGCTATGTTTGCTTATCTGAGTTTGCTTACTCTTGCATGCCAACCCCAATTCCTAGTTTATGAAGTTTTTTGCCTTATTGTTGCGGAGTAGTTCTCGCACTGAAGGTAATAATCGTGCTATGTCAGTTGCTAATTGACTTAACACACCCAAAATGTTACGAACTTGGTAATCTTCCACTGAAAGCTGGCTCCTTAGCATTCGGCTAATTGCCAACTAATATCAACTGCCTAGTAGTTCTAATGAACTCCGACAGGACTGCAATGAACTCCGACAGGACTGCAATGAACTCCGACAGGACTGCAATGAACTCCGACAGGACTGCAATGAACTCCGACAGGACTGCAATGAACTCCGACAGGAACTCCAATGAACTCCGACAGGACTGCAATGAACTCCGACAGGACTGCAATGAACTCCGACAGGACTGCAATGAACTCCGACAGGACTGCAATGAACTCCGACAGGACTGCAATGAACTCCGACAGGACTGCAATGAACTCCAACAGGAACTGCAATGAACTCCGAACAGGACTGCAAGAACTCCAACAGAACTGCAATGAACTCCAACAGAACTGCAATGAACTCCAACAGAACTCCTAAGAACTTCTCGAGTTAACTCTTATTAATATAGGAGGGAGCACCCATTATCTGAGGAATAGGTCTGTTTCACCATAACACTTATTACCGTTAATTTGCTTTACATATATTGTTTGCATGCTTTCATTTGTCTTACACATACTGTTTTTGCCCTGTTCTTTTCTTAATATTGCAGACTGTCAATTCTGTTTGTTGGACAGTTCTATTACTTATTTTGTATTTGACTCACTCCATGTCAATATTGGACGAAGAAACAAAAATGATTTTCTTGTTTATTCACCTGAGAATCTTCTAACAAAGAAACTAACTGATTTTAGATATTTGCTAACCAAATGATTCCCAAATTGGTACAAGACATAGCGCAACAAACTTCTTCAGCTATCTCCCCAGGGTGTAATCAGGTATTTAAAAAATTTCAATTCCAGACAATCCTAATTTAATGCACCGATGCAAAGTTACAATGATAGAAAATAGCATCTAACAAACATGTCATTAATTCTTCTCTTTATTCAGGGCTGAACTTCATTGTTTCAGCATCAGTTGACAGTAAATTTAACAAAGTTAACACGCTCGATTGTTTGAGAATCATGTCAAACAATTTCAGTATATTTCAATTGAATAGAATAACCCCCCCCCCTACCGTGATCTCTGCAAAGATTAGATTTACTCAATGGGGGTATGATCAAACTATTAAGTTAACCCTTTAGTATTCAAAAGTGCCCGGACACATCTTGTAAATATTGGCTCTCAATGGTCAACCTGCCGTAACCCACCCAACATATCAGTCAGTTAAGTGCCACTGAAATAACTCCATACACGCTCAGGCGATCATGTCTCGAAAGAGACATGACTGACTGGGCAGAAGATTATCCCGCAGTAGGTTGCCATTGCTTTCTGCAGTAGACTGGTTGCCGACCAAGGCTATAGAACCCAATCTGTCCTGTTATTTAACCTATAACTGGAGGGAAGAGACGGATTAATACCTTTCCCAAGGGTATTTGCGCATAAGTGAATGCAATGAATTCGGCTGGAATTCAAACTCGGCTCCCCGATTTCTCGTTCCGAGCCGATATCCACTGCACCACAACGCACATCCCACTCCACATATACTCTGCCATAATATGAAAACATAACTGTAAATAACGCATGAAGTCATGCAAACATTGAGACTTTGAGAGCTGATATTTATGGGTTGGGTTTGAACGTGTTGAATGCTAAAGTGTTAAATTAACTGTTTAAATAAGAAAAATCATTTCACAGAAGTTATTCACACTATTTACATTGTTTAGATTGTTGTCCTCATCTTGGTTGTCATATTCATGATGTTTTGGCCAATGTATACTTGAGCCTTCTTCAGGTGATTAGAAGTTCAAACAAAGCATACAATGGCAAAAAACATTGAGAATTTGAAGAAAATGAAAGAGTTCTAAAGTTGTGGGAAAAGAAACTGTTAGAATAGAAGTGGTAGTTTCCAGGTCAAGATTAATTACATGACAAATCCATTTTTTAATTTTTTCAAGAATCTAGAGATAAGTAACAGAAGTACCAGACCAGATAAGGCAGCTGTATTCCATGCGTAGACGAACGGTAGATTTATAAATGTGAAAGATGGATTCTGACGGGAAAATTCATCTGGCATGACAGTGAACTAACTTTGTTAGCCGTAGGTGTAGCAACTGATTCAATATAGTTGCTTTATATCAGGTCACCAGTCGAATTCATTACATCCACTTATATGCTAATACCCTTGGGAAAGGGTATGAATCCATTTCTTCTCCCCAAGCTATGGATAAATAGCAGAATAAATCTGAGTTCTGTAGCCTTGAGTGGCAGCCAGTCTAGGAGGAGGAAAAACTCTGAATTCAAAACTATCCTGGAGGTGTACAACCTTATCTGAAAGATAAAGGAGTTTGCGTAGAGTCAATATCCCTACCTGTAAAAAAGGCAAGTTATCGAAGAATTGATGATAACAAACCAGTCCCAAACAGTGTGATGGTGAGGGTTCATTGATGGCCTATGCACCACTGGGAGTGATGAGGCTAAAGACATCATGTCAGTAGAAAACATGAGCCCAAGAAAGTACAGTGTGTGGCACTTTTAGAAGTGAGCATCAACTATACCAATAGCAGGCAGAAAAGGTTGTCTGTGGTGATTAAATGAAATCCATTTTGTTTTGGATACCTTAGTATCTAACTACAACAGGATAATTATTAGTCAATATTTCTATCCCCACCAGCCTTAACATAACCAAAATATTATATGTTAAAGAAAATTCTTTCTGACTTACAATCGGGTCAATTGTAATTCTAGCCAAAAGGTCAATTAATTGACAAGCATTGTTTTTCATTTTGATAGATATCATTTGTATTCACTTATCTCAAAGCAACAACATCAGAAGCTAAAATACCAAAGTTAAACCCCTTCCATCTTATTAAGCTCAAACTAAAATAATTCATCAGATTAAATCAAAGGTAGATAAATCAATGCCATCATTGAAACATTTGTTTTTTGTTTCAAGATAGTAACATTAATCCTTAACATGTTCTTCTCAACTTCAGTCAGTCTGTTAAGTGCCATAGGTGATACATGCTTAGGCGATCATGTCTCAAAAAAGAGACATGACTGACTTGGCAGAAGATTATCTCACAGTAGATTGCCATTACTTTCTGTGGTAGACTGGTTGTCAGCTAAGGCTATAGAACCCAATCTATTCTGTTATTTAACCCATAAATGGAGGGAAGAGATGGATTAATACCTTTCCCAAGGGTATTTGCACATAAGTGAATGCAATGAATTCAACTGGAATTCTAACTCGGCTCCCCAATTTCTCCTTTCGAGATGATATCCACTGCACCTCAACGCACATCCATCAACTCACCTAATAAAAAATCTCTTCAAATGCATTTAATTTTAAATTGCTAATAATAAATGATAGAAAATATACAAATATATAGTGAAGGCAAGTGTACAAGTACGGAAAGAAGACATGCATACTCATCAGGGTTGGGTTTTTTTCCTGCTGAAAAGCAGAAAAACAAGCCCAACCAGTGAAGACCTCATAATGGTTTCTCCACAAAACTTTGGTTCCATGATATGACGGTAAACTGCATCTGGCAGCAAGGCCTCTGATTAAGAGGTTGTGAGGAGCATGGAACCACCTCTTAATTGCTGTTGCTCCCAGGTCCACCCTGACCTGGAGTGGTGGCACCTGTTAGAGTCTCAGCTATGGGCAAATAGTTAACCCCCAAACTGGGGTCAAAACATTATGTCAGTATAAAAATAGACTTTTATAGAAATATATACATTTTTGAAGAAAAAAAATAAATTATTGCTAAAATACATTTTTGAAAGGAAAAAAAATTATTACCAGCAATACATTTTTGAATACATTTTCAGTTTTCTAAAATAAAAAAATGTTCATCAAAATCTGACTAAATCAAGCTTCACACAATAGCCAAAAATAAAAAAGACCTTAAAACCCCACTGTTTTTGACATTAAATAACCCACAGAGGTTGATATGCTGTTAAACAAAAACTCCCAAAACTTCAAAGTTGGCATGAACCTGCTTAGTTAAAGTGACAAATTTTTTGCACTAAACCTATCAACGCTTTATCTCCACCTCAATATCGAGCTCTTTGCAATAAAAAAAAAAAACAACCTTTTAACAGTATAACTACTGATAAAGCAACAATCTTGGTACCAAAATCTATTCTCTCTCTCTCTAATGAAGAAAAAAAAAACGCTAGAAATTTAAATAGCAATGTAGAAAACAAGATGACTAATAAAGAATGCAACTGCATGGACAAAAATAAATGCTCAATTCAAGGACTTTGCAATACAAAAGAAGTCATTTACAAGGCAAAAGTATATGACTTAAATGGTCAAAACAAAATATATTTGGGATCAACCAAAGACGTCTTTAAGACCAGGTGGTTCAATCACAAGTCTACATTTAAAATAAAAAACTTTAAAAATTATACAAAATTGGCTAACCACGTGTGAAAATTGAAATTAAAATATGGAAAAGACCCAGACATAATGTGCAGTATAGTGAAAACAACCAAACCTAACAACCATGACAAAATATATAGACTGTACCAGGAAGAAAAGTTAAAGATTATGCTATTTCCAAACAAAAATGCATTATTGACTGAAAGAACAGAAATTATGACTAATTATAACCATACCAAAAAATACCTATTAAGTTCATACAACCATGGATGAAAATATAATTTTTTGTAATTTAAAAAAAAAAGAAAAATCACCATTACGTGAACATTCTTAAAAAACAGTAAACGGTAAAATCAGTTATTGTAAATCACCTGAAGACACCACATGGTAAAAACCTAGGTCACGTAATAACTCGTTTACAAATGAAGAATATATAAAAAACATAGGTATTTTTTTTCATTCTTCAAACCTCAATTTAGCAGTTAGAGATCAATGCAGAAAGAGCCAAAGGACTTTTTAATTTAAAAAAGCAGCAAATTGTCAAGCTTTAAAGAACAGAAGAGTTCAATACCTTGATGCAATGCAGTAAAAACGTTCATGCCAAAGTAAATTATAAATGACCCTGCCTTTGTTGGTAAAAAACTATCAACCGTGTCCTCATTTGTTCATATTTGATAGAAAACAAATCTTTTCATATTCTGCAAAGGAGAAATTATTTATTGATGACATCCACATGACTCATCATTTATACTTTTATGGCTACTTAACAATTTTATTCATTTATTTTTAGGAGATAAGGGAAGGTTTTAAGTTGGGTGACAATCAGATTGAAGCCATGACTAGAATTGCTAAAATAAAACTGAACACATTTATGACAATTACAAAATATTTAAGTCAATGCAAAAAGTAAACCAATTGTGACAACAAACCAATTTCATCATCTTCTAAAAGATTTTTTATAAATTTGAAGTAGATAATCATATATATTCTTATATGTGACTGAAACTGTTTTAGGTACTCAAAGTAAAATTTTCCTGGAGTAACATTTATTTAAAAAAGAAAAATAGAATTTACTTTCCCAAGTTGGGGGTGAGGGGAAATAAAAAAGTACATTTATTTGTATTATGGTAAATATGAGCGGGCCCATGGCATAAAAAATGACAGTAACATATATATTGATCTACGTACTATTGAGTATTTTACATTACAACATAAGAAAAGAAAAATCTAAACCCCTGAGCGTAACAGGCAATATATATATATATATATATATATATATATATATATATAACCGTACTGATGAGCTGTGATAAAACGAAACAGATCTGTCTGCGGATGACTATATATATATATATATATATATATACACACACACACACACACAAAAATAAATACACAACAGTCTTTATTATAGGAGAGAATAATAAGGCACTGTTAAAAAGCAAATATGTGGAAAGAGCTTTCATAATTAGTAGTAAAATTTAATAACTGGTATTAAAGAGAATGAACTGAACCGACATTGCCTCACTATTGTCTCTCTCACTCTCTCTCTCCATGAGTGTGACGAGAGGGAATATATATAAAATACCATACAAAATATTCTTTATTATAGTAGAGGAGATAATTTCTAAAAGTTAGGTTTAATACTTTTAGTAATATTTACTCAATTTTCTGTATAAAAAAGATAAACTTATTTCACATCATTTTGTTATGCATTATTCACCAACGAAATCTTGACCCAATTTTCTGGCTTCAAAATCTTCCAGTCTTCAGGATTCATTTTAAATTTGTCCAGCCAATGCAGTTAAAAATCTAAGCAAGTCAAAAATAGAATTTTATTAATTACATTCAATTTCAACATCTGAAAGAATAAAATTCTATCATCATTTTCAAAATAACTTCCCTGGAGGAACAAACAGGTGAGTAATGAATGAGGAGATAAGTAATGATTTTGTTATCATGAAGATTATCAAATCAATTGGTATCTTACTAACGAAAACTGGGAAAAGATTCAGGTTAAGAGGGAAAAAAATGAAGGAAGTTGTTTTCATCAATATGGAAATGGGTATAAATGACTGAGTTCAAAGGTCATTATTTCAAAAATGTCCAATGAATTAGGAAGATAAACAAAAATGTCTGGACTGCTGTCCTCATCTCTATTGCCATATTCACAAAGTTTCAGCTGCTATGCGCACCAGCCTTCTTCAGGTAATATTAATGATATTAGTTGGAATTTTAAACAGAACCCATTTAGTCCACAGGATTGTTCTAATTCCATGTGCCATGCTTTTGGAGATCTCAGTTCAACTCTCCAACTTTTGGTTCCCTGTTTTGACAATGTATTGAACTCACAACTCTTTGGGTCAAGTTACGTTTAGGATCACTCAACCAACATTTATTCACTGGTCCATGATTCTGGCAATAGCAATAAAAAAAACAGTCTGAATTATGTAAATAATTACAATACCTCATCTCTAAAATATAGACATGTTAAAAATGTTTCTGTATATTGTGGAAGTACACATCTGTCTAATATAAATGTAAATAAATACTATTTAATAAACCTGTTCTTAAAGAAACAAAAACTTCAAAGACAATTCTAAAGACACATAGCTCAGTGGATATAGGCATTGGTTAGTTCTAGTGACTTGACCTAAACAGTTGAGAGTTCAATACCTGGTTACAGCAGTGATGAGCAAATAACTTAAAGATTTGAGTTAAAAAGAGATAACTATATTGCAGAAGTGGCATCGCATGTGGAATGAGAATGATGTACCCTAGTGATCGAATTAAAAGAGTTCAGTTCAAAATCCCTAGCACCTAAGGAAAGTTGGATAAGCACAATGGCTGAAACCTCGTAAACATGGCAATAAAGATGAGAACAACAGTTCGAACAGTGTAAATAATGTAAATACTACCTCATCTCAGAAGTATAGACAAACAGAATGAATTTTACTATTTGTTCAATATTCTTTAACTATAATGACACACATGTATATAAATAATTTGGAGACTAATTTTCTTTCTCGCCATAATTATTACAACGGACTTTCCAAAATATGATCAAAAACAATTTTTTTTTTAATCCCTTCTTGGTCAAACAAAGAACTTTTTAGCACCCCTTCATAGTTTATAAACTGCACTATTATTTAATGAGGACATTTTTCTTTTCCTTTTGGACTATTCTGCACCATTACTTTTCTTAACTCCTTAACTGTACACATGAAGACTTTGATGATTGGCTTCCAATCTATAATACCAGAATAAAGTACATAGACAATAGCTAGGTAAATACGCTGTCTTTACCAACAAAATATAAATATTAAAAAAATGCCAGAACTATGATGAAAAGTGGTTATAAAAGAAGACTCCAATTTTGCATAAATTTATTTAAAAGAAAGAAAAAAAAAACATATCTGTTCTGATAAGAAAGTTAAAGCTAATGCCAAAATCCTATTGTGCGATTTAAAGAAAATGTGACAAAGTAATTTTGCTACGAGCCTCTTCAAATGTTTCCTGAAACTCTTCATTTTAATTTGACTAAGAGAGATCTTTTCCTTTGTGGCAAAGATGGATTTTTTACTTTTTTTTTTAGAAAATCAACATTGCATTCAGTGAGGAAGATGATAAGTACAGATACCAAAAATAAGATTGGTAGCTCTTACCAGTTTTTGAGAATTTAGTTTTGAAAAATGTCTGTAAAATTGTACAGAAATGCTAAATTCTCACAGGTTTTTGCTTACAAACGATATTATTATTTCAAAAATAAATCCAAGTTGATATTTTTTTATATCAGATATATTGAATAGAAAATATATTCAAACTAGAATTCTAATTAAAAATTACCACAAGCAAAATATGTGATTTTTTTTTTTTTTTTACTGTATTTGGTAAGAGAAAAGTGTGTAAAAATTGCAAAAAAAAACCCCAAAAACAAAAGAAAGGCTAATCAGCATAATTAGTTATGTAAATTGATATAACTAATTAAGTATGAATAAATGTTTACTTATCTAATTGACATATTTTTAATAGCCCTTTTCCTAACCTCGAATTCATCTGACAAGGTGAAAGCATTGTGCTGTAAAATTTTCATGGAACATTTTGTATTTCAGTCAAATATTGCAGGATGTGCGTTTGTGGTGCAGTGGATAATGGCTTGGAACAACAAATCGGGGAGCCGAGTTCAAATTCCAGTTGAATTCCTTGCATTCACTTACGCACAAATACCCTTGGGAAAGGTATTAATCTGTCTCTTCCCTCCAGTTATGTATCAAATAGTAGGACAGATTCAGTTCTATAGCCTTGGCTGGCAACCAGTCTACCACAGAAAGCAATGGCAACCTACTGCGGGATAATCTGCCCAGTCACGCATGTCTCTTTCGAAACACGATCGCCAAAAGCGTGTATCACGTATGGTACTTAACTGACTGATTGCTTTATTCTCTGAATCACATTGAAAACATACAGTTGTTGGTTATGGAATATATTATCAGTTCATTTTGAACCAAGTAATTGCAAATATTTAAATTATACATTTTATAAGCTTATAAGGCTTTCACTAATTCCCAGAACGAAATTCCAATGCTCCAATTTTAAATCTAATCTTTAAGCTCAGTCAGCCAGTTTAGTGCCATACATGATACACGATTGGACGATCATGTCTCAAAAGAGACATGACTGACTGAGCAGAAGATTTTCCAGCAGTAGGTTGCCATAACTTTCTGCGATAGACTGGTTACCAACAAAGGTTATAGAACCTAATCTTTCCTGCCTTTTAACCCATAGCTGTGGGACAAGAGACATTAATATCTTTCCCAAGGGTATTTGCACGTAAGTGAATGCAATGAATTCAACTGGAATCCAAGTTTAGCTCTCCGATTTCTCATTTCAAGCCAATATCCACTACCCCACAGCACATATCCTAACCCTACTGCTACATATCTGTTGGCTATGTCCATTTTCTTTTTGGATTCTATTGTGAAGTTATTGTTGAAATAACTAACGAGAAGACTCAGGAACAGTGAAATAAAATAATTTATTAACAAAACTGAGTCATATCTCCACTCAGCTACAGGACAAATCAGGTTACGACCTTTACTCACTCAGTCTCTGGATCTGACTGCTCAGAAAACAGAAACTGGTAACCGGACATGACGTCAGAAATAGTCCATTCGTCAATAGACTGACCGGGGTGACACCCTAACAGATTCATAAGTAAGTTAAGATCAGTCAGTCAAGTGTCATACTTGATACACAGTTTGGTGATCATGTTTCTTTCAAGATATGACTGGTTAGGCAGAAGATTTTCCTACAGTAGATTGCCATTTCTATCTGAAGTAGACTATAGATCCCAATCTGTTTTGCTATTCAATCCATAACTAGGGAAGAAATGACATTAATTCCTTTCTCAAGGGTATCTAAATCTATCTATCTAAATCTAAACTTATTTATAAATGGAACTTTGTGTGTATGTATGTGTGCGTCCGTTACCTATAGACTCCGAAACAACTACTTTCATTACACCTGAGCAACGCCAGGCTATACTGCTAGTTTTTGATAAATAATAATAGAAAACATTCATTTCCAAGCCGTTTCTGTTTTTTGAGGAAACGTGTATTGTGGCGCAGTGGATATCGGTTCAGAACTAGAAATTTCTTGCTTTCACTAATATGCAAACTAGCAGTATAGCCCGGTGTTGCTCAGGTGTAATGAAAGCTTTAAAACTAACCCATGGTCCTGGAGCTCAGACTCTTTGGACATTGGCACGAAAGACTAAAAAGCAATAATTGCTTCCAGTTT
>JBBBDQ010000150.1:3685000-3795000 GCA_037127315.1 Ascarosepion bandense
AAAGTTTGCATAACTTCCTGCATTGCTCACAATGGAGTATACATGGGGATGGGTTATGGTGGATTGAACATTGAGAGCAGATATTTACAGAGTGAGTTGAATGCTAAAGGGTCACATATGGGTCAGTGCTTGCTTTTCAAAAGGTCATCACCACTGATATGGAGGTGGGATGGAGTTTAATAATGGAAGAATTAAAAAGCAGATAAGACATTTTCTTTTATCTTTACTAGACAGAAAACTGAACCAACTTGAGATAGTTCCCTTCAAAAAGCATAACTTTCAGTGGCCATATTTATTTTCTTCTGGTTACATGTAATCCAATAGTCTAAGATGGTTGCAGTGAGCCCCTGACTGCCAGTCATATTAGTCCAAGGGTACCAATCCACTTTCCTGATCACACAGTGCCACCCCACCCTACTGGTGCAAAAATATATGGTTTGACATTTTCATATCATGTAAGGAGATAAACAATTCCCTCAAAATCTATTTGGTACTGTTTTCAATAATGGAAAACAGGAGGAGGAAGGCCAGAGATTACATCTACACAAATAGAGTAATATTATATGATGTAAGAGGAGTGGCCAAATAAATCCAAAGATTGGTGAATTTTACACCATCAGAGTGGTTGAGTAAACCACTCTTCAGTCAGTTAAGTGCCATACATGAAATATGCTTGGGCGATCATGTCTCAAAAGAGACATGAGTGACTGGCAAAATATTTTCTCACAGTAGGTTGCCTTTGCTTTCTGCAATAAACTAGTTGCTCAAGGCTATAGAACCCAATCTGGCCTGTTATTTACCCATAATTGGAGGGAAAGATAGATTAATACCTTTCCCAAAGGTATTTGCACGTAAGTGAATGCAATGAATTCAACTTGAATTTGAACTCGGCTTCCCGATTTCACATTTCGAGCCGATATCCACTGTCCCACAATGCACATCCCATCAGTCAGTTAAGTGCCATACATGATACACACTTTGAACGATCATGTCTTGAAAGAGACATGACTGACTGAGCAGAATATTATCCCGCAGTAGGTTGCCATTGCTTTCTGTGGTAGACTGGTTGCCAGCCAAGGCTATAGAACCCAATCTGTCCATTTATTTATGTATTATTTAACCCATAACTGGATGGAAGAGACAGATTAATACCTTTCCCAATGATATTTGTGCATAAGTGAATGCAAGGAATTCAAATGTAATTCGAACTTGGCACCCCAGTTTCTCATTCTGAGTTGATATTCATTGCACCACAACACACAACCACTCTTTCACAACATCCTTTAATAGGGATGATCACTTATGACAGCAAAAGGATTTGATAGAAGGCTAGACTGATAACACAAATAAATACAATATGAATCTTGGAGATGATAACTATGTGACAAAATTAAGCCTATCACATATAAGGGGAGCAGCAGAACAAATCTAATGGGTTTATCAGCATGAAGAACATTAAGATGACTCTCCTGCAAATGCTCTTTACAATTTCATCATGAGAAAAGGATTTGGCAAATTTCCAAAATTCAAATTGAATTTTCTTTTCTTTTTTTTCTTTTTTTTAACTTTCTCTAAATAGAATATAAACATATCAAAAAATCTTTTTTTTTTCTTGTCAACCAGTAAACAAAAACTGGCTGAGGTAACAGCTATTAGAATTCAATCAAAAACAATCTTTTTAATAAAATCAACTGAAAATAAACATTTCTAATGTCATTCTAAAACAAAACCAGAATTTTGTTATGATTACCCAATACATGATATTACAATCAGCTCTGCAAATCTTAAATCTGGTTTTTATATATATTTTCTTAACATATACTGTTAACTATAAGAGACAATGAATATCTGTGATGTTTAAACATCGTATTTTAGCTTTAATTTCAAATGAAAATAAAGACGAAAATTCTCCAACATTTGGATAATTTTTATTAAGTTGGTTCTAAGCTTTTGGCTTACATGAGCCATCTTCAGAGAGGTTACAAGGACGTTAACATAAAAATATCCACCATCATAGACGATTTTATCTTGTGTCGACAAAACTTTACTAAGCAACGATAACAGTTACCAAATAGCAAACGCAGTTTGTAAATTTGTAATGCAGTTCTATGACATCACACCACATGAGAGCTCGAAATGTTAACAGAACCACATATTTAAATCCAATGTAATGTGTTATGACCAGATTTAAACGTGATTTTAATAAGTGTGGGCTGTTTGGATTTAATGTAGATGGCCTCCAATATCTGAAAGTTTTTTTTACTGTGTGTATGAGTGAGGATTATTGTATTGTTGACTAAAATCTCTCTGATATTATATATATATATATATATATATATATGTGTGTGTGTGTGTGAAACAGATAGAGGGGTGTGTGTGTGTTTGAAACGGCAAATATCTTTTTTGCAAGTTTCTTTAAAAATCAGAGACAAGGTGGTGTGATTAAGTTTTTTTTTTTATATAATTTTTTCATGTTAAATTTTTTTCTTTTCAGTATGTGAATGATATAAAAATTGCCCAAAAGGTTTATTTATCCCAGTGCTGTCTGCTATACTTTTAGCCATTATCAACTCTACATAGATATAAAACAATTTATATATTCAGTTAAAAGTAAAATAAAATTCATCCTTGATAATGGCTAAAAGTATAACTGAAAGAAAATTTTTTTGGAAACAAAGAAGAAATTACTGGAATGTTATGTAATGTATGTCCTTCAATGTGGCAGCTAATGCTGAACAGTTTCATCAAAGATGAAGGAAAGACTTGAAGCAACTAAAATGTGGTTCTACAGAAGGATGCTGAGGATACCATAGAATAAACATGTTAGCAATGACAAGGTTTTGGAGAGAACAAAAACAAAAAAAGAAATTTATACTTGATATCAGGAAAAGACAAGTGTCTGGAACATGATTTTCTAAGGCCAAAAGTATGGACCACCCAGTGAGGATCAAACTTACTACCGAATTGTAAGGATTTTAACAAGACAAGCTTGCTAACCATTACACCCCACTGAGGTGCTCAAAGTGCCTGGGACATGTAATGAGGAAGTAGGGCTTGGAGAATCTGATACTTAAAGGACAGAGGGGGAAGAGAAACAAGGGAAAACAACATGTGATATACTTGATGGGCTTAAGCAAATGGGTAACAGAACAGGGTTTGGTAGCAATAACAAGAGAGAAGGTGTTAAGAGCTACAAGGGATAGAGAGAAGAAAAATAATTTTACATTGTTTTTATCATATATGAATAAAGTATCACTGCCGACATTTGAGTTTGAACACAGGTCACCAGAGAACAAACATAGTCGACCTCGTTTTGATGTAATTAGAGGAATCGTGCTGCTAGGATCACGTGACATAAAAATATATGGGTACATAATAAGCATTAGCGACAGAAAGAAAATGGTCTGACAGTAATCTTTGAAGGCAATATTTCTTGGACATGTGACTTTACAAGTCTTTTGAGTTTTAAAAGAAAGTAAAATAAATTTTAAATTTTAAAATAAAGTAAAATAATTCTTCCATCAATTCTTTAAATAAATTTTTGTTTTTAATTCATATTAGAGAGGGACCATCCTTTTTCATACGTATGTAAACTTTGTATTGTCACTGAATATCAACTATTTTTTTTAAATCTTAACATTTCCTTAATTGTCACACTTTCCCCAATAAATAAATAAATAAACACTTTATAATTACCAACAAAAGTCAGAAGCCAAAACAGAAAAAACTGAACAGTCAGAAGCCAAAACAGAAAAAACTGAACAGTCAGAAGCCAAAACAGAAAAAACTGAACAGTCAGAAGCCAAAACAGAAAAAACTGAACAGTCAGAAGCCAAAACAGAAAAAACTGAACAGTCAGAAGCCAAAACAGAAAAAACTGAACAGTCAGAAGCCAAAACAGAAAAAACTGAACAGTCAGAAGCCAAAACAGAAAAAACTGAACAGTCAGAAGCCAAAACAGAAAAAACTGAACAGTCAGAAGCCAAAACAGAAAAAACTGAACAGTCAGAAGCCAAAACAGAAAAAACTGAACAGTCAGAAGCCAAAACAGAAAAAACTGAACAGTCAGAAGCCAAAACAGAAAAAACTGAACAGTCAGAAGCCAAAACAGAAAAAACTGAACAGTCAGAAGCCAAAACAGAAAAAAACTGAACAAAGTCAGAAGCCAAAACAGAAAAAAAATGAAATCAACAAAAAAAATGTTCTTTGGACTGAATGACAATCAATGAAAATTCATCAAAAGCCTTTTTAGTTTTTTGTTTTAAATATATCATTGATAAATTTTCTATATTTAACATATTGTTTTCAGTTGCCAAGCTTTTGAAGTAAAGCACTCATTTTTTTCTTTGAAAATTAATACAAAAGCAATCAACCTAAAATATGATACTGCTAGATTTTTCAAATAATTTATTTTATAATGATATTCTAATCTATCTATCTAAATCTAATCTAAACGTATTTTTAAATGGAACTTTGTGTGTCTGTCTGTTACCTATACACTCCAAAACGGCTGAACCGATTTCCTTGAAAATTTACAAAGTTGTACTATAAGCATCTGTGAGTATTCTTAGCTAGGTTTTGTGTCGAGGTACCCCCAATAAATATCAAAAATCGATAATTGAAAAAAAATCAGGTTATAGAAGGAGTGGTCCGATTTTAATCAAATTTCATACACTCATAGACAAAGACATAAGAAATGATATTCAGAAGTTTCAAGGTTGCAGTTCTTACAATAGTGCAGAAAATTGCTAATTATATATATATATATATATATATATATATATAAGGCAAGATACCGGGTCTGATCAAAATCAGTTTTTCAGCCCTTTTATTTTAGTTTTTGCTTCGGGTTTGGCTCTAAGTAGGTATAATTGTAGTTCTTAGCCTCAGCTATGATACCATTTACTCAGAGGACTTATTTAGCCTTCAAAATTAAGTTTATGACAAAAAAAAAAAAACTTATTTGATATCGATACCAGGAAATCAAAATTTGACTTACATCCATTCATTTTTCTTTCAGTCTACGGTTTAGTTTTAACTGGAAACAACTATTGCTTTTTAGTCTTTCGTGCCAATATCCAGAGTTGGAGCTCCAGGACCATTGATTAGTTTTAAAAACTTTCATTACACCTGAGCAACGCTGGGCTATACTGCTAGTCATTGATACATTTTCTATATTTAACTTATTGTTTTCAATTGCAAAGCTTTTGAAGTAAATCACTCATTTTTTTTTCTTTGAAATTTAATACAAAAGCAATCAACCTAAAATATGATACTGCTAGATTTTTCAAATAATTTATTTTATAATGATATTCTAATTGATAATAATATACATTATGTTGATTATTTAACAAAATATTTTATTTAATTCCATGAATTTTTACTTGAACTTATTTTTTCACATTTAAAATTTTTAAAGTGGGATTTAATGCATCTGAATCTGTAGGGTATATATAACGTTCATATTTCAGATAAGATTTTGATGTTTGTAAATGGAAATTTCAGTTGAGAAAAAACAACAACGTATTTGGCTAAAACCATTGAAGGACTAAAGTGAAAAATGATCCAAAAACTTCAGAATTCACATTAAACTGCATTAACTGAAACCCTTTCAAATCGTATAAGACGAATTGGCAAGTTATATAAATAGATTAATAATGGAGTTGTTTTTGAATGAGAAACAAAAATTGTGTATAAAGAACTGCATTAATAATGTTCAACATATGAAACTATAGTTTTACATTATCTTCTTCTCTGTGCCCTGTCCCTTCAGGACGTAGGCGATCATGGCTTTCCATGTTTCCCTATCCCTGGTGGCTTTTAGCAAGCCTTCTCCTGTTACACCATGCAATCCTCGTTCCGTCATCCACCTGATTAGGTCCTTCATATGTTATCCGTTGCTTTCCCCTGTCTCTTTTTCCCTCTATCTGGCCAGTTAGTATCAGGTTCACCAAGCCCTCCTTCCTCATTGCATGTCCCAGGAACTTCAGCTGTTTCTTCCTGATGCTCAGTATTAATTTCCTTTTCGTTTCCATCATTTCTAAGACCTCATCAAGATCTGCACAAGGGCTGGATATGAATGAGGAACCAAAATATCATCTTCCTATCCTCTGCGACTGTTAACAATGATTTTTTTTTTTTTTTAACTATTCTTTCCACCCCATTTGGCCACCAAACAGTCCTGTTAGGTGGGGGGGGTTACTTGCAGTTTCTCCTCTTGCTTTCAATCTCTTGAGTGTCAAATTTTGCAAACACTCTTTCTTCAATATGCATCCTGAAGTCACTCACTGATTGTAAGTCCTAGTATCCTTTTTGTTTTCCTTAAAACTTCTTCATTGCTCATGCTCTATCCATGGTATTCTCAGCATCCTACTGTAGAACCATATTTCTATGGCCTCAAGTCTCCTCTTCAACTGTGAGAAAGTGTCAATAGAGAATTGATATTACATAGAAACTTCTTTGTTTCTAAAAAAATTTTCCTGTTTCTTAAAACTTTGCTTTGCTTTTGAAAAAAGCATCTTTCACTATTCCAGTGTGGCTTCGGATTTTGGTGTCATTACCAGATATTTAATGTTACCAAAGATTTTAAATTAAAAAACAACAAATGTATCAAAACATTAACAATTTCTGCACAGTAAGCATGTTTAGGCTTTCTATTGTCCAAAGAACTGACAATGTTAGACAGCATTAATGTGATCCACAATCATGAAAATGAGCATAATCAAGTTATATACATATGTGTGTGTGTGTAAAATGAAACTCAATAATAAAAAAATATTTCTAACACCACAGCACCCACTCTTTGATTTTTTTCTCTCCCCATAATCATAAAAGATCGCCCCAATCCCTGGTTAACTATTCTTGCATCTATATTTACCAAAGACTTTTCCTTCTTCCCACTTATCTGCCTGCTCCATTTTGTGACCCACATAAATCCCACCCCCTCTAACCTCATTGCTGCCACTAATTTCAAGATAGTGGGCAGAATAGAAGTGGGTGGGGGTAGGAAAGCTTGCAAAAGTTTCTCTTTGTGAGGTTGGGGTAATGAACATGTTTTTTTTGTCACTAAGGGGAGAAAATTTGAGCAACTGACAGACAAGGATGATGCTGGTGATGATGACAATGGATGGTGACTAATGACAACAGACACAGGAAGCAATCCAGTCAGAAGGGAGGGTGGTGTTTCAGTTGGAGAAAAGAAAATGACAGCAAAGTGGAGACTGGCAGGTTCCTCTGCTTAGTCTCTGTTGTTGCCATAGTTACAAGTGACTGTCTCTCTCTTTGTCATCATCACAGACAAGCAAATTAGAGTAAAGATGGAGATACACAGATTACCTTGACAAAGTTTGTATGAAAGTACCAACCAGCAAACTGAGGTTTTTCCAGACTAGAATTTTCAACAGATGCTATAGCAAAACTTCAATGAACATAAAACAGTTGATAGGAGTGTGCTTAAGAATTTATGGTAATGCCCAAGGAGTGAATACAAGTATCTGGTTAACAAGCAAATCTCAGCCATTCTTTAATGTAGTGTGTTCAGTTGTAAATGGATGTTCCAATATTGTAGCCCTGTGCCAGTAAAAAGTCAATTATACCTTTTGTATGAAAACAAGTAACTAGTTCGAACTCCACACATTGGTGGCTGGAGTAAGATGGTCACATGATGGTGTACCTGCAGACAACATTAGTACAAAGCAGCTGCTCCAGTGTCTTGCCAGCCTGTGACAAGCAAAACACCAAGAAAAGGTAAAGTAAAAATTGCTTGTCTATGTCTTGTCCCGATTTGCTCACTGCAGCTGATAGGCTTCCACTATTTTGGTACGCGACAAAAAAGAAATGGAAAATATAGGAGTCCAATCTGAAAGTTGCTGTCTGGAATATCTGAACTCTCCAAGACAGAGACAATTTTTCATGTCCTGAAAGAAGGACAGTTTTGATTGCTAAGGATCTTGTCTATCATTTAGATTCTCAATTGCTGAAAATCATAATATGGTGAACTAAAATGCAGGAAGCACTATAAAAGAGATCTGTAAGTGATCCAGATTAATATAAATAATGTAAACTGGCAATAACTAGCTGTGGAATGCACAGTATGGCACCGAAGACTTCATACTGGTTTTTGTTATTTGCTTCTTTTATGGCACCAGTTAACATGGCTTGAAGAAAGATGGTCCTCGCTAAGAGCTACATGCTTCACTTACTCAAACACATTTTGAAGCATTGATCACAGAAAGCAGTTGTATACAACTGACAGTTTAGATATTTTTTTGGCAATTGCCTGACATCTATATGAGACTATTTGAGCACCTCAACGTGGCGCCGTGGTTAGAAACCTAGTCACACTAGAACCATTAAGACCGAGTCGTAAGTTTGATCCTCACTGGGTGCGCCATACTTTCAGCCTTGTGCCACATCTAATCTATGCTCAGAAAATTATTCAGGCACTGTGTTGTGTAACAGAATGCTTGTCTTGCTAAATCAATTTATTTTATAATCATTTCACCCCAAGTAAGGTAAGGCTGCCACTGGTGCACAGGGGTTACAGTCAGAGAATAAAAACAAGGAACAGGGGGATGTTGAAGAAAGGATGAGAGAATAGGAATCAAGGAGATAAAAAAATGGTAACTGATGCTGCATTTAAACTTTTAGAGATTGTATCAATCAGGGAAGCAAGCAAACCGAAAGGAGTTCCACAAATGGGAAGTGTAAGAAAAAAAATGTTAGAGCAGAAAGGGTGTTTACATTTAACTATTTCGATGGTAAAAGGGTGGGACCTTGATACCAATCAAGTAGTACAAGTAAACCCATGGGGTCAGGACACTAAAGAAAGACACTCATCAGAGCAGTAGCCATGAAAATACTTGTAAAAAAAACAGAGGGAAGTCATATCATGTAAGTGAGAAAGTGAGCAAAATGAAGATTACATTGTAGATTCTTCTTTGGATTTTGTCAAGAACCTCAAAATGTTTCCAGTGATGTTCATTAACAAAATGTGTGAGATGCTATACGATGATTCATCCAATCAGCAAACTTAGCAAGCTTAGCATCATTTAGGACATGCTTACATTCATTACAAGCAGAGACAAGGAGGCACCTCTGGTGATCAGACATGTTGCTCCTATAAATCCAGAAAAAGCAATTCCTTTGGGCAATGATAACCAGGAGAGATACAAGGAGAGGAATAGGGTTTAAATTCAAATTTCCTAACTGGAATGAAAGCATCAATGCCAGCTTTCATCAAGGGGGAGACCTCAAAAGTGCAGTTTTGAACAGGGTAACTAAGAACTTTGTTCCAAGGGACGCCACAAAGGAAATCATGGAAAAATCTGCTCATTGATAGCAGTAAGATATTCTGCTGAAAGAAGGTTCCTGGATGGAGGAGGAGTGGAAAGATATTTACTGACACTACAGCATAATCAGAGTTGCCAAAAGAGCAGAGCTGCATGACATGGCATGAGTCAAGAATAGAAGCAAGGTAGAGATCTAGAAGAGAAGCATGTCCAGTAGGGTTACTGGGGTAATGTGTGAGGAAATCTACCACTTGCATGAGAGACTGAGTAATTGAGAGATTCTGCATGTGAACTCCAGCAAAATTGGTGACAGAGTTTTCCAGCCACATGGCATGATAGGCATTTAAGTCACTGAACACAAATATATTAGCGAATGGGTGAAGGGTTTGAGTTTGAGTTTTGTTTAATGGCATATCAACCTCTGTGGGTTATTTAATGCCAAAAAAGTTGGCGTTTTAAGATATTTTTTTTTAATGTTCACTTATAATGAGAAGGTTGATTTAATCAGATTTTGATGAAAATTTTATTTTTTGGTATTTTAGGAAACTGAAGATGTCTTCTAGTTTTGTATTCAAAAATGTAATGCTGGTAATAATTTTTTTTCTTTCAAAAATGTATTATGGCAATAAATTTTTTTTTCTTCAAAAATGTATATTTTTTCTATAAAGTCTATTTTCACATACATATTTCTATAAAAATGTATTTTTATAGTGTTTTGACCCAAGTTGGGGGTTAACTATTTGCCCATAGCTGGGACCCTAACAGGTGCTACCACCACAAGTCAGGGTGGATCTGGGAACAACAGCAATTAAGAGGTGGTTCCATGCTTCTCACAACCTTGCTGCAGGATGCAGTTTACTGTCGTACACAGGACCGAATGGGTGAGAGGAAATGGCCTTGTCTATACTGTGAATTACGATGAAATAGTGAGTTCGATCCCCACTTGGTGCCTCATACTTTCGGCCTTGTGCTACATCTAAGCTATGCTTAGAGAATCACGATATGAGACTATTTATATAAGCTTCAATAATAAACAGCAAATAACTGATTTTTAGAAAGCACTATTTTGATCAAAGTTCTAAAAATTTCTAAATTTGTACAACAAAATTTATTTAAAAAGATTTCAAGACCTACCCATTTCTTAACAATCTACTGCTAATATATGATGTGAATTTTTACTGCATACAAAATTAAGAAAATCTATAACAATACAGAAAAAAATGTTTTCATGTAACACGCCCTTTCATTTTGGACCTCATCAGACCAAAGTGATGTTTACACATATGCAATAAAGGAGAGGGGATACAGAATTCTTAAACTTTTGCATTTTATTTTTTTTGTGTTTGGATACATACAGTCTAACCCAATTTGAGTTTCTTTTTCTTTATATATTTTAAATGTAAAGTCAATAGTCATCTCTTATCTCACTGACCTGCATCCTCTTTCTCATGCTCCTTTGTCCACTCCACTCATCAGTATTCTCATCCTTCTCTTACCCACTTTCTGACACCCCCTATAACCTGTCACTCTTTCTTATAACTTTCCTCCAACGTAACCTCCTGCAAAACAGTGGCAGTAAAATGCCTTGCTTGGGGCGATATGATTATGAAAAAAAAATCCTACAATTCTTTTTTTTCCCTCTTTCTTTTTCTTTCTTTCTTTTTCTCTCTCATGCTCCTTTGTCCACTCCACTCTCATCAGTATTCTCATCCTTCTCTTACCCACTTCCTGACACCCCCTATAACCTGTCGCTTTCTCATAACACTCCTCCTATGTAACCCCCTGCAACAAAACAGTAGCAGTAAAATGCCTTGCTTTAGGCGATATGATTATTTAAAAATCACTTTTGTTATTAAGTATCACACATTGTAGTAATAGATCCACCAAGAAAGGTGAATGTTTTAAGAACCTGAACGCAAATGATCTTGCTATTAAAGCACTTTCAATATTTTAATCTTAAAAAAAAAATTGCCTTCTCTTTCTCCTTCATGTGCATGTGTAGTTATATCAAAATAGACTTCATTTTGGTCTAATGTCATCCTGGGTGGGGATGCTGTGCGTCAAACATTCTTTTTCACTTTGTCACAAATGTTCATAACATTGTCCTGGTATATAAAAATAAATTTAGTTGAATGAAGTCTACTGATAAAAAAAAAAAAAATTTAAAAATTAATTATTAACAAATTCCTTTAACTAGTTACATATAAAAAGTTTTATACAACTACAGATGTAAATCTGCTATTAGATCAAAGGCACAAGCAGTAAATTACAAGCTCCAATAGTTTACATATTGTGGTGAAGTTTGTATGTTAACAACCACTTAGGAAAATAAGTATAAGGTGTTGAACCTTGAGAAATGGATTTTTTTTAAGAAAGCCTGAAGCCATATTGTCTGCACATGTGAGTTTGTTGTAAAACTATCAATGTCAATATTACCCCTACTAACAGTCTGAATACTACTTATATATTCTTTGATTCAGTCATGTTACATCTAACACTCTTTTAGATTAAATAAAGTTTGTTTTTTTTTTCTCTCACACTACTCACTTGTGGAATTATCTTCCAGGTTCTTACTTTCCACTCCAGTCAACTTTGATCTTCAAAAATTTAAATGCAATGCCAATCATTAATTTCTGTTTTCTTAATTCCTCTTCTTTTATTGTTCTCTCTCTTTAATAATGTTTTCTTTTTTTCATACTAACTTCTTTCGTCTTGGTGGCTTTATTACCTTGCTTGGAGTGAAATCATTAAAAATAAAAATTAATAAAATTAATGGATGTTGCTTTAAAATATCACTTTTAAGGAGTTAAAAGTGTGTGTGTGTGCACAAAGACAAAGAGAGTAAGTGAAATTTTTCAATTCAACTTTCTAAAATCAGTAATTGAAATAGTAATTTTAGGAAGTGGGTGGGGCAGGGAACTTCTCTCACTCACACACACAGTGTGTGTGTGTGTATAATCTCCATCCATTTTATGTTTTTGTAAGAAAGGCACTTATTTTTACAAAGAAAATACACACCAGTCACTATTAGGGGCAATGACATTAGCCCCATGAGCCTGCTGTGCAAGGGTTCAGTATTTATGACATTCAGAATATAAAACAAGAGATTTCTTGTTTTTATCTTTGTTTTTTTTTTATCAGCAAGAATGATAGTCAATGCCCTTTTATTTAAGTGCATCTGCACCAGAATAAGAAGGACTAATACATTTCAAGAACATTTGCAAGTGTATACTGTTCAATTTCTATTGAATGCAAACACTGGAAAAAATAAATTGAAGAAAATAAATATAGTTAGTATATATATAAGGTATGTACAGAAATGACCCAACTATTTGGAAAAAAAATAAAAAAAGAAGCCTGCCTAGGGCAATAGTAACTAATTTTGTTTCAAAATACAGCTCTTCAATCTTATTCCAGTATCTCTTACAATTTCATGGCAGTCAAAAACATAACTGATCAATCATTAAAGATGCTAGAAAAATAGTTCATTCTACTGCTCCAGGAAGTACCAAACTCCTCCTGCCATCCTTTATCTTTACATGGATCAGGTTAAACCAAAAATGCTGCAACCCAATCTTAACTTGACAGAGTTCAAAATCATTTCCTGTTTTGACGAAAAAGACCGATTTCCCTTGACTCTTTTCCCCACAGACGCAATGTTACAAGCAGTTCAAGCCTTAGGAGATCGGACTATTTTTTTTTTTATTTAGTATTCATTTAGTTTTCCAGCACCCTAACATTTTTATTCTTTTGCTGGAGTTGAGGAATGTAAAGTTTTCTATAATGATCATCCTAAGTGTTTTCAGCTACTTCTCTGGCCATTTTAAAGGTTCTTATATCTCCACTGTTGTTATTTTACCTTCATGCTTTGACTGTAATGTAGTAATTTATTTTATGCTGTTTTTGACAAAGGAGTGTTTATTTCAAGCTCTCACACGAGTGAAAATTGTATCAATAATTCATTTCCACTACTAAATAATGCAAGGTTAATGGTAGGAGAGAAATGTTTGATAACGTACCTTATATATATATATATATATATATATATATATATATAAAAATGTAAACTTATCGTTATACTCATTTCGAAAAACCCTCCGAGCACATATGCAGAAGGAAAAAATGGTGATAAAAAAAAGAACGAGCTAAGCACTTCAACATCAGTCAAAGTACACAGCCCAAAGAAAAAAAACCTGAGATGAGTAACCTAAAACAGAAAGTGCTCAATACACAAGTAGAGCAACTAACATAGAGAGCCAACGAACCTAGCAAAGTTTCAATTGGATCTTCAGGGAAAGTTGGCCTGAAAGAGAGCCAACTTTCCCCAAAGATCCAATTTGGTGAAACCTTAGTAGGTTTGTTGGCTCTCTACGTTAGTTATTTACTATATATATATATATATATATATATATATATATATATATATATATATAAGTACTGTGCAAAAGTATTAGGACAAGAACTATTTTATCTTTTATGTGGCATCAAAATAAAGTTTAAAATCACCCCTGTCCTAACACTTTCACACACTACCTGTAGTGTGCAAAAGTATTAGGACAGGATGGTTTTCCTAAAAACCTCACTGAAATTCAAGTACTGGGTGAAAAGCCAAACCTTTTTAAGAATTATTTAACTTAAAAGGAAAAGAAAGGCTTCGGAATTTGAATTGGCCCCCACAAAGCCCTGATCTCAATCCTATTGAACATCTATGGGATATTTTGGATAAAAAAATTGATAAATCTAATGTTACTTCACAAGACACACTTTGGGAACAGATACAAGCTGCTTGGCAGGCGATACCATTAGATACATTGAAGAAGCTTGTGATGTCAATGCCTGACAGAATGAAGACTGTGATCAAAGCAAAAGGCTATTATACTAAATATTAAGTTTATTTTGTAGCAAGTATTTTTTTCTTGTTAAAGCATTTGTTGAGTAAATCAAATCAAATAACTTTAATTAAATTGTTTATTTTTTGTCAATATGCCTCATAAAAGATAAAATAGTTCTTGTCCTAATACTTTTGCACAGTACTATATATATATATATATATATATATAGTACACACACACACACACACACACACTAGATTTATTGACATATAATCTGCCCCTTTTAAAAAAATATTTTGTTTCAGAAATCACACTGCTCATTACAGAAAGGTCAAGATTTAGGGTAGGGTAACTGTTTAAAATGACATGACCTTAAATTACTCCCCAGAATCAAAAATGGAGATTTTGAGAGAAAAAGAAAAGTCATATCATACATCTGTTAAAAGACTACAAACAATGAATTTTGTTTTGTTAATTTTTACATAACCTTTGCAATTTCCCTATAAGTGAACACAAATTAATGTTTGTCCAAAAGAACTGTCCAAAATTTATTGATAAAGTGCTTTCAGCTTTTTATTTTACAAACACAGTCAGCACGTTGTGACTGTATTCATAGTTAACGTTATCAAGTGCTGGCTTTCGTCTTTTTTTTATTATTAGTACTTCCATTATTTTTCATCTTTTATACATGTGGACGAGGCTATTATCCTTGTATATTCTGCTAGTATGCTTCAGATGGGGGTTTGATAGGTTTTTATATGTTTAAAATGAGTCCTAATTCATATATTTTGAGTTTAGTAACTTTTTAAGTTATTGTGTTTTCTACGTGGGACATGTCGTAGTTAGAGAAGCACTGGCCAAAAGGATTTCCCATACTAACAACCATTAATTTAGGTGTAGAGATTACCATTATGGTGGTAAAAAGAGACTAGTTGTGCAGGCATGCAATTATTTTTTGAGAATATTATTTTTGGTGGATGGATGTGGAATGGAATTATTTTTATACACAAAGTTAAAAATTATGTTGATAGTTTGATTAATGGAAACATTTGAATGACTAGGTTGGGTAGTGCAGACTGAATCTTATTGGGAACAGAGTAAGCAGTACTAATTAGTTCGGTTTAGTTTGCGGCATATCAACTCTTTGGGGTCATTTAATGCCGAAGCATTAGTTCCTTCAAAAAGCTTATTTTTTTGAGCAATATTTTTCCTTCAAAAAACCTATTTTTGCTAGCAACATTTTTCCTTCAGAAACATTTTGTTGATAATAATTTTCCTTCAGAAATGTTTTTTTGGTAATATTTTCCATTCAAAAATCTTTACGGATATATTTCATAAAAGTCTTTTTATTTTCATCGTGTTTTGATCCCTGTTTAGAGGGTTAACTATTTGCCCATAGCTGGGACCCTAACAGGATCAGGGTGGACCTGGGAACAACAGTAATGAAGAGATGGTTTCATGCTCCTTGCAACCTTGAAATCCGAGGCCTTGCTGCCGGATGCAGTCTACGGTCATACCCAGGACCCAAACAGTACTAAATCATGATAAGACACAATATCCATAGACAAGATATCCCTAGACTTAGATAACAGAAGGTTACTTGGATCAACAGATAACTGAAAAAGACTACTAGTCACAACAGCAGAATCATTATGATTAATTGCTAATCAACGAGTTGTTAATAAATAACCCCTTATCATGGCTTTGCCAATCTAGGTAAATCTTATCAAGTTAGAAAGTTAGACCTGTAATTCATGCATCAGAAGTCATGTAAAGATAAATTTACTACAGATTTTCTAGGTTGGGCTACAAATTACAAACTGAGGTGCATTTGAAAACCCAGGATCACTAAAGTTTTTTTTATATATCCTGAAAAGGAATACAGTATAAAATGATCAGGTGAAGAATGGAACTCCACACCAGGAATAAGAAACACAGATTTATTGTACTCAGGTACAATTAACAATACACAGATAAGCAAGCCATGGGTTGGAGTGGAATCAACTATCAAATACGGAATGTCTTCGCCTAAAACCTTTCTATCATTGTACCACTCGTTACCGTCTTTTATAAAGTAGAGCATTCTATTCTCAGGGATGGCAGGATGTTCCACTATAACAGTTTTAATGAACATTCTTCACCAATGTCCCCTTTTTGTTGTTACTATCATAACATTTCGGGTGCTGTACCCTCAGGCCTTCTTCAGATGTTTGTCAATCTGGCTATCACTCTCACCAAACTTAATGTACAGGAATAAATTGTTCTCATTTTGTTATCTTGTTTTTTTTTTTCTTTTTGTTATATTGCGGGAACGATATAAGCAACAAGGTAAATTCCCAGTGGAAAGATTTACACAACACGTAAGGGGTAAACAAATAACAGAGTTTATTCTACGAAAAAGTACAATTAACAGAGAGTTCAATAAAATGGTAAGCCAAAACGGAATGGGAGCGGAAGTCAAATCGTCTCGTACTTCCTTACTTCTTATTTTCTTCGGTGAGTCAACTGTTGGGGGTGATAGGATATTCCATTATAACACTTTTTAATACTACTCAGTCATTGTTAAGATTCCATACTAAGTCCAAGCCAATATTATCTAGAACAGAAATTGAACAAAACCAATTCTCGAACCAATGCTGTAATCTTCAAAGCAGACACAATAAGAAAAAAAAAGGAATACTAACAACAAAAATGAGGATATTAGACCAAGTGTAAGTTAAGTAAATTTTCATAAATCCCCAATTTTGAAATTCAGAGATGAATTCATTAGTAACCTTGTGTTACGAGGATGCATTTATATATAAAAATAATATTAATAATGTCTAAAAAGTTGTAGTAAGGGATTCTATTGAGTCTTACTTGTTATAACAAAAACAGTTTTCATTCATGAAGGAAATTTAAAATAGAAGGTTTGGAAGATACCCGAATGTTCCAGTAGAATTGAGAGAATTCGAAAGGTTCTAGAAATATGCAACTTAAGTGTTAGCCCCTATAATAATAGGTTTTGGGCAGTTAGTAGTTAGTTGATAACAGGATGTGCTGACCTTATCAGCTCCGACTTTGATTGAAGGATTTATATCCAGCTGAAAGAATCTCTCTATGTAAAGTTGCTAACCAACTAAAACCTGAAAGAGAACCTCATGGAACTATATGAGTAAATACATATTTTTGACTCTTTCATTGACCAAACTAATAATTATTCTTTTTATGCTCATTTAAGGATTTCCCAAAACTTCTTTGCCAACTTAACTGGGTAAAGATATTTCATGCCTTACCTTCCCCTTCTCTCCTCGGAACACTTTGCCTGCCAGTAGTAAACTCTGTTTTTCCTTTTGAATGCAAAAACTGTATTTTTGTAAATATTTTCATTTAATGTTTTTGTAAATTAAATATTTGTCTACGATGTTTATCTCTGAGTTTTGATCAATCATTTTTTTTTCTTTTGTTACACTCAACACTTAGTGTGTTTCAAAAGTTGAAAAAAAAAAAAAATTAGTAGCATTGGTCTTTTAAAAGTAATCCAATCTGACAATCCTTATTTATCTACTCACATACTATAAGAAGTTCAACTAATCAGTGCCACATCCTGTTGTAAATAAAGATCTCTGATTAATTAGATCAAATCTTTTGTCCTTCAAGAATTGTCATCACACAACTGCTAATTAGAAAACAAAATGATCCCACCCCCTTTGTATCCAGATAAAGATAATCCGAATTAATCTTTATTTCAGCTTATAATTGATTAATAAATCAAATAACTAAAATTACTTTGCTTTCTTCTATTCTCTTTTATTCGGACAAGATCAAATGACAAAATTTTGTTTTCCAAATTTCTCTTCAAAATGACACCCCAGCAATACAACTCCTCCCTACCCTAACCAATTCCATAGTTTAACCAATTTTCCTGACTCACTTGACTATTTCAATTTTATATGTTCTTGAAATTTTAAGGAGAAAATGTTTTTCAAGTGGCTAACAGTTTTGGTCTGCTCTCAGTCAAAACCTATTTCAATAACCGACATTCTGTAAGGCTTACAAACTACGAAAAAATATTTTTAAAACTATTATAAAACAATTTTGATGATGACGACAAATAGAAGTAAAATGTCCGCTTGTATTCAGAATGATTTACAGTATAGACAGATTTATAGTGTATCCTGAGAATAATGATAATCAGAATCCTTGCTGCTGGATGCAGTTTAAGAGGTTTTGAGGAGTGTGTAACAACTGTTACAACTTAATTGCTGCTCTTCCCAGAGCCACCCTGGGGTGGTAGCACCTGTTAATATTTCAGCTATAGGTCAAAAGGTCCATGTCTTTTGAGACATGATCGCCCAAAGCATGTATCACGTATGGCACTTAAGTATCAGAATTCAGTAAAATGACAAACTGGACATGTGTTTTCCAGAACAAAAGCTATCTTTAGAGAATATAAATTTGCAATCAAATCACACCCACAGATCATTGGCAAAAAGTTAGTGGATTGGGTTTCATATATACGCATGTGCAGTAAACTTTTGTGTAGTCTCCTAAGATTGCCAGTGAGAAGAGACATGTGCAGTATCTGAATAGCAAAGACACATGGAAAAGGAAATTGTACTAATATCTGTAAAAGAATAAAACCACCAGATTATCAATCCAAATCTTTGAGAAATGGCAGAATAAACAGACAGCTACAACTGTTGTCTGATATTGTTGTCAGGCATTAGAATTGTGGAATGAAAAACAGGACTTGAAACAAACTGCTAAAATAAATCAGGTATTGTTAAAATCTTAAAAGTATTATGGCCGTCTTAATCATTATTATAAAAATTTGTCAAATTTTGCATTGTACAAAGCTGGCTTAGTCATGTGACATTTCAACATTGGGACTTCTAAATGTGAAATGGTTGGAGAAAACTCTTGACCAGGACACCATCAAAGAGTATCATCTTTGATGTGAGGAAATCTCTCAGATAACACAGGCTGTTCTTGCAATGTTACAGACTTGTACTTTGGTTGGGAGATACAGCAATGTTACTTTAACATTACAATCCACTATTTTCATGACCCCAAAAAGATCCGTCACCCACAATATTGTCACAACAGAATAGTAACATTGCAAAGTGATATATCTGAAAAAAATTTCATTCTGGTCAAGTAAAAACAGAATATTTTCTTTTCATTTGATATGTATGAAAAATATTTCTTCATATTTATAAAATTTAGAATCACTAATTTAGGCAGTTGGAATTTCTAGGGCACATGTGAAAAGAGGGCTTGGAAAATTTGGCACTAAGGGGACAGTTTGAAGGCAAGAAGAACAGAAAAAACAATGCATAACCTACCTAGCGAGATTGTGTATATGGATGATAGAACAGGGTTTAGAAGAGATCTACAAAAGACAGGACAGGACATCATTTGATTCGATTCATTTTTTACAGCTTATCAACCCTTTGCAGGTTATTTAAAAACAGAAAATATTTTTAAATTCTAAGATTTTTCTTTTTAAATAATGATTTGATACAAGTTTTACTAATTAACCCATAGCAGAGAGAAGAGTTGGAATCATATCTTTCCCAACGGTATTTACACATAAGTGAATATAACAAACACAACAGGAATTGGAACTTGGTTCTCTTATTAACAATTTCATACCATTATCCATTAAATCACCCACACATCCAAGCTCATAGCACCTGGTATACCCAAGCAGCCACCCATCTAGGGACTGACCAGGCTTGAAATTGTTTCATTTTGGTGATTGTACAGTATTTTGTTTCAGGTAGCATCTGGATGGTATTACCAACAAACAAAATTAAAGTTTCGGTTAAAATAAAAGTAAGGTGATTAACAAAATTATTCCCTTAAGGAAAAAAAAAAATATGGCACCACCAACATGGATTTTGAGAACTGTTATTAAGTTATTCTTTTTTCAATAGTACTCGTAAATAAGATAAAATGTATAAATGAGCTTTTAAATCAATGTATTTAACTGTAATTACTGTTTTTTTTTTGTTTTTTTTCACTTGTACATAATTTATTATCTATTTGTGTGGTTTTAAAACGATTTTAAATTACTTTATATATATATATATATATATATATATATATATATTAGTCATCCAAATACAAGCCTGTTTCGCTGTATCACAGCTCATCAGTTTGGCAAAACACATTTACTTGCTTCTGGCCGGGATCGAAACTCGACCGATTTGGTGTCGGTCGGAGTCGCTACTCCTTAAGCCATTGGCGCATGGAATCAGAAGGGAAATTTTAACATCTTATATATAAGCAGTGTATACAGACACCAGTCACCAAGAGAATTCATTTATGAAGAGTCACGCATATAGCAGAAGTGGAAACTGTTTTTTAAATTTATTTTCCTAATTCTTTTGGGAATGATTTTAAATTTATACATATTTGTAGATTCTTGTATTTCTTTTAAACAATTTTTTTTTTTTTATAAATTCTTAGACAAGTTTTTGATCCTTATATTTTTCTTTCTTTTTCTAGAAAAAACTTAAAAATTATATATATATTTGTAGATAATTTTTTTAAACAAATCATGATTAATTCTTAGTCGAAAGTTTTTTTTTTTTAGCTGTTGGACAAGAAAATCGGTTCATACTTTAGGACGAGTTCATGTATGGTTCACCTATTTATGTAAATTGGCTCAGACTGTTGCCAATCAGAAGTGTTTGTAAGACTTCATACAGGGACCCAAACTTTATAAATTTTTTTTCCAGTGTCTGAAAACGATTATTAAGGGTGGACCAGAGACTGATCATTTCTGGTCGGGTCGGCGTGGTGAGGGGGGTATGATGTTGAGAGACCCGAAACCCCCTCGTGATCCACACAAAGACATCACTGACGACACCCTCTAGCGCCCTCACTAGGGTGCATATGTTTGAAATTCTGGCCTAGCATCATCTTTTGATTATTATTTCAGCTGTAGGTTTTCTGATTATATTTGGCTGAATGCCAAAAATAGATTGTAGCCTAATGACCAGTGATCGACAATCCTGTATTAAGCTTTTATTTTAACAGCTCCATTAAATGACAGAAATGCAATATTCACATTTAATCCATTATATTACAAGAAATTTGCTCTGAATTATAAAAGAAAAATGCAATTAGAATAGCTTTCAATTGATTTTATGAAACATATATTATGCACACTGTTTTATTAAGAAAAAAAATTTAATTTAAATTAGAATAATTCATAAACTTAAATTTTTTAAAAATTCTGTATTTATAGCAGCCAAATAAAATTGTCATTCAATTAAAACTGTATTTACTTATCATAAAAGGGAAAAGCTTCAATGACCACTAATATTTTAAAAAGAATTTTGAATTTTTTAAGTGCATATGTGTGGATTTTTGTAAATATGTACATCAATACACATTGTGACATTGTCACAACATTATCAAAAAAATAAGAACTATATCTGTAGTAAATTTAATATTTTAAACTTTAACATTTCCTTAACAAGTGTCTTTGTAAGTTAGACTTTAAAGCTAAAGTATCTTAAATTTTATAAAATATTAGATTGCTTAGGATATTTTCTTAAATTTTAAGGATTACTGGATAGTTAAAAAAAAAATATATATCTATATATATTATATATAAAGATGTTGATATAGTTTTCAGTTTTTGTTACAATCTCTATATTGAAGCATTGATAACCTTGTTTCAATCAAAGAATCATTATTCTACTTCATCTAACAGAACAGAGAACAAAATTATAGATTCCTTATCAATCACTGCTGTATTTTGAGTACAACCCATTTGCACATATATTTTGGATTCCCAATTCATTAACATTGCATGACTTCATAACGATCCGGATGGCTGATAGTAGAAAGTTCAAGATTGTTTGGAATGATATCACAATACCATATTTTCATGTGTGTGTGTGTGTATGTGGATATATGCGTGCTGATTGTTGATGAAAAATTGGAGAGCTGAGTTCAAATTCCAGTTGGGTTTGTAACATTCACTTATCTTGCAGATAAGTGAATGTTAACCTTGGGAAAGGTATGACTCCATTTCTTATTCTCTCCCAGCTATGAGTTAAATATCAAGAGACTGGGTTCTATAGCTTTGATTGGCAACCATTCTAGAAATAGTGACTCAATAAAATTACCTATCATCCATCAAGTGATTGAAATTCTTCAGTTGCAGTAGGAGTTTTGTATTTTTTTCCACAGACAGAAAGCATTTTCAAGAAGAACCCTATTTCCATAACATTTTTTTAATTCCTTAGAATTTTCTTGATATATAAATATATCAAATATGTGATAGGATGAATTAGAGGGTATTATTTTCTCTTGAAAGTAGAATATATTTATAAAATATGTTACTAAACATATACTGTTAAATATAAGAGACAATGAATGTCTATTATATTTTATCATAAGCCGTTCTAAACGTACTTTGGCTTTAATTTCAGTTGAAAATAAAGACAAAAATTCTCCGAAATAACAGAACCATGTATTCAAATGCACTGTAATGTGTTACAGCCAGATTACATTGCATTTGAATACATGGTTCTGTTATTTCATGCTATCACGCGGTGTGATGTCATAGAACTGCATTGCAAATTTGCGAACTGCGTTTGTTATTTTTGGTAACTATTGCCGTTGCTTAGCGGAGTTTTATGTCAACACAAAATAAAATAACTGCTGACGGTGGATGTTATTGTGTTACTGTCTTAATAACTTCTCTGAAGATGGCTCATGTGAGTCGAAAGCTTAGAACCAACTTAAAAAACGTATCCAAATGTTGGAGAATTTTTGTCTATTTTCAACTGAAATTAAAGCCAAAATACGACGTTTAGAACGGCTCATGATTAAACATAATAGGCATTCATTATTCTTATTTTTAACAGTATATGTTTAGAAAATTATTTGCTGCCTCAATACACTAAAATATGTTACTGTAAACACTTTTTTTTATTCTAGCAGCAAAGGACAGAAAAATTAAAAGCTTTGAGCAGACTTCTAACTTAAACTGAAATTCTCAAAGTGTACATCACAAAGAACAGGTGTAGGATAGATGGGTAAAATGGATTTACCTAAGTCTGAAATAATAAAAATGTCAGATTAAAAACAAATCCATTAATTCTTTAAAAATTTTAAACAAGTCCAGTCATAAGTGCCATATGTGATACACGCTTGAGTGATCATGTCCTAAAAGAGACATGACAGACTGGGCAGAAGATTATCTCACAGTAAATTGCAATTAATTTCTGCGGTAGACTGATTACCAACCAAGGCTATAAAACCCAATCTGTCCTGTTATTTAACCCATAACAGGAGTGAAGAGACGGATTAATACCTTTCCCAAAAGTATTTGTGTGTAAGTGAATGCAACAAGTTAAATGTTTTATTTGAAGCTAATTTGTTGGACACCAAAAAAGTTAAGTTAAAAAACTTAAATCTTTCTTTTTAAATTCAACATCTGTCCCTGATTTACTTCAAACAAAAATAATAAAGTTATAAATTAATGAAATAAATTTTGTACAATGTACATTTTCCCCTACTAGTGTATGACTTCACTTGTTAACATATTCAAAGATCAAACAGTTGTCAACAGTCATCTTCCAACTCTTCAAAAATCTATGTCAGAAATCAAATCAAATATAGAAGATCAAATTTACTCTAATTATGAAAATTGTTTTCTTTGGAGAAGAAACAAATTATTTTGGTACTTATGAGCTTCCGTATTTAATTTGAGACAAGGTTGTTTTTTTTTTTGTTTTCAAAATGTGGTTATGACAGGTGTGGGGGGGCTGCTTTTGTTTGACTTATGAACTTGTTGACAGACACTGCATTTGAAAGTGTTTTTCACTGTTTTAAGCATGAAGTAAATATTTTGTCCTAATTCTATTATCTAATTCTTCCTTAACTATGCTAATTCTTCTTGGAAACATACCTGATAGATATTTTTAAAATCTTTCAGATTTTCAGCCATCATTTTTCAATTAAAAATTAAAATGGTGGATTAATGGCAAATTAAGTGTAAAAATTGTTTTTAAAATATCAATTTTTTTTTTACAGATTAGCTTTGGGCCCTTTTCTTTCAAATAAAAACAAAATTTTACTAAAAATGACTTTAGTTTAAACACATTTAAGGTATTTTTTTTTTAGCTCAAATTTTGGTGCTACCTAATATAAGGTTAGATGAGAAATTTAAGTAAGGAAGACATAAATGAAAAAAAAAATTACAAGATAAATACATCAACATTTTTTTTTTTACTTATTTCAAGGCACTGATGTGCAGGGGGCTACATAAGAGTAAAAAGATTAGATAGGAGAGAGTGAAGAGAATGATGAACTAGTTGGAAAGAAGCAAGAGAAGGATGGGAAAACAGGTGTTGTTGTATATCGACAAACAACAAACAAGCATGTATATAAAAATATGAGTTATATTTTTATTAATGACGATGAACCGTGTGGCACAAGGACAGAGAATTGAGAGCACGCTTCGAAGGGGTTGACGGGGGGGGGGGGGTCGTATCTGTTTCTCCTCTGGACTGGTCTGTCTCTCTGTCTGCGTCTCGACTCGACTGCCGACTCCGTGAAATCCGTGCCCGAGGTCTTTTTATAACCAAACCGGTACTTCCGATTTTTGCCTCGCCTACGCACGCCCACGTAATTCTCAGAGACACCTGTTCTGTCTGCCTCTTGTAGCCATTTCCGCTACTGCCGGAAACAAGGTCAAACAAACATCCGTTCCTTTCAACGACCGGGCCCCCGCTTCCTCACTTCCTCGGGTGGGCCTAGATTGTTATATTACAGTGTGACTGACAGTTGCAAAGGTGGAGAGGAAAGGATATACAGGGTGGTGTAGAAAGAACTAGAGTTAAGTGGTTAAGAGATGAGTATTGACATTGCATTTAAATTCCTGGAGGTTGTAGCCGTCAGGAAAGCAAGAATATGGAAGCGAGTTCCACAGGTGGGAAGTGCGAGAAAAGAAGCTTCAGGAGTAGAATTGTCGTCTGTATTAGGTTGATCTAACTGTGAATGGGTGAGACCCAATTGCCAGTTTGGTTGCATGAGTAAACACCTATTGCAGGGGCACCAGAGACTTAAGTTAGTTGGAGCAGAAGCCATGAAAGTATTTATAGAACAGACAGAGGGAAGCTACATCCCATTGGTACGGATATTTTTAACTGTCCAGTAATCCTTAAAATTTAAGAAAACATCCTAAGCAATCTAATATTTTATAAAATTTAAGGTACTTTATTTTTAAAATGTAACTTACACAGACACTTGTTAAGGAAATGTTAGAAAGTTAATATTAAATTTACTACAGGTATGGTTCTTATTTTTTTGATAATGTTGTGACAATGTCACAATGTGTATTGATGTACATATTTACAAAAATCCACACATATGCACATAAAAAATTCAAAATTCTTTTTAAAATATTAGTGGTCATTGAAGCTTTTCCCTTTTATGATAAGTAAATACAGTTTTAATTGAATGACAATTTTATTTGGCTGCTATAAATACAGAATTTTTAAAAAATTTAAGTTTATGAATTATTCTAATTTAAATTAAATTTTTTTTTCTTAATAAAACAGTGTGCATAATATATGTTTCATAAAATCAATTGAAAGCTATTCTAATTGCATTTTTCTTTTATGATTCAGAGCAAATTTCCTGTAATTGAGGGTTCTGACTGACAAAAAATTTTGATTTCAATTTTCCAAGGACTTGTCCTTGTAACAAATATAAACATTAACTAAACTAAAAAAGAATTTCTTATAATTTCATGAAATTAAATTACTGTGTGGAGGGGTATTAACAGATGTCGAGTGTGTGTGTATGTGTGTATATATATATATATATATATATATATATTTTTTTTTTTTTTAATTGTGTTGCCCCCAAGCAAGGCATTTTACTGCCACTGTTGGGCATTAGGTTACATAGGAGGTAAGTTATGAGAAAGAGTGACAGGTTACAGGGGCTGTCAGGAAAAAAGTAGAAGGATGAGAATACTGATCAGAGTGAAGTGGACGAAGAAAGTAGTACGCGCACACACACACACACACACACACACATATATATAAAAGGAGGACAATTTTTTTAAAGAAAATCTTGGTATGTGTGCATATATATAACAAGATTTTTATTAAAAAAAAAAAAATACTGTCCTTTCCTCAATCCTCTCCACTAAAGTCTTTTCATTCTATTTCACTTCATGTAACCTCCCCGCCTGTGTCCTAGAGGCATTATCACCTTGCTTGCAGTGAAATGACTAAAAAAAAATTTAAAAATTAAAAATAAAATAGAAAATAGCCCTGAAATTTATTAAAATTTGACATCTGATATTTTTGCAAGAATTTCTAAATGTTTTCTTTTCACTGCAAATTTCACATAAATTTATAGTCTAAGCTGACAACAAAAACACCTTTGATCTTTCCACTTACTAATAAAGTTTTGATTATTTTGGGGGAATTCTTTTTTTATTTCACTCTTAACATATTGAGGAAATAACATTGAAAGATGAGAAAAATTGTAATGTTTAATATATTTGGATTTGGATGTGATTACCAGATGAAAATAACATAGAATTCAGATTCTTTTAAAGTTTATCATCAAAGGAGTGTCATTAGGCAAAATACTTTGATGTCATACCAAGAGCAGAGGACAATCAAAATCACTTTTCCACCCTCCACTTTTTTTTTTTAAAATAAAAGCTTTGTGTATCTACAAGTTCAAAAACATGCTTCACTTCTGTTCTGACTTTGATTGACATTGTAGGAAAAGAAATGTATTGATGGGGACTGTGTCTAGTGAATACCAATATGAGGCTAAATGTAAACAAATTGTAGCAGTAGTAGTCATGATGATAATAAAGAGAAAGAAATTAATAAGAATGGGTGGCCCATGCTCATGGATTCCCAGGGCAGAAACAATTGATACTGTAACCAGTACAAGCAATATTTTGAAATTATATCCAAAAGAAAAACATTTTTAACATTATCATCATTGTTTAGCATCCATTTCTGTGCTATCAAGGGCTGGATGGGTCTTCTTGATTGCTTTGTAATTGAACCATCATGAAAATATTGGAGTGGGGGTTCCATGTTCTCCTAAATCTTTAATCTCCCAATCAGAGGCCTTGCTGCCAAATGTAGTTTTTCATCATACCCAGGACACAATGCTTAAAATATCATTAGCAAAAAAAAAAAAAAAAAGAATTTATTTTTTCTACCTCCAAAAATCCTTGATCACCTAAGTGAAAGTGTTGATTCATAAATTTTGTGACAATATGTTCAATTTCTGGACTGAACAATGTTTTGTTGTACCCAATGGAAACAATTCGAGCAATAACTGAGCAGTGCTAAATAAGAACTGGGTGAGATAACCCTGTATATGAAAAACAGAACAAGAATGATGTACTCTCCTGTAGATTAAATAAAGTGCTTAGCTCAAGGGTAACTGTTCCAGTTCAAGGCTAGAGGACATAACAGCAGAAACATTGTGATAACAACAAAGATGGGAACAATAGTTTGCATATGAATAATTTAATTTACTAATAAAATTGTTTATCTTAAGAATCCTGTTATTTCCTGTTTGACATTGGAAGTTTTGGTCCTGAGGAAATTAATAAAAAACTCCAAAACCAAAGAGGAAGTTATGTCTATTTGTCTAAGTTAAAGACTAGAGTAAAGGTCAAAGATTATTTGCAGGTGAATGGCACACCATGTCTGGCAGATTCAATTTGTCCATATTTAGAAGTAGCATCGGTTCTTCAATGAAGAAAAAAAAAAACAACAAATGAAGTGATTTGTTGATTCAAGTGAGACTTTCTGGTTTCTATGGTAACTGCACCCATTTTTCTGCAGTATCCACTGAGGCAGAAATTCACAGAAAAAGTAATGAATAAAAAAAAAATAAAAATCAATTTTGATCAATAAAATCTCTCACTAGGCTTACTACTAATATTAACCTATCACTTGGTGTGTTAGTATTTAGAGAGAAACAGCTAAATATAGACTAACAGATAAAGACATAATTTTAGCAAGGCTTGCTTAGTAATATGCTGTTAGGGTCCCCAAACTTGGACCCTGAATCACATCAAGCTATAGAAGGATTTAAAAATGAACTCAAAATTTGGTAAAAGTACAATTATAAGAAAATAAGTCTTTCAAAATTTTAATTTTTTTTTGAACTATCAACAAATTTTATCTTTCTCAATCTTTAATTAAACAAGATGGAAAAAAATGGTATGTATTCAAATGAATATCCCCAAATTTGTTGCTTTAATTAGCTGGCATACATTACAGCCACCTTGAACTACAAAAACTGTTAGTATGTTCACTGGATTTTTTTTTATAATTCTGTAGAAAAGCGTTGAATAGATAACATCAAAAGGTAGCATTATGGCTATCAGCGTAGAGAATGAAACAAGTGAGCCAAGTTCAAATTCTAGCCTTGTCTGTTGCCATTTTTTTTTAATAATATCTTTGGGAAACGCAAGAAAACAGGCTTTTCTTCTATGTGCATTGTGGTGCAGTGGATATCGACTCGGAATGACAAATCGGGGAGCCAAGTTCAAATTCCAGCTGAATTCCTTGCATTCACTTACACACAAATACCCTTGGGGAAAGATATTTCTCTTCCCTCCAGTTATGGGTTAAATAATAGGACAGATTGGGCTCTCTAGCCTTGGCTGACAACCAGTCTATCACAGAAAGCAATGGCAACCTACTGCAGGATAATTTTCTGCCCAGTCAGTCATGTCTCTTTCAATACATGATCGCCCAAGCGTGTATCACGTATGGCACCTAACTGACTGACTGAATATAATAGTTGGAAACATAATTAAACTTTCTACTGGGCATAAAGTGGGGGATTTGTTTTATATTGTTATGAAGTAATAAACTGATCCCCCACTAATTACTACTTAATTATATAATACATCTTTTCTAGCTATGAGTCAAATAACTGACTGACTGACTATAAATCAAATAACAGAGTAGATTGGGTTCTTTAGCTTTGGATGGTATTCAGTCTATGTTGCAATATAAGGCAAGGGTGTGTTGAGGTTGGAGGAAACCCTTAACAGATTGTTCTTTTAAGAATTATGGGCAGACAATGGAAATAAATGAGAAGAAACAATGGCTAGCAAGGCCACTGCCTCAGAAATCACAGCACAGCAGGAAGGACCCAATTCTGGAACAAAATGCTCCAAGGAAACGCCTTTAGAAGATACACAAATCTGACAATAGTAAAGTGGGTCTCACCAACTATTTGTTTTCTTATCACTTTTAATGACATATGAGAGTTCATAAAACCTAGATCTTGACAAGTTGTAAAGAGGCCCATATCTGGACATGCTCATCTGCTGCTAACAGTTTGGGGAAAGTGGGTAAGAAGCTTCTGTTTTTGTAACAGACCTGCCTGCACATGACAGCTAAGTGACAATATATATATATAAAATGTGTGTATTTAGGCAGCAAATTTTCTTTTAGGCATGTCAGATTAATTAAATTGCAAACAGTGTCTGCTTATTTTAATAAAATAAGTTCGTACTCACAGATAATCATTTGTGTATTATAATTGAAAGATGCAAGAAATGTGCTGTAACTTTTACAGTTGATTTTATTATCCATTTCTTCATGATCCTAACTACTTTCAATCTCCTTCCGAAATCAACTTCAGGGGTACAAGTTGTAGTTATGAAAAATAACCGCAAAACTGTTACTAAAAATTACTGTAAATTTTTCTTCTTGATTCAAATGTATTAGTTGACAGTTATGCTTAGTGTTCATTAGAATGTGAAAATTGTCCCCTATGGAATTTTTTCACATCTTGAACAATAATTATTATTAAAATTTAAGATTTAAGACTTGGCTGTATATTAATATTTTCGTTTTATTTTTAATGAAAGTTCTTTGACTAGTTTTAGCCATCATGGTCATCATCAAGAGAAAAAAAAATTCATGATTTATTAGTAGCAATGAATTACAGGAGTGAACAGTAGTGTGTGTGTGTGTGTTAAATTATAATGAAACTTAAATCAGTATGACTGAAACAACCCTGTTCAGTCAAGTGAAAAGCCTACATATATATACACACTGCCAGTATAGCCCGGCGTTGCTCGGGTATAATGAAAGCTTTAAATCTAATCCGTGGTCCTGGAGCTCAGACTCTTTGGATGTTGGCATGAAAGACTAAAAAGCAATAGTTGTTTTCAGTTAAAGCGAAACCATAGACTGAAAGAAAAGTGAATGGATGTAAGTCAAATTTTGATTTCCTGGTATTGATATCAAATAAGTTTTTTTTGTCATGAACTGAATTTTGAAGGCTAAATAAGTCCTCTGAGTAAATGGTATCATGGCTGAGGCTAAGAACTACAATTATACCTACTTAGAGCCAAACCCGAAGCAAAAACTAAAATAAAAGGGCTGAAAAACTGATTTTGATCAGACCCGGTATCTAGCCTTTTATATATATATATATATATATATATATATATATATATATATATAATCGATTTTCTGCATTATTATAAAAACTGCAACCTTGAAAGTTCTGAATATTGTTTCTTATGTCTTTGTCTATGAGTGTATCAAATTTGATTAAAATCGGACCACTCCTTCTATAACCCGATTTTTTTGATTATCGATTTTCGATATTTATCAGGGGTACCTCGACACAAAACCTAGCTAAGAACACTCGCAGACACTTATAGTACAACTGTGTAAGTTTTCAAGGAAATCGGTTCAGCCGTTTCGGAGTCTATAGGTAATGGATACACACGCAAAGTTCCATTTATAAATAAGTTTAGATTATATATATATATATATATATATATATATATATATATGATGCCTTCACTCATTGGGGGTGGGTTTCTTGCTTGAGCCAGGGAATCATAATGGTGTCTTCAGGAAACTTCAAGAAGTTGGCATGTTCATGCTCAATTAAAGTAACAAATGCTTTGCACTAAAACTATCGAAGTTCTATCTCCATTTCAATATTGAGCATTTTTATGATATAAAACCTGATTGCCAAAATACCTTTTATCAATAAAACTACTAATGAAAAAAGAAAAAGAAAAAAAACAGCTATTTTGCCACCAAACATTATATATATATATATATATATATATATATATATATACACACACACACACCTTGTACTTTTTATTTCTTGACATCTAGATTTCATAGATCATAAAATGCAGCTGTCTGTCCAAGGTAGTTAAACTTTAACAAAAACAAATGTTAAAAACGGTAATATTAATCCAAAATTTACAGTTAATAAATAATACCCCATCTTTTCATTTGTTCCTAAGAAAACCAGTTTTGTTCAGAAAATTGTCATTGGCAAACACTATTAGTAAAAGTTTTTAGCTTATTGATATTTTTCCCATAGAAGCACTTTGGCTATTCACAAATCTTTCGGCCCATCTTTATCACTACTGATCTCTATTATAACCAAATTTTTAAATCCCTTCTGCACCTTTATAATCCAAATATAGACTAAATAAGAATAAGTAAGGATTCTGAATAGAGAGATTATATTCATTGTTAAGATTAAGCTTCTGAAAGATTAATTTGGATTAGAGAGAGACAACAATTATTTTGATACAAACCAAACATGAAATATTTTTTAAAATATTTTTTTATGCTGTTGTTCACTCAATACAAACTTCAAGAGCCACTCAATGTAGGGGTTTATTGAATGAGATTGTAAGGTTATAACAGAGCAAAGTCAGAAGTGCTTATTATGATGATATGTATAAATATACAACTACCAGACCTGTGCAGTGGATATCGACTTGGAAAAAGAAATTGGAGAGCTGAGTTCAAATTCCAATTCAATTCGTTGCATTCACTTATGAAGAAATACCCTTGGGAAAGGTATTAATTTGTGCATTCCCTCTAGCTATGGGTTAAATAACGTGACAGATTGGGTTCCATAGCTTTGGTTGGCAACCAGTATACCACAAAAAAATAATGGCAGCTTACTGCAGAAAATATTCTGCCCAGTCATGTCTCTTTCAAGACATGATTGCTCAATCGTCTATCATGCATGGCACTTAACTGACTAACCAGAAATGCCCAGAGTAAAATCCATCTTTATTTGAGAGAGAAAGAAGTAATAGCGACAATAACATGAATAGGAGAGAGTAGAAAAAAAAACAGGAGTGAGTGAGTGATTTTTGTTTAACGGCATATCAACACCTCTGTGGGCCATTTAATGCCAAAAAGGTGGAGTTTTAAGATTTTTTTAAATGTTTGATTATAGTATTAAGGCTAATTTAGTCAGATTTTAACAAAATTGTTTTTATTCTTTTTTATTTTAGAAAACTGAAAATGTATTCTAGTTTTGTATTCAAAAATGTTTTGCTGAGAAGTTTTTCCTTCAAAAATGTGTTGTGGTAATAATTTTTTCTTCAAAAATGTCTATATATATATATATATATATATATATATATATATATATTTCTATAAAAGCATTTTTATACTTTCATAGTGTTTTGACCCCAGTTTGGGGGTTAACTATTTGCCCATAGCTGGGACCCTAACAGGTGCTACCACTCTGGGTCAGGGTGAACCTGGGAACAACAGCAATTAAGAGATGATTCCGTGCTCCTCACAACCTCCCAATCAGAGGCCTTGCTGCCGGATGCAGTTTACCATCATGCCCAGGACCAAAGAAGCAGAAGAAAGATCAATTCTTTGAAACACGAAAGAATATTGCAAAAGGACTCATTTCCACAACTGAAAAATTGTTTTCCAAAAAAGAATTGATCCGGTGTTATTTCCCAACAAAACAATTCTCTTACCCACATTGTAAAGACCAGCAAAATGTTTATAGCAAACCCGCAAGGCTTATGTTTTGGCCTGGACAGAGTAGATTTATTCTCACATTAGATGCAAAATAACCAGGAAACACTTTTCAATTAGTCATCAACTATTTTCAATTCATCAACATTGAATGAAACTGACTTTCTATAAAAATCTGCCTGCATATTTATCCAATATTTAAATATTTAAAGAAATAAAAGAGCAAAATCAGTCACTTCATCTATTTGTTTATGGCTTTTTTTCCCCCAGACCAATGATTTGTTGTTAAAACCATTAAAAGTTTGACATTTTGCCATTGTAATGTTATTATTGGATGTGCGTTGTGGTGCAGTGGATATCTACTGAGAAATCAGAGTGCCAAGTTCAAATTCCAACCAAATTCATTGCATTCACTTAAGCACAAACATTCTTGGGAAAGGTATTAATCTATCACTTTTCCCTCCTGCAATGGGTTAAATAGCAGGACAGATTAGATTTTATACCCTTGGTTGGTAATCAGTATATTGCTGAAAAAAAAAAAAGGGGGGGTAAGAAAAAAAAAACAGTTCTGTTGAGTGAGGGCATCATAACGGTGTTCTCACATAACTTCAAAGTCAGCATGAACCTGCTCAGCTAAAGTGACAAATTGTTTACATTAAAACTATCAATGCTTTATCACTACCCTGATATCAAGCACTTTACGATAAAAAAAACCTGCTTGCTAAAATACCTTTTATCAGTAAAACTATGGAAAAAAAATAAAAATAAAAATGTTGGCACCAAATATTGTCATAATTCAACAATATATATATATATATATATATATATGTGTGTGTGTCAACATGTATGTGAATATAAATGATAACAGATGATGTAAAAGCTTGCTTGATTGATGCCCATTGAATAAATAAGTATAGTATGAAAAGACTTAAAAAAAAAAATTGTTAAATGAGATCGACCTTGTACCACATCTAAGCTGCACTTAGAAAATTATATATATATCAGTCGGGTTTCAATCCTGGGTTAGGAAGCGACCGGAGTCTAAGCCATACTGATGAGCTGTAATACAGCGAAACAGATCTGTCTGCGGATGACTATAGTATATATATATATAGTGCCAAAATTGTTTTGTTTTGTTTTTTGGGGGTTTTTTTTTTTGTAGTTTATGAGTGGAAAAGTATTTTAGGCATTTTTTTTGCCATAAAGTGTTTGATATGAAGTTAAGGATAGAAGAGCGCTAATTAATGTAGAGAAACTTGTCACTTAGATGAGCAGTGTTATCTCAGTCATGCTGACTTTGGAAGTTTCGTACGTGCATTATTTTAATGTCTTAACTCTTCAGGATTATTTGCTTTTTCTGATGACCATGAAGAGTGAAGACATCACAATAATGCGCATAATGAAACTTCAAAGTCAGCATGACTGAGATAACACTGTTCAGCTAAGTGACAAGTCTTTCCACATATGTGTGTATATACAGCCATCCCTCTTTTATACAAGTTTTGTTAAAGGTGACCAACAATGACCAACAATGACCAACAATGACCAACAATGACCAACAATGACCAACAATGACCAACAATGACCAACAATGTACTGAGATTAAAGCTTTTTATTTAGTTTTTTCCAATGTTTGTACAAAGGTTTTCTTTTCTGGACACAAAATGTGTAAAAACTGCCCAAAAGTTCTGCATATCTGAAGGCTTTCAACGATTCTTTTAGCCATTATCAAGGATGATTTTTATCTTTTACTGAATGTGTAGCTTTTTTTTTTTTTATGTTTGAAGTTATAGGAATGTTTTATTTTTCAAACACAATCAGTACATTGTGGTTGTGTTTATAATTAATGTTAGTGTTGGTCTTTCTTTTTTTATCATTTAGGCTTCCATTATTTTTAATTTATTTATTTTTTTTTTTTTACATATGGATGAGGCTAATATACTTGTATTTTCTACCAGTATGTGATGGATGGAGTTTGGTAGGCTTGTGTGTGTGTGTACTTTTATTTATATATACACACACACACACACAGGGTGTCCCTAAAGTTCGTGTGCACTTTAAAAAATGTATAGCTTTATTTGTATTTGTAATAGAAACAATGTGTAAAAAAAAGTTACAAATCAACAAGATGAAGCTCCTTGTCACTTTGCTCTGCGTGTTGGGAAATTCCTGATTTAGAAACTGCCTAAGAGATGGATCAGAAGGGGTGAACCATTTTATTGGCCTCCACATTCGCCAAATTTGACGCCATTAGATTTTTTTTATGAGGACATTTGAAAACAATTGTGTATGCAACCAAACCTAGTTCATTAGAAGATTTGAAAGCTAAAATAATTAATGTGATTTCAAGCATTACTGTAAACTAGTTGGCAAATGTTTTCCGTGAACTGCAAAATTGTATTACCCTTCGTATTGCTAATGATGGAGGACATGTGGAAACTTAAATAAAATTTCAATAAAACCTTAAAAAATATAGATTTACTTCTTTTTAATCCTTTTTACAAATTATTTTTATCGCAAATACAAACGAAGCTATAAATTTTTTAAAAGTGCACACGAATTTTATGGACACCCTGTATGTATATATATATATATATATATGTGTGTGTGTGTGTGTGTGTGTGTAGCACAGTTATGGTTGTCATGGAAGGATTTGCAGATATATTTGTCAAAGGCCTTGGCTCTGCTGTATAAGAACAACTGATGATAATATATAGTTTTAAACTAAGCCGAAATTTAATTACATGGTGCAAGTATTTTATTACTATCATATTTTCTCATTCCGAAGTTAAAAGTTGCTAAAAATATTGCAAGAGGAATGTAATTTTTTTATTCCCAATCATTGAAAATTATTTTAAGCAGCTTTACTAGTCTATGAACAGAAAGACATCCAATGTATCATTATTATTTTTATATACACCAGTGAAAAGAGGTTTGATATTAAAGGGAAATCCTCATTATAATTTGATATTTTAAAGTAGAGTAAAACTAATTTCTTAAAAAAGAAATGAACCCTGCCAAAGTTTAAAGTATTAAGCTTAATTTCAATATTTTAAAATAGTAAAGGCCAGATGGCATCTTTCCCCATCTAAGAAAATGACGGATATTATTTCTGGTTCTACATGCTATAGGGTAGCAACTTTGAGAGTGAGAAGAAGCAAACTTATCTCACAAGCAATTGCAGATTTATTCAATCTTCCCTGGGTGCTTGGCAGTTGTGCTGTTGATTTAAACCAAAATGAGATGGGTAAATATCTCAGATGTGCATTGTGGTGCAGTGGATATTAACTCGAAATGACAAATTGGGAAGCCAAGTTCAAATTCCAGTTGAATTCATTGCATTCATTTACACGCAAATACCCTTAGGAAAGGTATTAATCTATCTCTTCCCTTCAGTTATGAGTTAAATAATAGGACATATTGGGTTCTATAGCCATGGCTGGCAACCAGTCTACCACAGAAAGCAATGGCAATCTACTGCGGGATAATCTTCTGCCCAATCAGTCATGTCTCTTTCAACACATGATCGCCCAAGCGTGTATCACGTATGGCACCTAACTGACTGACTGAATATAATAGTTGGAAACATAATTAAACTTTCTACTGGGCATAAAGTGGGGGATTGGTTTTCTATTGTTATGAAGTAATAAACTGATCCCCCACTAATTACTACTTAATAATATAATCCATCTCTTCCCCTCTAGCTATGGGTTAAATAACAGGACAGATTGGGTTCTGTAGCATTGATTGGCAACCAGTCTACCACAGAAAGTAATGGCAGCCTACTGCGGGATAATCTTCTGCCCAGTCAGTCATGTCTCTTTCAAGACATGATCGCCCAAGCATGTATCACGTATGGCACTTAACTGACTGACTGAAATATCTTAGAATGATCAAGAGACTTTTGGAGAAGTGAAAACATCATTCACAGAGACTCAATAGTGAAAATTATACTGCAAAACAATAATCCCCCCTCAAATATCACATTCAACTAAAATAAATGAAAATGTAATCTTTTCCAGGAAAAAGTTTACATCATATATAAATAAAACAAGGCTGCCCAGTTAAGAATTAATATTTAAAAATAGTGAATTGATTGGTAAGATTAGTTTGTAAAGTGCTGCTTTACAACAGGTGCTTAAAATTAACTTGTTAATCCTAACACTATGGAAGAGATGTCACTTAGGATTTATTAACTAAGTGGTACAAGTGGTAAATGTAGAGATCTCAACAGTTTGGGAACCTATTATCAAATTGGTCCAAGAGATGAGCATGTTAGCAATCACACTTTAGACATATCAGATTAAATAAATTAGAAACATTGTGTTATACACACAGATAATCTTTCGCATATTATAATCGAAAGACGTAAGAAATTAGCTATAACTGACAGTTGATTTTATTATTCATTTCTAGATGTTCCCAAGTGCTTTCAATCTCCTTCCAAGATCATCTTCAAGTGTATGAATTGTGGTAACAAAAAAATATCTGCAAAACTGTGTTGCTAAAAATTACTGTAAATTTTCTTCTTGCTTCAAATGTAACAGTTGACAAATTGTTCACTGTTCTTTAGAATGTGGAAATTATTCAAAATGAAACTTTTTTATGTTGTAATGTCATGGTAACCTTACTCATACAAAAAGATGCTAAAAAGTTTTCAGCATGATAAGGAAGCCCTTCAAAAAAAAAAAAAAAAAAAAGTACAAGTTAAATAGAGGAATGTAGGTCAAATATAGATCAACAAGAAAAAGAACAAATAGAAAGCATTTATCAATCTAACATGTTTCACTTTTATTAAAGCTTCAAAGTTTGAGAGAAAACTGACAAAAAATTAACCTTGGCATTTTCAGTTTTTAGAGGTTCAATTCTTATTGGTCAGTCATGTATTAAGTGCATTAAAACCATGATTCCCTCTCTCTCTTATATATATATATATGAGAGAGAGAATAATATTCAAACAAATCATTTCAAATTGTTGGTTGTTTATAACCAAGTTTCGTTAATCTTCGTTAATTTCCGTAACATATTTACATTACAATACATTTCATAGCAAATATGGTTGTTGCGATGAATCGAAAATTGTGTTATATAAGCTTGATTAAAACCTCATTTTGACTGGAGGTCATTCGTGGTCAAGAGGTCTAAGATGTTGCCAGATCAAATGGTAGCTTCCCCTATGTGGACAGGGGTTGCAGGTTCGAATACTGCCCAATGACACACATTTTCGTAATAAAAATCTATCGTAAATAATCAGGCCAGTAGATATAAATATATAGTACTGTTTAATTAAAAAAAACAGAATATCTACTTAAATATGAGTACCAATCAAAAATAATGTTCAAACAAATCATTTCATATATATATATATATATATATATATATATATATATATATATATAGTCTAACAAATACATTATTATAGCTTTGCTCTCAAGATTTACACAATAATGTTTTGTTTACAAAAAGACACAGATTCAACATTTGTGTCTGTTCCAATTTAATTATGTGTTGGCTAACAAATGGAAAGCTCCAAATCAGACTGTAATTTGACAAATTATCCAATTCAAAATGTGCTGATTAGTAAAAATACAAAACGTCTGGCCAAAATGTTTGGGATTTAATCAGCAATCTTGTTCAGCTTTGGGCAGTTTTTTTTTTTTTTTGTTTTTTTTTTAAAAAAAACAAATTTCTGTCCTAAACATTGGATCAAAACATTCTAAAATCTGTTTTTATGCCAAAGGACTTTATTCACAATTAAGAACATGCCAAATTCTTGAGTAAACTGAAAGGATATTTTGTAATAAAATTCTATTTGCTTAGGACATCTGTCATGGGGTACCTTGGTGATGAGAAATGTATACAGATATGGCTGTACCCTACATTAATGTGAGATGATCTAAAGGTGTGTCTGTTCAACACAACCAATATTATATGATTTGTTGAGAACACCTGGATTATTGGAAGATTTCTTTTCTCAAGGACACAAAAAACAATTTAACTTTTGGCTTTATTGAATTCTATTTCAATCATTGCTAGAGATTCTAGAATACATTTTGACATGATTTGGATTTCTTAAAAGTTTAGCAGAGACAATAATACATGGAAGAATTGATTTGAAAGAATTGCAAGCAGAATTAAAATTCTGATTTTCAAAGAAGACAAACTCTCTACAGTTGGAAAACTGATGAGACCTTTCCTCACCTCATTTCTCAAACCATTGATTGGTTTGTTTTATGGCAAATCAACACTTTATGGGTCATTTAATGCCGAAACATTAGTTGTAGTATGATGGGTGGAAATTAAATGTTACTTATGATTCAGAGGAACTTTTTGACTATATCTTGTTGTATAGTTTCGTCTCTCTTAGGAATCTGAGAATATGTTTAGAGTCAACCTTGTTGAAAATATCCCTTAGATTATTTTCTTGATCGTGTTTTAGTCGGATCTATTCAAGGTCTATGCAGCTTGTCAGTACATAGTGTAGTGTGTAGGGTTCTTGCATGGTATGCAGATTGGTACTTCTCCTTTCAGTAAGTATAAGTGGGTGATATAGGTGTGTCCTATTCGGAGTCTGGCCATTACCACTTCTCTTCTTGACATCCTTTTATTGGTTTCTTTTTTCTGATAGTTTGTGTCACTTGGTGTAGTTTATTGTCAGTACAGGAGTTCCATGACTCCTGCCAATTTTTGAGGGTATATGTATTTATTTTTGGTTTTAAATCTAGACAAGGAATTTTTTCTGTTATAAGGTTTAGTTGTAATAACTCTTTTGCTGCTTTATCGGCTTTTTCATTCATGTGGATACTGATATGGCCTGGGATCCAACTGAAGATTATGTCTTTCTTCTTTGTTGAATTGTTTATCCTATTTAGTAGTTTTGTAATCAGGGGATCGGTCATTTTTTTTCTTTCAGTGATATAAGCACTGATAAAGAGTCCGTGAGTTTGAGATATTTTTGGTGCTCATTGAACGCTATAATATTTAGCGCCAAGTCGATGGCAGATACTTCTGCACTGTACACAGAAGCCCCATCTGAGAGTCTATTCTTTAATTTTATTTTTTTATAGACAGCCACGCATCCTGCCCTGTTTCCATCTTTTGATCCATCGGTATAAACAGTATAAATATGTATTTTGGATGTTGAGCAGTTCTTCATAGAAAGTTGAAGGATGGGTTTTGATTTTAGAGTGTTTATTTAGTTTTAGTATTAACCATTTGATTTTGTACAAAATAAATTTTGTAAATATTATCAAATGAACAACCAATAAATAGAAGGAAAATATATCCTAATTAAGACAACTATTTGTCTTTTTAATTATAAAGAAAAAAATGATTAAAAATCAAGAAAACAAAACTAGTGGGTGGAGGGGTAGGGTTTGCAATAAAAAAGGAAGTGATGATCATGTGATAGAAAAAAAAAAAGATGAAAAGACGGGGTGTGGGGAGAATGGAATGATGACGTCAAAGAAATATCCCTAGGAATGATTGACACAATTTACATTAGATACTGTTCTGTTGACATTAGAAGATTAACAGAATTTATCATCATCATCATCATCTCACCCGTTGACACCCAATGGTGTGTAGGGCAGTAACTTTTTCTGTTTCCGTAACAAACTGTTTTTTATGGGGCAGAGTTGTTAGCCCTGCACCCAACCCCCAAACCTGGAGGACCGGTGGACCATTCTTGGTACTTATGTTTACAGCACCTGATATTACCAAACAGTCACCCATCTAAGTTGTTTTTTTGTTTTTTTTTTTAATCATATCACCCCGAGCAAGGCGGTAAGGCCACTGGTGTGCAGGGGGCTACGTAAGAGTGAATAGATTGGAAAAGAGAAAGCTGGAAACCACATCCCAAACAGGGAACAAGGGATGAGCCTCTGCACCTGTTCAATAGACGTAGGTGGAGTGTGAACCGGACAATAGTTCAGTCTACCTACTCCAATTGAAAAAATAAATAAATAAACAAAAAAGAAAAGTGAAAAGATTGGAAAAGAGAAAGCCAGAAACCACATCCTAAACAGGGAACAAGAGATGAGCCTCTACACCTGTTCAATAGACGTGGGTGGAGTGTACTGACCAGGCTCAATGTTGCTTAACTTCGGTGATCGGACAAGAACCAGTGTATTCAACACAATATAGCCATAGACAACAGAATTTGTGAGAAAGAATAAATTCCCTTTTCTTAAAGCCATCAATCATTTTCTAAGAAAAACATTACAACTCTAGCTTGTTAACCATCACACTACAGTAGATACTCTTTCAGATATTTACTTAACTTGGTTGGGGAACACTCAGTAACAACTGAAAATGTATAAGCAATGAATTGTTAGACTGATTTACAAATTACTGCTCTGTAGAAAGCACACTTTCATATAATCAAGCTTATAACCACATTACAGTGAAACTAGTTTTCATATGATCACTGAAAGTAAGCAAAGTCGAGCCTGGTTAGTACCTAAATGGGTGACCACTTGGGAATATCAGATGCTGTAAACTTGGATGTTCAGATGAATAATGGTTCAGAATTTTTAATCAGAGGGCCAAATTTTAATTCCAGTCACGTTATATTCACTTATGTACAAAATACACTTGGGAAAGGTATGAATCACATTCTCTCTTCAATTATGTGTTAATTAGTAAAACATATCACAAAAACCATTAAAAAAAAAAAAAAATTACCACAATCTAAAAATATTTCCTGGCTTTAAATAACCTGCAATGGGTTGATAAGCCATAGAAAACAAAGCAATTCATTAATCAACAATCTTTCAGAGACTTAGAATGATTAGTCCGGCTAAGGTCACAATGGGTAAGCACTTAAGTAACAAAATTGCTACACAAGTGTTAGTAATAGTTCTTGAGAATATTCAGATAATTGCAGATCTGCATTGTGGTGCAGTGGATATTGTATCGGAACAAGAAATTGGAGAGCCAAGTTCAAATTAAAGTTGAATTTATTGCTTTCACTTTCCCACAAATAACTTTGGGAAAAATATTAATCCATCTCTTCTCCCTCCAGCTATGAGTCAGATTCAGTTCTATAGCTTTGGTTGACAATCAGTCTACCACAGGAAAATCTTCTACCCAGTCAATCATGTCTCTTTTTAGACATGATCAACCAAGCATGTATCATTATGGCAATTAACTAATTCAGATAATTACTAAGATTAGTTTGACACAAGATGAAAACTGTGACCTACAAGACAAATATGTTAACTATTACTCTTTTTTGTGTTGACATGAAGACATTTCTGTTAATTTTCTATTAAATTGTATTTTTTTTTCAGTGAGTATTGGTGTATGCATCGGTTTTTAACCATTCACAAGAAAATCAAGAGAGAAGCAGAAATCTGAACTACAGGACATTAAAACTTGATTTAAACAGTAGCAGTCGAAACCCACTCACATCCAAACATCAGGATTGTCAGCCTCACTCCATATTCTATTTCTCTTCTTTGACAGTGAAGGCCCAGCCTACTTCTGAAGAGTTGTCAAAGAGAGTTTGACAAAACTATTTGCATGAATTTGATTTTGGTGGACAACCTTGCACGACAGAGAAGCCCACACACTTGATTTAAATACAGACTTAAAAAAGGGATGAGGCTAAGTAAAAATAAAGCCTCTTTGAGCAAAACATTAAAATGAGTTTAATATATAGATTTCAATAAAAATAATGAATTTGTAAACCAATAAAAATGTGCTTTTTGCATATTGCCAAAAGAATTTCATTAAAATTAAACATTTTAAGGAAACAAACAGTTTTGTATATCATATGTATGAATCTTTTAAAAGAAAGCACTATAAACATAGCAATTTTACAAAAAATAAAAAAAAGAATCAAAATCTTTACTGTTCGTGTGAAAGTAAAAAATATATTTATAATTAAACACTTTAAATAATGTGGAAAGGGGAACAAAAAGTTTCGTTAACATCTCTGAACTCACGATTGACTACCAACTTTGTTATATAAAACCATATTTAATGATTGAGATAAGCTATAATTTTTGCAAATTAAAAAAAACTAAGAAACTAAAAAAAGCAGATTCAAGCTTCAAGGATTGTATGTATGTATGTATGTGTGTGTGTGTATGAGGATAAAAATAATTCCCACCCTAGTATATCATTTTTCTATAAAAATAAACAGTAACGCTAGATGCAGCACAGGCTTATTAACCTTGATTGGTAATCGCCACCAATTTCGACACCATGGTAAGTAGCACTTTCTAAATCCAACAGAAAGTAATAAATAATCATTGCAATATACTCAATTATAGGAATAGCTGACTCACTTCAACCCGTTTTCTTGAACCGATATTCTTGTAGTTTGAGTTTTGTTTAATGGCATATCAACCTCTGTGGATTATTTAATACCAAAAATGTAGGGTTTTAAGGTAATTTTTTTAATGTTCGGTTATAGTGAGAAGGTTGATTTATTCAGATTTTGATTAAAAATATTTTTTTATTTTAGAAAACTGAAGATATCTTCTAGCTTTGTATTTAAAAATATATTGCTGGTAATAATTTTTTCCTTCAAAAACACGTTATAGTAATAATTTTTTTTTCTTCAAAAAAGGTATATTTTTCTATAAAAGATATTTTTATACTTTCATAGTGTTTTGACCCAAGTTTTTTTTTTTTGGAGGGGGGGGGTAACTATTTGCTCATAGCTGGGACCCTAACAGGTGCTACCACTCTGGGTCAAGGAGGACGTGGAAACAGCAATTAAGAGGTGGTTCTGTGCTCCTCACAACCTCTTAATCAGAAGCCTTGCTGCCGGATGCAGTTTAATGTCATACCCAGGATCTGTTCTTATAGAAGAGATGAGAACAAAAATATACGAATCAAGTTGTCAAGATTATCAGGTACTGTAAATACTTGAGAAAAAGAAAATAATCCCAGTGAAAATGTCAAGTTAAAAACAACAAAGATGAAGATACTTGTCAAAAACATTTTTAAAATAATCAGAAAATCTCAGGCAGATATTAGCCTATCCCCCCCCCCTGGATTCTATATTGAAAATAAATGTACTTGTTTCACACTGAACATATATATATATATATATATATATATATATATATATGTATGTATGTAAGAAATGAGAAAATTCCTTGCACCACTCAATTTATAACCTACAAAAACATTACTGTATAATCCGTCATACAATCAAGAAACATGCAGAAAATATAAAAGAGAATGCTAAAATGTTTTCTCACCCAAGAAACCCTTAAAAATTTCTTCTTTGTTCATCTGTTCAGATTTTCAGAGTGAGTCAGGCAGAAAGCTTTATATAGTGACCCCTTGTAAAACAGTGCAACTCCATAAAAAACATGACTAATTACAAAATAGTGTGTGTGTATATTTTCTAACATATACTGTTAAATATAAGAGACAATGAATGTCTATTATGTTTAATCATGAGCCGTTCTAAACATTGTATTTTGGCTTGAATTTCAGGTGAAAATAAAAACAAAAATTCTCCAACATACGATTTTTTTGAGATATGATGAAAATTTTCGCTAGATTTACACCTTGAGATACGACGAATAATTTGAGATACGACAATCGACGTTTCAAAAAAATCAAAAATCGCGAGACGCCATCGGTAGATGGCAGTGTCTCCATTCAGCTAGCCAAGCATTCATTCGTTTGTTCGTTTGGCTAGCCCAGGGGTTGGCAAAGTGATCGATATTGACCCCTGGGGGATCGATGGAGCTATCCAAGGGGTCGATAATTATCTAGCCATCAAAAGGGGTCGATAGACTCCTCAAAAGATTTTTCAATTATAAAAGTATTCATAAAAAAGGATCACCTTTACTTCTGATTTTCTAATCGCTCGCAGTATTTTTATTTTGCCTACATGTATGATGCTGTAACTGTTCACAGTGGCATCAATCCTCCTCATTGTCATATGTAGAGACCCCAATTTCTGCAATGACTCATGGACTGAATCGAGGAATTGTTGTTTTGAAACGGAAACCCGTTTTTTTTATGTAATCATTTTCCATTTAAATTAACCATTTCCTTTTTTTTTTTTTTTTTAATATAAATACTTAAAAACTGTCTTTTATATTTTTGTAAATATTCTAATAAATAAATAAAACATGACCTTGTTATTTTTTTTAATTTTAAGTATAATTTTAGGATATTTTGGGTAAATTTCTTACCCTTGGAACGGATTAATTCGGTTTCTTTTAATTTAAGTGGTAATAATTGCTTTGAGATATGATTTTTTTTTTTAGATAGGACGGCGGACATGGAATGAATTAAATTCGTATCTCAAGGTTCCACTGTGTATATATATATATATATATGTGTGTGTGTGTGTGTGTGTGTGTGTGTGTGTGTGTATAATTATAGCATATTTTATCATTCACACACATTACCGGCATATAAAGACACTTAATTTTCTAAACAATAGAAAAATCTGGATTTTGTGTGTTGATAAAGCATTGCTTTCTTAGGGGAAAAAATACTGTTCAAGCAAAGCAATGGCTTGATAAGTTATTCAGACTCTGCTCTATCAGAAACAATGGTTAAGAGGTGCTATGATGACTAAATGCAGTCATATAGACAAAAAGATTATGCTGAATGCTCAAGTTGCCCAAAATCAGCAGTTGTCCTGGAAAACCATAAAAATAATCCACAAACTAATTTTGGCCGAACGTTAATTGAAGTTACATTAAATAGCAGAGGCGTTGAACATATCAAAACTCAGTGTATTCCCCATTTTGCATGAATATTTAATATTTATCTATGAGAAAGCTGTATTCAAAGTGAGTGCCGCATTTGCTAACAACATTGATTCATCACTTCACTATGGAGTCAAATCAGCAGTCAACTGAGTGGACAGCAGCAGGTGAAAGCCATCCAAATTGACCAAAGATGCAAACATCAGCAGGCAAAGTCTTGGTTTCTGTATTTTTGGATGCACAAGGTACTTTGTTCATCAATTAGCTTGAGAAAGGAATAACCATCAATATCAGATATTATATAACATTATTGGTGTGTCTGGATGCAGAAATCAAAAAAAAAAAAAGGTCACAGATAAAGAAAAAAAAGCGATCTTTCACTAAGACAACACACTATGTCACTAGTCGATTGCAATGATAGCAAAACTACATGATTGTTTGGTTGTTTTGTTTTTATGGCATATCAACCTCGGCAGGTCATTTATTGCCAACTAAATTTTTATTTATTTATTGCTGGTAATACCTTTTTCTTTCAACAATTTATTGTTGTTTTTATATAACTTTTTGTGTCTAGTAATGCTTTTTTCTTTTCTAGTATCAAGATTCATTGGGATTTGTTTTTAAGGGCAGGATCCCCAAGTCCTACCCTTGTTATTTAACCCATAACTGGAGGGAAGGGACGGATTAATACCTTTCCCAAGGGTACCAGTGCTTAAGTGAATGCAGGGTATTCAACTGGAATTCGAACTCGGCTCACCGATTTCTCTTTCCGAGCCGATATCCACTGCACCACAACACACATCCGTCACTAAACACTTACAGCGCCTGATATTCCGAAGCAGTCACCCATCTAAATACTGACCAGGCTCAACGTTGCTTAACTTCGGTGATTGAGCAAGAACCAGTGTATTCAACGTGATAGGCTGTAAGCCTTCTGCTGGTAAGTGCTTTTATGACTAAATCTGTAGAAAGTGCTTTCATAGAAAGACAGGATCCCCACTAGCCAAAAATTAACAGGAATTCAAATCTTAGCCAGAGCTTTATTCCTTATCTATGATACTTATTTAATGGCTGTTAAATTAGTAATCTGAAAATTGCAATAAAAAGATGATAAAAAATTCTAGTAAAAATAAATTCGTAGACCCTTTTATCACCAGGCTTTCTTTGGAATGTCAACACATGTCTTATTTAAGGACCTATTTTAGATTTCTTTTGTTATGCATACATTACTGGTTCCTTCTAAAGTCTACTTTAGCTTTATACATATCCACCTAAAATGCTAAACTTTTATTTACTATTTTTCTCAGTAAGAATAGATAGGTTTGCCTCTCACCCACTTAACACTCCGCCCTGATCTTTTAAACAGGAACATAAGTTTACCCCTTGTTTACAGTTTAGGACTGGACTTTTGGTTTCTTTCAAAAACCTTCCCTTTCATTACCAGCAGCTCTTTGCATCTTAATGGCATTATCACTACATTTGGGGTTTAACTCTGTATTCATCTCCCTTGAGTGGTTTTTAGGCCTTGTACATCATTGTAAAAAACAAAACAAAAAAAATCCCAATTTTAGCCAGGCCGGGGAGCCAAGTTCAAATTCCAATTGAATTCCTTGCATTCACTTACGCACAAATACCCTTGGGAAAAGTATTAATCCATCTCTTTCCTCCAGTTATAGGTTCAATAACAAGACAGATTGGGTTCTATAGCCTTGGCTGGTAACCAGTCTACTGTAGAAAGTAATGGCAACCTACTGCAGGATAATCTTCTGCCAAGTCAATCATGTCTCTTCAGAGACATGATCGCCCAAGCATGCATCACGTATGGCACTTAACTGATACCAAAAATGGATTGAAAAATAAAATCATAGCATTTCATTGAATACTGCTGCCAACAAAATCCAAAGAAGGATCTGCAATGTAATGGGTCCTGACTTGGCATCTTTACTTCAGTTACTTTCTCACCAAAATCATTTTATAAACAGTGGGAGCTTGTCCCCACTATCATAACTTTGGAACATGAAATGTACATGTTAGCAATGGGAAATGACCAGCTGCTGGACTAGTAGGCTAGAGTGCCAGATGAAACTGATAGGTGTAAAAAATGATTATTAGTAACAAAATATTGAAAACAAGCCAAATTATAAGTCTATTAGTACAAACTTATGCCAAACTGATTAGGTACATGAAGAAGTTCGCCTAATCTCACTACTCCCTAACCTAGCATACATAACCCACACAAGATATACAGCATGTCATTAATGACCGTGTTACGTTTAAGAAACGTTTTTATTACCATATCTAGAGCAAAAACATGATCCTAGAAATAAGAAGGCAATGTTGAATTTTAGCTGCATTTCAGCCATTTTTGCAATGAGTGAATAACAACAAAACTGGCAGTTTTCCCAAACTTCTAGTTCCAAATTATTCTACCATCAAAGGTAAAATTATTGTTTTTTAGTCTCAAATTACTGCATTGTATTTTTTCCCCACACAATCTCATCGTTTATGGTGCAGTCGATATGAGTTCAGAATAAGAAATTGGAGAGATGAGTTCGAATTCCAGTTGAATTTGTTGCATTCACTTATGCACAAATACCCTTAGGAAAGTTATTACTCCATGTCTTACTTCCAGCAATGGGTTAAATAGCAGGACAGATTGGGTTCTATAGCCTTGGTTAGCAATCAGTCTAACACGGAAATTAATGGCAACCTACTCCAAGAAAATCTTCTGCCAAGTCAGTCATGTCTCTTTTGAGACATGATCAGCCAAGTGTGTATCTCGTATGGCACTTAACTGACTGAACATAAGAGGAGGACATCTTATGTAAGAGAGTATGCTATGTGTAGGTAAATAAGCTTTTATTTTTTTTTTTTTTTTACATACCAATAAATAAAATTTTAATAATTTTAGAAAATTTTTTGTTTCTTTAGCAAGAACCACCACCACATAGTTGCAACTCCATTTACTTTCTGGAGAAAATTCCCAACATTAGGATTGGCTTGAAACTGTTTTCCTCTACATGCTGCGGCAATATGGTTCTTGTTTGATTTTAAAAAATATACGAATGTAGGAAACAGGGTAACACTGCTTGATACAATGATTTCTGCTTTATGCTGATTAACCAGATCACAAATCTATGAATTTGAATTAGTGATGACTTCATTTGTATATGCCGCTAGTGGAATGGATAGAAGGAAAAATCAGAGAGCAGAGTTCAAATTCCAGTCAAATGTTTTTACATTCACTTATGCACAAATTTTGTTGGGAAAGGTACTGGTTAAATAGCAGGGCAAACTGGACTCTCTAGCCATGGTTGGCAGCCAGTCTAGGAAACTGAGAACTCTGAATTCAAAACTGTAACTAAATCACAGGATGCCGCTTTAGCAAGACATAGCATCTGAAAGCCCCACCTGGCTAGGTTTCCAGGAAAAACATCTGCATCAGTTGGATGTGGTCAATATACTGGACAATGGATAAATCAAACAGACTGGGATTGTTGGTATTGAACTGAAATGGTGTCATGTAAAAAGATCCTCCTTCAGCCTGGACAATGGACAAGACCTGACTATTGAGGAGTTTGAATTTTGTTTAACGGCACATCAACCTCTGTGGGTTTTATTTAATGCCAAAAAGGTAGGGTTTTAAGATATTTTTTTAAAAGTTTAGTTACAGTGAGAAAATTGATTTAGTCAGATTTTGATGAAAATTTTTTTTATTTCAGAAAACTGAAGATGACTTCTAGTTTTGTTTTCAAAAATGTATTGCTGGTAGTAATTTTCTCCTTCAAAAACGTATATTTTTCTATAAAAGTTCTATTTTTATTTAGATATTTCTATAAAAGTTATTTTTTATACTTTCATAGTGTCTTGACCCAAGTTTGGGGGTGGGGGAACTATTTACTCATAGCTGGGACCCTAACAGGTGCTACCACTCTGGGTCAGGATGGACCTGGGAACAACAGCAATTAAGAGGTGGTTCCATGCTCCTCACAACCTCCCAATCAGAGGCCTTGCTGCCAGATGCAGTTTACTGTCATATCCAGGACCAACTATTGAGGGAAGCACTGGAAACATGTAGAAGACAGTGGCGTTAGGAAGTTGGATGTGGTCAATGATAGAATCAAACAGATTGGGATTGCTGGTGTTGAACTGCAATGGATTCATGCAAAAAGATCCTTCATACTGGATAATGGGTGAGACCTGACTATTCAAAGTTAGATAGAAACTAGGGAAACACACAGAATGGTGCTTTGTGTATCCCCAATATATATGTACAACTTAAACCTCTATGATGAAACATAAACAACACAAAAAAGTGGGTGAAGGACTATATATATATATATATATATATATATATATATATATATGTGCATGTAATGCAAACAGGCATGGGAATTTAGAGCAAAATCTATGATACTCACGGGTAGGGAGAAGTATATAAGGTGGAGCCTAACCCATTTCCTAAAATCAGTATGTCAATGGCCAAAAAGAATTGGTAGGTTAACAGAACGGTTAAAGTAACTTGAGAAATGAGATAGCAAATGAGTTGAACTGCAGTGCAAAATATTTAGAATACTATATGCACGTCACAGTTAAAAGCCATTCCTGGTAAAGCCAAGAACTTTTCAGCACACACAAGTATTTATCAAAACTACTGACTTCAATCCCAAGAGTCACTAAAGGACATCTTTTACTTCGGCATAGAAAGCTTAACGAATCAACCAAAATTAAGTCAAACATGACAACAGATTCTTTTTCTCGTTTATACATTTGCAGCATTTGAGATTTAAGTGAGCAAAATGCTAAATCATTAACCTATTTAGCATATAAAAATATTGACCAATCAGAAAAGGTTCACATGTCACAAATCTCATTCAATGAAAAAAGAAAAAAAAAATTCTAGAGAAAATAAGATATTTTTTTTAAAATCTTCTAATGTTTCAAAACTTTTTTTTTAACCAACCTGTAAATTTCTATCACACTTTCTAATATAACAGATTCAAATCACAGCTTTTTCTTGAAATGGAAGAGGTTTTCTTTTACTTTTTTTTAAACCAACTTTATCTTAATTGACATCAAATTCTAAGATTAATTATTCTAATAGTGACACAACCATGCGAAGTTGGCTAAAAAGTATAATTTATTTCCAGCTAAATAATACTGGAAAAATAAAATCTCTTTAAAGAAATTACAGAGTCTTATGCCCTGATGGTTGTGTTACCAATAGTACTAGACTCATACCTCAGACACAAGAGTCCATTGATAATGCTAGGTTTAAACATATACAATTAGAAACAAATTATTATTAAAATTGAAAATGTGAAGACATAACAAAAAGTATAAACGAATCATCAGTTGAATATTTTTCATTTTTCTGAAAAATCTTTTGCTAAATCAAAAGGTGCAGGTTACATAGAGATACAATATCTTTTCTTTTAATGGATTTGTCTTCAGGTGAGTTTCCAAAAAGAAACAAAATATACACTAAGTTCTTGGGTTATGACAGTCCCAACCTAAAATGATTCATGGTTATGATGCGATCTCCATTAATCTTGTTTCAAACTATGCTGTTTGCCTCATATATAAGGTGGCATTGGTCATTTCCTAGTTGTACACTATATTGCTCAAAATTTATGATATAGTCTTCTTCTATGTGCCCTGTCCCTTCAGGACGTAGGCGATCATGGTTCTCCACATCTCCCTATCCCTTGTGGCTCTTAGGATGTTCACTCCTGTTACTCCTGGCAACCCCATTTCGTCATCCACCTGATCAGGCCCTGCAAATATGTTATCCGCTGCCTTCCTCTGTCTCTTTCCTTTTATCTGGCCAGTCAGTATCAGGTTTTCCAGGCTCTCCTTCCTTACTGCATGTCCCAGGAACTTCAGTTGTCTCTTCCTGATGCTCAATATTAATTTCCTTTTTGTTGTCATTCTTTCCAACAACGCATCGTTGCTTGCATACTCAGTCCACGATATCCGCAGCATCCTTCTGTAGAACCAGATTTCCGCTGCTTCCAGTTTTGTCCTCATTTTCGATGATATTGTCCAGCATTCACTGCCATATTGAAGAACTGACATCACATATCAATCCAGCACTCTTTACTTTGTTTCTAGTGAAATTTTCCTGTGTGTTAGTACTTTACTCAGCTTCTGGAATGCGTCCTTTAACCATGCCAATTCGCCTTCAGGTCTCTGTGTCGTATATGGTATAGTAACTGTTTAAAATGACAGGACCTTAAATTACTCCCCAGAATCAAAAATGGGGACTTTGAGAGAAAAAGAAAAGTCATATGATACATCAGTTAAAAGACTACAAACAATGAATTTTGTTTTGTTAGTTTTTACATAAGCTTTGCAATTTCCCCTATAACTGAGCACAGATTAATGCTTAGACTATACAAGAACTGTCCAAAATTTATCGATCAAGTGCTTTCAGCTTTTTATTTTACCATTATAAAAAATCCCCAATACTCATGGTTGGAGACAAAAATATGATAAGATGTTTTTCAGGTCTTAAAATTTCAGGATTATATCATTTGTGTGTCATGATGTCATATTCAAATTGTTGTGCATTCACTCTCGTTTGTTGTGTTTGTTGAAACTTATTGCCCTTCATTATATGAACATATGTCATACAAATGTGTTCGTATATCCTAGGTTATTACTTTACTAATGCATAGTTTTGAGTTTTGTTTAACAGCATATCAACACCTCTGTGGGTTATTTAATGCCAAAAAGTTGGGGCTTTAAGGTATTCTTTTTAATGTTCAGTTATAGTGAGAAGTTTGATTTAGTCAGATTTTCATGAAAATATTTTGTTTTCATTCTTTTTTATTTTAGAAAACTGAAAATGTCGTCTAGTTTTGTATTCAAAAATGTTTTGTTGAGAATAATTTTTTTTTCTTCAAAAATGTATATTTTTCTAAAAAAAAGTCTATTTATTCAAAAATTTATTGCTGGTAATAATTTTTTTCCTTCAAAAATGTATTATGGCAATAATTTTTTTTCTTCAAAAATGTATTATGGCAATAATTTTTTTTCCTTCAAAAATGTATTATGGCAATAATTTTTTTCCTTCAAAAATGTATTATGGCAATAATTTTTTTCCTTCAAAAATGTATTATGGCAATAATTTTTTTCCTTCAAAAATGTATTATGGCAATAATTTTTTTTCTTCAAAAATGTATATATTTCTATAAAAGTGTATTTTTAGACTTTCATTGTGTTTTGACCCCAGTTTGGGTGTTAACTATTTGCCCATAGATGGGACCCTAACAGGTGCTACCACCCCAGGTCAGGGTGGACCTGGGAATAACAGCAATTAAGTGGTAGTTCAATGCTCCTCACAACATCCTAATCAGAGGCCTTGCTGCCAGATGCAGTTTACCGTCATACCCAGGACCAGTAATGCATAGCCTAGATTATTACTTTACTAATGCATAATGTATAGGCAAGTGATGTAAATGCTTATTTATAGAGAATTTCAGGCACATTCTGACTTATATGGAAAATAGTGTTACAAGGCATCATAGAAACAGGACCGTCATAAGTTGAGGGTATTCTGTATATAAAACATAGATAAATTTTCTGAAACTCATCAAAGTGCATTAATATAACACAAAGATCTAGACAGTCCTTCCATTTTACAGATTTTATAAATAAAATTCAACGCGTATCCATATATATTTTCATGTAACACTTCATACAGCATACAGATACTACACTAATCCGAGACAAATCCCAGATACTCTTAGCAGAAGTGTTGATCCATACAAAAATAATCTAGTCATTTTTTTTTTATGGCTACTATCTAGGTAATATAAAAAAAAATAAGCCAAAAAATTTTAAACTCAAATATTTCTAAGTTCCTACTCAGCACATAATCATCATCTTACCCGTTACACCCAATGGTGTGTAGGGCAGTAACTTTTTGTTACTGTTTCTGTAACAAACTGTTTTTTTATGGGGCAGGGTTGTTAGCCCTGTGCCCAACCCCCAAACATGGAGGTTCCGGTGGACCATTCTTGGTCCTTACGTTTACAGCACCCGGTATTCCCAAACAATCACCCATCTAAGTACTAACCAGGCTCGATGTTGCTTAACTTCAGTGATCAGCACATAATAGTGACACTCATTTCTCTCCCATCCACATCTACACTCATATATAATTCCATAAATAAAAATATTACTTAGTCCAATAAAGTCCTTCCAAAGGATTAAACATGTTACACAGAATTTTTGAACTTTGCCATCCAACAGAATAAATTGTGGAATATAATAATACCAGGTGGACCTATAATTATGAGAGCACCTGGAATATTCCCGCAGAAAATGAACGAATTTAAACATAATTGAAAGTGACAAAAATTACAAAATATGCTGAGATCTAATTGCAAATGTAAGCCACCTGATATTGTTGGTATGAAAATACATTAAAAAATTTAGAGTTCTTGATTGAGATAAACATTTAGGAAAAAGTTTGCTTCTTTTTTTTTCCAAGTCATATTGACAATTACTTCTGTTGACATTGTAAATGATGAGTAATCCTAAAACACTAAAAACAGTGTTCAGCTAACAGTCAAGTTGTTACCATTTATTGGCACCAAAAGACTAAATTAATTATTTAAATTAAGTTTAGCAAAGGTTTTGTAAGTCGCAAATTGTTTCTTTAAAAACAGCTTCAAAAAGCTTTTGAAATTGCCTAAAACTTTTGCCAAAAAAGAACTGTGAAATTATGTAGAGAGATAGAGATAATTATTTTGTACTTGAATTGTTATTTATTAAGCTTATCTTGGTCTGGCACAAGGCCATAAGAATAGACAAATTTCTGAAGATCAAAGTTGACTGGGAAGCAAGAAGCAAAAACAGAGTTCTATAATTGAGAATTATGACAGAAGAAACTGTTAGCATAGAACTTACAGTTATATCTAGCAATTTCATAACGTAAAATGATAAGATCTTGAACAAATCTAGTATTGCACTTAAATTCATAAAGTCTATGGTGCAGTGGATATCAACTCAGAACGAGAAATTGAAGAGCAAAGTTCGAAATCCAGCTGAATTTGTTTCATTCACTCCCTTGGGAAAGTATTAATCCATGTCTTCTCCCTCCAGCTAAAGGTTAAATAGTAAGATAGGTTGGATTTTATAGCCTTGGTTGGCAACCAGTTTGCAGAAAGTAATGGCAACCTAATGTAAGAAAATCTTCTGCCCAGTCAGTCATGTTTCTTTCAAGACATGATCGCCCAAGTGTGTATTATGTATAGCACCTAACTGACTGATGAAAGAGGAGAGTTCATTAGCACAACATGAAAATTTTTATAAGAAATCATAGTGAAACTATTTTACAACAATAGGAAAGTGAATGAAGCTGAGGTGCTAGGTCAGGACCAATAACAATGCAGATTCTTTGGCTTTTATCAAGAATCTCTAAATGTACAACAGGAGCAACAGACCAGATGTCGCAGCAAGATTCAAGGCATGGACGAATGGTAGACTTATAAATTTGTAAGATAGATTCTGGCAAGAAAAATTGTCTAGTACAACACAGTGAACCAACTTACCTAGAAATTGATTCAATATATTCTTTACACTTCAGGTCTACCAAGAATGTTAATACCGATTCACTGGATATATGCAATCAAATATATATCTTAGACCTCTTGACCACAAATCATGATCAGTCTAAACGAAGTCAAATTAAGCCTATAACAATTTTCGAATTCATCGTAGTAATCATCTCTGCTCTGAAATGTATCGTAATGTCAACACGAAGATTAACGAAACTAGTTATAAACAACCAACAATTTGAAATGATTTGTTTAAACATTATTTTTGATCGATACTCCTATTAAAGTAGACATTCTGTTTGTAATCAAACAGTATTATATATTTATTTCTACCGGCCTGATTATTTACGATAAATTTTTGTTATGAAAATGTGTCATTCGGCAGGATTCGAACGTGTGACACACCAGATCAAATATTGGCTTCCTGTGTGGATAGGGATCACAGAGATTTATAAGCGTCTGCGAGTGTTCTTAGCTAGGTTTTGTGTCGAGGTACCCCCAATAAATATTGATAATCAAAAAAATCAGGTTATAGAAGGAGTGGTCAGATTTTAATCAAATTTGATACACTCATAGACAAAGACATAAGAAACGATATTCAGAAGTTTTCTTACAATAGTGCAGAAAATCGATTATATTTATATATATATATATATATATATATATATATATATATAAAGGCAAGATGTTTGTGTGTGTGTGTGTCTGTTTATCTGCCTGTATGTATTTTTTTCAGCTCTTTTATTTTAGTTTTTGCTTCGGGTTTGGCTCTAAGTAGATATAATTGTAATTCTTGGTCTCAGCCATGATACCATTTACTCAGAGGACTTATTTAGCCTTCAAAATTCAGTTTACGATGAAAAAAACTTATTTGATATTGGTACCAGGAAATCAAAAGTTTACTTACATCCATTCATTTTTCTTTCAGTCTATGGTTTTGCTTTAACTGGAAACAACTATTGCTTTTTAGTCTTTCGTGCCAACGTCCAAAGAGTCTGAGCTCCAGGACCATGGATTAGTTTTAAAGCTTTCATTACACCTGAGCAACACCGGGTGATACTGTTAGTATAATACTAAAACTAATCTGGATGTATGCATGAATTCATGTTCCCACGACACAACTTAATAATTCCATAACCAATTTATAAGCATATTGCACTTTGAATCCCTACTAAATGCACTGCTAAATTTCATTAAAATTTGGCAATTTTTCTGGTTTTACAGCATTTATAATAGTAAATTCAGTCTTTGTTATTGATGCGAATTCAATCCACATATTTCAACTATTGTTTGTGCAGAAAATAATAAACATTTATCATCCATTATAAAAAAACATTATCAAACAAATGTAAATATACATAACACAACGTATTAGAATTTTTTATGAACAAATATCTCAGATGTTTGGCAACTGCTTGATAATTGAAGAGACTTATATGGGTTTGTTATTGTAAAATGTAATCTATATGGCTGGAAAATTATCACAGGACTTGATATTAAATTAATAGATACATGCTGAGTTGCTACCGTCATGTATTTTGAAATAAATAAGTGTGAGAAGGAAACAAATATGTATAATAAAAATATAATATTTTAAAAAAGTAAAATAAAAAATGAAACTCAACGCACAAAAAGGAGGCAGCCATACTTTGTTATTTCAATAAATATGAATTTCCTTAAGCAGTCAATCCACAAAAAAACAAGCAGCAATTGACTTTCAACTTTGAAAATTATATGGTAAATACTTTAATTAGTATAAATTGTTTTTCAGCAACTATTACTTCAATAGAAATGCTTTTTTTTCCATTCATTGATCTCTTATTAATTTTGCTCTAAGCAATATTGCATAATGTGAGTAACAAATATTACAATAACTTGTATTGCAAATACAAATTAAAATATGTATAATTAATAATAAAATTAATAATATTGTTACCTCATCATTTTTTTTAAAGGAACACGACAGATTTGTGGGTGATCTAGAATGAAGATAGATAGATAATCATCCGCAGACATATCTGTTTCACTGTATCACAGCTCATCAGTATGGTTAGACATCAGATTGCTTTTTACTCAGGATTGAAACTCGACTGAATTGGCATCAGTCGGCGATTCTACCTATGAGCTATGGGTGCTCGATAGAAGGAAGGCAGACTTTTTAGCGTATGATGTATCATGTGCCAGTACTTAGAGTGCTCTAATTCATTACTGAATGAGCGATGCATAGATGCTAGAGTAGCTACTGTTTTTACAAAGTGTACCACACTTCCACAGTGCTCAATCAGGGTATGAGAGCGCATGTGTGTGTATATATATATATATATATATATATAATAGCTCTGTTTATACTGCATTAAGCACTGTTTTATTAAACCATATATATATATATATTTACATATATCGGACATCAAATATTGCACATTTATTATTGACTACCTCAATTTATTATTTCAAAAGGTGAGTAATTATCAATATACTTTCATTATTTTGAACCTGAATAATATTTTTTATACATGTGTATACCCATATCAATATTTATTAATTCATATCTGGTGTTAAAAATCATTGTCTACCCATTTAAATAATCTATGGTCCCCACTATGTATCTTACCCAGACAAAATTCAAAAGTTACACACCAAGCCATTCTGTTTCCTTTTGCGACCCAAATCTTCAACTCCATAGTTACCTAATTCTCATTTTTGATTGGACAATACTGATACACCTACAAGCATAGTCTCCAAATAATACCCCTTCAGTTTCTAAATAACTATGAATTCAGCTTATATTTTCTAAATAAATCATTTTTACCATTTATTTTAAAATATCACCTGAAGAAGAACAGTATTGTTCTGAAACATAAAAAAATTTTGGTGTAGTGATGTAATGCTTTTATAAACAATTGTAATAACAAAATTACAATATTAAATTCTACTTTGTATCGAGCACTCTTTATAAAAGTTAATACTTGATTAGTGCGTTTTAATCTACCTGTTTTTCACTTCCATATTATATAATTAGTTTTTGGTCATAATCATATTAGACCAGTACAGTTGTGCATTGTGGTGCAGTGGATATCAACTCAGAACGACAAATCGGGGTGCCGAGTTCAAATTCTAGTTGAATTCCTTGCATTCACTTATACACAAATACCCTTGGGAAAGGTACTAGTCCATCTCTTCCCTCCAGTTATGGGTTAAATAACAGGACAGTTTGGGTTCTATATCTTTGGCTGGCAACCAGTCTACCGCAGAAAGCGATGGCAACCTACTGCAGAATAAACTTCTGCCCAGCCAGTCATGTCTTTTTTGAGACATGATCGCCCAAAGCGTGTACCATGTATGGCACTTAACTGACAGTTGTATTAAAATGTGTCCGATGCATTTATATTGCAGAAATTTTTAATATATTTTTTTTTATTTGGAAATGAGTTAATTCTGTGGAAATAACTCATTTCCATATATATATATATATATATATATATATATTAAAATTCGACGGGGTATGTTTATATCATTTTAAACATGTAATAAAGTAATAAAGCAAAATGCTCTTAAAGTTCCTATTTTAATAATTGTAGATTAAAAATGAAAATAAAAAAATTATTAAGATTTATTGGATTATCGTGGTTTATCAAGAATAGGGATTAACATGACTTTCAGCATTCAGACAGAGCACAAAGCCTCAATTTGGTAGCATTTTGAAATGAATCATCAAACACAAACACTTCATGAACACATAAATTGAACATAAAGAGATTTCAAGTATAATTAACAGAGATTTTACTCATTCTCGATGAAACAGCTCATCATAATGTTTAACTAAACAGAAACCATTACTAACAAGTAGCATATATTGGGTTGCCCAGAAAGTTCATTTTGATTTTTAATTGTTCAGGTTCCAACCCTTAAGAACATTATTATATGCTTACATTTCTGATCAGAGCACACTTCAAGCTATCTATCTAAATCTAAACTTATTTATAAATGGAACTTTGTGTGTGTGTGTGTCCATTACCTATAGACTCCAAAATGGCTGAACCAATTTTCTTGAAAATTTACACAGTTGTACTATAAGCGTCTGTGAGTGTTCTTAGCTAGGTTTTGTGTCAAGGTACCCCCAATAAATATCAAAAATCGATAATCGAAAAAATCGGGTTATAAAAGGAGTGGTCCGATTTTAATCAAATTTGATACACTCATAGACAAAGATATAAGAAACGATATTCAGAAGTTTCAACGTTGCAGTTCTTAAAAGTGCAGAAAATCAATAATATATATATATATATATATATCCATAAAAGGCAAGGTGTGTGTGTGTATGTGTCTCTGTCTGTTTATCTGTATTTTTTCAGCCCTTTTATTTTAGATTTTACTTCGGGTTTGGCTCTAAGTAGGTATAATTGTAGTTCTTAGTCTCAGCCATGATACCATTTACTCAGAGGACTTATTTAGCCTTCAAAATTCAGTTTACGACGAAAAAAGCTTATTTGATATCGATACCAGGAAATCAAAATTTGACTTACATCCATTCATTTTTCTTTCAGTCTACAGTTTCGCTTTAACTGGAAACAACTATTGCTTTTTAGTCTTTCGTGCCAACGTCCAAAGAGTCTGAGCTCCAGGACCATGGATTAGTTTTAAAGCTTTCATTACAGCCAAGCAACGCCGGGCATTACTGCTAGTCTCTTGATAAAGAAAGTTTAAAATTATTTATGTTGATTTTGCATCCCTATGAAAATGGAAGGCTCATTTGAAACACTTGATGCTTTTTTATGACCACAAAGGCAAAAATACATCACAAGCAACAAAAAAAGATATGGGCTGTATTATGCGTCATAATTTGGGGGGGGGGGGGAATGCTTGACCGAAACTCAGAGATAAATCACAGACAAATTTTTAATTTACAAAAAACACCAAATAAAATATTTACAAATATACAATTTTTATTACATTCAAAACAAGAAATAGAGTTTACTGCTGGCGAGGGTGATGAGGAGAGAAGGGGAAGGTAAGGAGTCAAGTATCTTTACCCAGTTAAGCTAGCGAAGTAGTGTAAGTGCTATACCTTTTGGAAATCCTCAAATGTGTACATAAAGAATAATTATTAGTTTGGTCAATGAAAGAGTCAAAAATATCTATTTTTACCCTTTTAGCTCCATGAGGTTGTCTTTCAGGTTTTAGTTGGTCGGTAACTTTTCATAGAGATTCTTTCAGCTGGATATACAAATCCTGAATTGGGACAGAGTTGATAATGTCAGCAAATCCCTTTAACAACTAACTACTCTCTTCCCAAAACCTATTTTCACAGGGGCTAGCACCTAATTTGCATATTTCTAGAATCATCTTGAATTATTTAGATTTTTCTCGAACATTCTAGCATCTTCCAAAATGTTCTATTTCTAATTTACCTACTTAACAACTACTTAATGAATTAAAACTCTTTTGTAATAACAAGTAGGGCTCAATAGAATCCCTTACTATAAATTTGTAGACATTATTAATATTATTTTTATATATAAATGCATCCTCGTAACAGCTGTTTACAGTGAAGATGCTTTAGCTGACAACTGTACAGAAGTGGTTTGTTAAGTTTAGAGTAGGTGATTGTAGCTTTAATGATGAAGAAAGCTCAGCCAGACACCCTCCCACTACAGATGATGGGCAAATCAAGATATTGATTGAGAATAACCCATATTACACAATGCTGAAAATGACAGAAACATTAAATTTATCAAAATCCACCATCCATGAGCAATTAGTGAAACATGGGTACTCAAATCGCTACAATGTTTGGGCACCACATGATCCAAATGAAAAGAATCTTTTGGATTGCATTTCTATTTGCTGCCAGAACAAGATTTTCATATTGATATTATGCATGGCATCAAACCCATTCAGAAATATCTAAACTGTCAGCTGTATACAACTGCATTCTCAGATCAGTGGTCAAAAATGCCTTTGAGAGAGTGAAGACCACACTGGCACTACAAAAACACAAAGAATTATAAGAAATAAGAGAAATGATATCACTTGAGGATATGCCACAGCTAAAATGGATATCACATGTAACTCAAAGATATATCATCAAAAGGTTGACATTCAACAAAACTTCAAATAAAAGGTCAAGAAGAAAATCCTCATCAATACTGAAAAGAGTGATGACAGCTACAGGGCTTGAGAAGAGAAAATAATGACATAATCAAGATGTTGACATTCCACACAACTTCAAACAAAAGGTTAGGAAGGAAACCATCATCAATATTGGAAAAAGTGATGACAGCGACTTGAGAAACTTATTTTCCTGAAAAATTCTTTTCAGAGAAAGATTTTGTAAATTTCAACCAAAAATCAGTACCAGTTGCTCAGTCAATGAATGCTGAATGTTTCCTCATACGGAAACGGCTAATATTATAATAGTTGTGACCTTGGACCAAAACTAAGCTAGACTTAATACATAGCAAAAGAAAATAACCACATGCATGTTCCAAGTTTAATTTACACACTATTTTAAAAGGGCTTTTCCCATCATGTTATCTTCACTGCATTTTATCTTTCATGAAATAAATTATTTTAATAAATTTAAAGGCTGCAACTTAAGGAACAATCCAAACTTTAACCAATTATTTCAGAGTCAGAAGCTATGTACAATGTTTAAGCATATTTTACAGTTTAAACTTCTACCCTTTCAATAATGTAAATGCTGACACCCAATAAATATGAATTACAATTCTTTTCTAAATTAAGAAGTAAAACATTTGTGACCATTTTTTTAAAGAAAGTGGTGAAACCATAGAAGATGAGTTCATAAAATTGATGGTATTGTGTAGCTGTAACCATTTTACATGTATGCATGGAAGAAACATTTATTCATAAAAACAAGTAATGAAAAATCTTGCATAATTCACTATTCTTAGCAACTGAGATGAAACAGCCATTTGCAGGAAATGAGTCGGTTTTTTTTTGTTAACTGCTTAAAACTGGGTGACTATATAAAAAAAAAAGAAACATATACACATTTTCTTACTTACAAGTAGAAATTTATTTTGAATCTGATGAGTGAAATATCTTGACAATAAAAAATCTTAAAAGTTATCACATCTGTTCTAAGTAGTTAAATGAGATTTATTAATCTTTTGGAATTGTAAAATTATTTTGAAAAAATAGCAATTACTAAGAAAAGGAAGAAACAAACCTTGCAAATCATATTTCCAACAAACCAATACGTGTAATTTACAGGGTTTGTTTTTCTGCTTATTTAATTAAGCAAATAAATGCCCTATTTTTTTTTTATTTTTTTTTACAAAATAAATATTTTAATTTTAATCTGAAATTATGTCTGACTTCACATTAAAAGTTACAGAGATATCTTTTTTTTTTGGGGGGGGGGGGAATCACCATGTTTTTTAAACTCTTTTTTGCCAATTTTCCCAAAATTTATTCTACTTTAAATTTTTATTACTTTTCTTTGCAGGAAGATAATTATGAACTTTGTTTTATACTTTTTCTATTGATTTAAAATTTTTTCGTCAGTTCGTGATAGTAATTTTTGGTAGCATTTTTTTTTTCGTCAATAGTATTTAAAAAAAAAAATGCATAAGACTTAGAGTAGACGTTTTTTCCCAAATACTTCTGGCCTAGTCAGAACCTCATTGGAGTTAAATGGTGGAATATGTATGAACCTCTGCGGCCGTACCCCTTCTTAGGGAGAGGTCTAGGGTTAATCGCTGGCGCCCTGATACGTCCCCATTGGGGAAATGAGGAGGAGGTGAGAGCAACTTTTTTTTTCCTGGGATCATCATGTAAGCGTGTCTTCCACAAACTCGTGCCACATTACGTTCGAGTGGGTGAACTGTACACAATAGATAGCCGCCTTTAAGAAATTGGTCAGGTGACCACTCAAACTTAATTTACACACAATTATAAAGATGATTGTTGGTAAATCGGTCACAAGATCGAACACGCAATATTATCTTCTGAGAATAGCACCACCGTAGGCGCCCTCAAATAGTTTTTTAGCGTGTTTTTTTTGTTTTTTTTTTACTAAGCACAGAGTAAAAAAAGACCAACTAAAAAGCAATGTAGGGACCTTGTGAGCATTGAATGAAGTCATAAAAGACGAGCAATGATTTTTCAAAAAACTAGATATTTATTCGGTATAGTTCTACACTAACAAGGGCCTAAATTTGTCACAATTTGTGTGAAAAAAACTTAAAGCCCCCCAAAATAAAGGAAATAACTTGGGGGGGCTATCTTCGAAAAATGTGATTAAATAGTTAATTAAATTAATATTCAGCTCTCGCCTCTTGAGTACCATTACGAGTTCGATGCTCTAGACGTGAGACCTTGTACCAAACTAACACGCGCTAAATAACTATTAAAAAAAGCTTACTTCAAGTTCTTGTCTCCCCACTTCATCAGTAGATTTTTCAAAATTTTCAAATTCCAGGAATCTGTCTGCATCAAACGACTCAAAAAGCAAAGAGGTTTTTTTAAATTTTTGAATCATTCATTTCTTTTTGCTGAAGTTTGCTAAATAAATATCAGACTAAAAAATTATTATCCAACCAAATATTTTAAGTATTCAAAATAAGAGAATTAGAAAAACAAAAAACGAAAGAAATTATTAAGTTTGCTGTTTCTGTTTTAAGAGCTTTTGGTTTTTTTTTTAACCGTAAAAAGCGCCAAGGATTTCGCGGCCGTTAGAAAGAAGTCAGTGGGGAGAAAAAAGCAAAAATAATTTCCATAAAATATAAACCTATTGTCGACATAATGTCACGTCAGATAAAACTTAAGTCATTTCCATGTTTTTTTTCTCTAAAAACCGTCATGTTGCCGCATGACCGTAAGACGGTCGGGCTTTTGGGGGTTGGGGAAAAAAAGAATATATAATTATTATTAGCTCAAATCATGATTTTATTTAGGGTTGAGTTGTTTTGGCTTTGTTTTTTTTAATCAGTTCATATAAATAAGCGAAGGGTTGGGAAACGGTCTCCAGAAGAAAAATACAATATCCCCGAAAAAGAAAACATTTTTTCGAATTAAAGGTACAAGAAGAAAGATCGATCCAAAAGATATCAATCAATTCAACACAGTTATATTACAACGATAGGTATACAATTTACCAGAAATTAAGGAATTTCTTTCAAATGTGACACCCAGTTTAAATTTCGCATTACAAAAGACATTTTCGGTGGATGACAGAAATGGTAGTTACAGATGCCCAAAAGTGATATAATTTATATATACACATTCCTGCATGATCTTCTCCAAGTCTAGGGTCGACTCGGGTAAAATGAGTATCCAGGGGGAAATTGGTAGGAAGGGGTAAAATGAGAAAAATAACACCTATTTTCAAATTCAAATCCTCGTATTTTCTCTAGAGAACTTAATGGAGAAAAAAACCAAAAAAAAACACTGTTTTGCATGCACCAAGAAGTCTATCCTTTTTTTTATGCATATCCATTACCCTGGATTCATTTTACGACCCCAGCAGACCCTATTTATTTTCTCATAAAAATTGCTTCAGTAGTAAAAATACTGAAGACATTTTCAAACGAACTTTACTTTTCACAATGAAAAAACTTCGCCAACAGTCACTCAAATAAAAAAAAGTATTTCTAATCTAATTTAATAAGAGTGAAATTCTAAACCCTAAATAATTACAACAGAAAACACGAAAAACAATTCTATAAATTTGATCCAGCAGATTATGGAAAAATAAGTAAGAAGAATGAACTTCTATTTAAAAGTTGAATTATGCTACTTCTGGACATCCATACAAATAATCGTTATGAAACAATCTCCCTTTCCCCCAAATGGAAAAAAAAAAAAGGACAATTCGTAATAACAAAAGACAAACAACAATGAAAGTTGGTCTTGTGAATATTTTTTTCTAATAAAAAGAAACAAAAGGTTTGAAGAGTAACTGATCTTCAAAAATATTGAAAAATTTAATAAAACCAACCTTTATTCTGTTGAAGGAAGACGACGACCTACGATATGTTGGTTCCGACATATTTTCAAAATAAGGATCCGAAAGGCAAAAATCGAGGAAGTTTTGGTTTGTTTTCAAGGAATATAATTAATCAAAAAGTTTGTAAATCCACTGGAATTTAAAGAATGATCGAGTCGACAAAGATTACAAAAGTTTTTTTTTTGTTTGTTCGTTTGTTTTTAAATAAACAAAGAATTAAACATATCCAGTTTAAAAAATAGTCATCAATCTTCTTGTTTCACTGTTCTTTTATTTTTAGGGTCAGATAAAGGTTTCTCCTCGTTTCTGGGGGTGGGAGAAACTATTTATTTTGCAAGATTTTTTCCCCCTTATTTGTTTCTCTCGTCCAATTTTCTTATATATTTTTGTTTACATTCCAGGCAAAAGAATTGAACTCTGACCAATTCTTAAAGTTTGACAATGATGAAGTAAAACATTTTGCAGTGTGATTCTGCGAGTTAAAAAAAAAAATCCTTGTCACAATTTTTCACAACTCAATAAAAATAGTTAATCGAGGGAAAACGACCTGAACAATTTTTAAAATCCTCTTGATAAGAATTATTTATTTTCAGTAGAAGAAAGAAACTAAAAAGTTAGTTTTACTTTTTCAAGTTTTCAAGATATTTTTAAAATTAATTTAAAATTTACACGTGCATCGTTCATTCAGAAAATCATTACATTTTTTTAGGTTTTTAGAAAGGAATGATCGCACCTAAATGAAAAAATATCATAAAAAAAATCATAAAATTCTAATATTTTAACGCGCGAAATTGTAACAAAAAATCAAAAATAATTTTTGCTATTTTCTCATATCATTTTTTTTAAAGTGCACTTGAAAAAAAAAGTCGTTAGGTTGAAAAGAAAAGAAAAATTAATTAACGAATTTAAATCCCAAAAATGTACATTTCATTTATCATTTAATTTTAAATATTTTTATTTTAAGATTTAAATTTAAAATTAAGAATCAGTGCCAAATTTAAAATTAAACGTAAATAGTTTTTCACTGAAATAAACTTGTAAAAGTTGAAATATTTTTGAAATTTTAACAGAGAAATTTAATTTTTAATGAGTTTATTTTTTAAGTTAACTTTTTAAAATTTAAAAAAATAAACATAATTCACTACTACAACTAATCTTTATTCTAAAAAATGAAAACAAATCCATTTTAATGACATTGTTATTAAATTTTTCTAAGTTTTCCGAAAACATCAAGTGAACAAAAACTAGAAATAATTAGTTTTACGGTGGGAGTGATGAAAAATTCTCTGCCTGACCAAGATTGCAAATTCAGTTCTAAAGTGCAAAAAGGAAAAAAAAATAAGGCAAATAAAAGATATAAGAAGATGTTGAGAGAGAAAGAATTTTCGGTTGCTTTTTTGAATCAAATACGAAGTACGAACCATTTCACATCATCCCAGAAAGAGTGAGAGAGAAAAAAGTATGTGTCCTCATCTTGGGGTGGGGACATCATAACTGGCCGAGTTGCTCTCATTTTACGAAAATCGGATTTGGAAAGTGGGAAAAAGTCACATACAGAAACAAAAAAAAAAAAGAAGAATTAGAAAGTCTACGAAAAAGAAAAGGAAAAAAGTTAAGCTTCCCTCTCTGACACTCTCATATCTTTCTTTCTATCTTGGAAAAAAAAAAAGGAAAAAGTTGCGACTGCCTCGCACCCCCCGCTTCCACCATTACGCTGTGACTGCTGCTTTGCGTGTGTGTGTGTGTGTGTGCGCGCGCAAAAGTGATTTATTATCAAATCCTAATTGTGTATCTATAGATTAAATAAATGTATAATTATGTTTTGCATGTGTGATTCATTTACAAGCGTTTTCTGTTTGTAAAAGTGATTTAAAGTTTTCTAATTAATAATAGTCATGAATTCAGTCAATGACTATAAGTGTCGTCTATGACAATAATGTATGCAGTGTATGGTTGTCATGTCTTACAGAAGGTAAGTGAAGAAAGCAAAAATAAAGGACTACAAATAAAAACTATTAAAAAAAAAAAAAAACTGAATGCCTCTCCACCAGTAAAAGTCAGTCAGTTAAGTGCCATACATGAAATACGCTTGGGCGATCATGTCTGACTGGGCAGGAGATTATCCCGCAGTAGGTTGCCATTGCTTTCTGGGGTAGACTGGTTGCCGACCAAGGCTATAGAACCCAATCTGTCCTGTTATTTAACCCATAACTGGAGGGAAGAGATGGATTAATACCTTTCCCAAGGGTAGTTGCACATAAGTGAATGCATTGAATACAACTGGAATTCGAACTCGGCTCCCCGATTTCTCATTCTGAGCCGATATCCAATGCACCATAACGCACATCCCAGTAAAAAGAGGAGACTAAAATGCCAACTACAGGTGGGGGATACTAAAATCAAACAGGTGAAATAATTTACATACCTGGGAAATGTTTTAACAGAGGACGGAAAGAGCGACAGTAAGATCCGAAGGCGAATTGGCATAGCCATGTATGCATTCCAGAAGCTGAGTAGAGTATTAAGAGACAGGAAAATTTTGCTAGAAACAAAAGAAGAGTACTGGAGTGTTATGTGATGTCTGTTCTTCAATATGGCAGTGAATAGTTGACAATCTCCTTAACGATGAAGGAGAGACTTCAAGCAACCGAAATGTGGTTCTACCGAAGGATGCTGAGGATAACATGAACCAAACATGTGAGCTACAATGGATTTTGGAGAGGATGGAAATGAAAAGGAAACTAATACTTAACATCAGGAAAAGACAACTAAAGTTCCTGGAAATGTAATGAAAGAGGAGGGCTTGGAGAATCTGATACTCACAGGTCAGATAGAAGGGAAAGAGAGACAGCAGAAAGCAACACATAACATACTTGATAAACTTGAGAAAATGGATGGCTGAGCGAGGTTTGGGTTGGATAACAGGAGAAAGCATGCTAATAGCCACGAGGGATAGGGAAAAATAGAAGACCATGATCATCTATGTCCTAAAGGGACTCAACACACAGCCGTCATGAAATGTGTGCATGTATCTTACTTTGAATCACGTATATTTTTGTAACAGACATCAAAAAGAACATTGGAATAACTGTACAACGAAGGATAGCTTCCAGAAATTAAGCAAAGTATTAAAAACAGATAAAGGTCACTAAAAACAAAGAAAAAGAGTGCTTTTTTTGAAAGCTTAAATGTAATATCTAATCACCTGCATGACAGTGAATGTTAGATACATAAAAAATAAAAGAGACAGTGGCTGATGTGATGGTGCAGGCAAATACAGAGGAACACCATGGCCTTGCTCGTTACTCACATGTCTGTGGGTGAGTAATCAGGTAATTTTAAGGACAAGAACTACAGGGGGACACAGGGCCATGCTTAGGCCCCTACAGACCCCATAATTGTAGAGGGTGGTGCACAAGGCCCCGGGAAGCTGCAAGAGTCCTTGTTTCTGCAGAGCTATTGTAATTAAAAAAAAAAAATTAACAAAATAATTATTAGAATTAACTAGAAAATTATTATCATACTTGAAATAGACATCTATCAACCCATGTAGCTCTCTCTCTCTCTTTATTTATATATATATATATATCTCTTTGATAGAAGCCTTCCGGACCATTTCTGTGATTTCTTCCGTTTTTTTCGTGATCACAGAATATCTGCATTCCGAGAGTATGTTATTTTGGTTAAAGTACCATTTATTGTGGGTTTAGTATGTTTGGGGGGAGGGAGCAGGTTGCATTCTATGGGTAGAGGGGCCGCAAGGCTCATTTTGCGGGAGCAGGGAATGATGTTGATCAGCACGGCACTGCAGGGGGACCTACACTTACAATCAGAAAGATACAGCTTCTGGGTTACAAAAAGTAAAGAGATAGGAGGCTGGGAGAATTCAACACTAACATTGATTGAAGGTTAAAAAACAAAAAAAACAAAAAAACTGAGTAATTTGTCTATATTTTTTAGATGAGTTAGTATTTACACTATTTACATTATTCAGACTACATTGTCCTCATCTTTGTTGCCATTTCTACAACATTTCAGCCGTTGTATGCTCCGGCCTTCTTCAGCTAGTATTTATTTAGCCAGAGTTTGAAAGGATATGGCACATAAAAGAGCAAGGTTCATAATTCATCAATCGCCTTCCAATAATTATTGTAAAATGTATTTACTATTTTGCACATATTTTAAATTTACACAGAAAGGGACATACGTCTGATCGAGAGATTGTTCATACATAATGAAATGCAAGCGTAAAAAAAAGCTATTGTTGTTTCAGTTGTCATGGAATGTTTTGTTTTTTTGTTTTTTTATAATCATATCGTCCTAAGCAAGGCATTTTACTGCCACTGTCAAGCAGGGGGTTACATAGAAGGAAAGTTATGAGAAAGAGTGACAGGTTATAAGAGGTCTCAGGAAGTGGGTAAGAGAAAGATGACTGAGGCCATAAAATGAAGGATCAGTTTATATATTGATTGTAATGTAGAATTGATCCCCCACTTTATATACACATTATAATAGTATAGAATTTTTTTTTTAAAATAATCATATCGCCCCAAGCAAGGCATTTTACTGCCACTGTTGAGCAGGGGCTTACATAGGAAGTTATGAGGAAAAGTGACAGGTTATAGGGGGTGTCAGGAAGTGGGTACGAGAAGGATGAGAATACTGCTGAGAGTGGACGAAGAAAGGAGCATGAGAGAGAGAGGATGCAAGTTAGTGAGATAAAAGATGAGTATTGACTTTACATTTGAATTCTTGAAGATTGTAGCTGTCAGGAAAGGAAGTAAACGGAAAGGAATTCCACAGGCGGGAAGTGCAAGAGAAGAAGCTGATGGAGTAATTTGTGTTTACAATTTATTGGTTTCACAGGAAAAGGGTGGGACCTAGTTGCTAAACTTGTGGCTCGAGCAAATTCATGTATAGGGGGCACCAGTGAGCTAAGTTTATCTGAGCAGAAGCCATGAACCATTTTGCTTATCACTTTGGGTAAAACGAGTCACTTGTCCTTTTTGTGTTGACTGACTACAACTTGTTGCAAAGCAATATATCTGTTTCAATTACAACAAACTGGAAAGTTTTTTGGGGTTTTTTTTTTTTTTACAAGGATTATTAAAAAATTCACATTTTATACGTCGTACTATATTTTATACGACGTTTGCAAATTACTAATTTTAATTTTCTAGAGTTTGCCAGTTGATTCTCTTTTTGTGTTGCTTTTTGACGGGTTTCTGAAATATTTACAAACTAGTTTTGAAGATTCGATTTCGAATATTACTAAGTGTGACAATTAAATTGTGGCAAATTGGTTTACCATCAGATTGTAATTAAAATGTTTGCTATAATTTACTGCAGCAACAGTAACAACTCTCAATGCGTGAAAATAAATCAATGAGTTGTTGTAAAAATGGATAGATCAGTACCCGACCTAAAGAAGGATTCAACGTGTGTAGAGAGAGAGGAAATTATTTAAGAAAACTAAAAGACAAATGATAAGTGGAGATAGAGGTGGCCCTCAGTCAGAAAATCAGTAATACCATAACGTTCCATTTGAATGTGCGCATAACGTAACATTTATTGGCTTGGAAAATGCAGTCCAAGTTCAAATTCCTGCAGAAGGTGTTGCATTCACATTTAATTCTCTTGGGAAAATCATGAATCTATCCCTTCTTGTTAGCTCAATAGCAGAGAAGAGTGGGTTCTCTCACCTTGGTTGGCAACTCATCCCAGATAAGGAAAACTGAATTCAAAACTGTTCATGGATTATATAAAGATATGTCAAGTGCCATGATCACCTCAGTCTTGAAGCGACACAGTATTTTAGTATTAAAAATAAATACAATAATAAATACAATAATATTGCTCTGAGTCTAAATTTGTTAGACTTTATTATCTTCGCATTTCAAACTGAAAACAATATTATTATTGCTGCTAATAACAAAATGTGTTAGTGGTTGTCGACTTTGATGAAGCAGGAAAAAAAATTAAAACAGATTATTTTTGAAAATCATTTTCTTTCATCCTAAAAATTCTTGCTTGCTTTGTCCATTTTTTTTTTTGTAACAGTGCAACATTTGGGTGACGATTGTTTAACAATCGTGACAGACAGATTTTTTGACTTCCTTTCAGAGGAAGCAAAAAAATCTGTGTCATGATTAGCTGGTTAGCAGCACCAAGTCTGCCTATATGACTGGACAGTGGTTGATTAGTCAATGTGACCGAGTGTTAGGTTAGATACTAATATGCTTAATGAAAAATGGCATCGTGAGGAGGTGGGGAAGAGGCTTCATAAGGAGGGGGGGATTCATCAATAATTCCCTAGCTGTTTTCTTTGAGTAGCAAAGTGGAAGAAAGATAAAAAGGAGGAGCCAAACCAGCAGCGAGTAGTTTGGAGGCCAAACAAGCAGCGAGTAGTTTGGAGGCCAAACCAGCAGCGAGTAGTTTGGAGGCCAAACCAGCAGCGAGTAGTTTGGAGGCCAAACCAGCAGCGAGTAGTTTGGAGGCCAAACCAGCAGCGAGTAGTTTGGAGGCCAAACAAGCAGCGAGTAGTTTGGAGGCCAAACAAGCAGCGAGTAGTTTGGAGGCCAAACAAAGTAAATAGCGAGAAAACATTTGGAAGGAGTAAAACGAAACAAAAAACAGCAAGATGAGGTGGAGGACAAATAAAGAAATCCGAGCAAAGAGTAAAGAAATCTAAGAAAGCAGTGAAACGAAAGTAGAAGAATAAATTGAATTGAGAAAAATGAACAGGCTACAGGTATGTGTGTGTGTGTTTGTGTGTGTGTGTGTGTGTGTGTGTTTGTGTGTGTGTGTTTTGAAGTGTACTGTTCACACGACTGCCTCAGAAGAAAGAAAAAAAAATCCTATGCTTGTTTAGTGCTTGTGCGTGTAGACTAAAAAGTTAACAGCATCAAAAATTAAATCAGATGAAGTTTAAATTCCGTCTCAGACAACCTTTGTTGTTAACTTTATACAAATATCCTTGAGAATTACATGAAACCATCTCATCGATGTAGATTAAATAAAAGGGCAGACTGGGCTCTCTAGCTTTGATTGACATTTATGAGAAAAAAAACACTGAATTCAAAACTGTTGCAACGGAAACCACGCAAACTTTCTCAAGAACAATAGTGCCAGTGAACAGTTTTTTCAGATATTCATGAAAAGGAGGGGGCCATATTAGTGAGAGAAAGGGATTGGCTTGAAATGAGAAAAAGCAGTTGAATCATAGCCGTATTGTTGTTTAAACTTAATATTTAATGAAGTCAGCGTGTTATAAGATCAAAGATTTATTATCATTGATTATGTCACCTGACGATAACTGGAGAACTTTTGACCGAAACATTAATAGAGCTGTTCATGACAGAGTGGCTTGAATTGAGGATTTGGAGAGACCAATTCGAATTCAAGCCAGATTGATTACATTCACCTACGTAGTAATACTCTTGGGAAAGGCATGAACCCATCTATTCTCCCTCCAGCTATGCGTAAACAGCAGAGCAGACTAGGTTCAACCAGGTCTCAGAAGAATGAAAAACTGAATTCAAAACCAACCTGGAGAGGGTTGGGCTCCATCAGGCTATCTTGCCCAAGGTACACCATTTTTATTGCAACTGCACTAATGGTGGTGTGCCTACTAATCTAATGAGTCACATGATATATCACATCACATACAGTTCCTCATTTGTCATCAGTTAAAAATATTTAAAAGTCTCACCATTTAGAAGTAATAAATAATTCTGATGATTATTAATCTTATTTTATGAATGAATGTCATTGTTAGCATTTGTAAAAACCATAGCAGAAAGCGATTTTAGAATTTTTTGTTTTAACTGAAAATTATTGTTGAAATAAAATTGACGTTTTCACATTCATTTTTTTCCCCCGATTCATGAGAAGTTGAGGGGAGGGAAGTGACAAAAATAATCTGAAACATTTTCCTTTAGAAAAAAAGAAACTTTTACATTCTCAATTTATCTTTTTACCATTAACATAAGAGAAGGAAAAAAAGATGTAAGACTAAAGGGAGAGGCAAGTATTGAAAACTGAACTCAAAAGAGTTTGTAATGATATTTTTTAAGAAAGCAGAAGAGGCAGGGGAAGATTTTGCAACTTTTTTTTTTTTAGCCAACACTCTTCATCTTTCATTGCTTCTCATACCAAATTACAGACTTTCTTCTTCTTCTTCTCTCATTTCCTCTCTGCATCTGATTACTATTTGAGAAATCAAATTGAAATTGAGCCTTTTAAACACAAACAGAACATATCGGATCATTTACCTGACTTTATTCCCCCACCCCCCGAAATAATTTTTTCTATCCATTTGCAATTTATATAAAAATGAATAAAATAAAGTAAACACTGGCAGGAGAAATAAAAATGGTTAATTTTTAATTATCATCCCCACTCATATCTTCTGAACCTTTTTCGTACCATAGAACAAAGAAACAAAAAATAAACCTGAATAACCTGATATTATATAAAAAAAACAAGTGCGCATACCTTTTCCTTTTTTTTTTTATGTGATAACTCAGTCCCGACATTATTAGTAGACGTTATCTTTATCATCTATTTTATTTTATTAATTAAAGATATTTTAACAGAAAATACACAAATTATAATAGAATTTATTTACATAATGAACTTATATTTTTTAGCAAATGTAGGTAATTATCATTATTTTTTTAATGTTACCCACCCCCACCCCCTTTAATTACAAAAATTTTACGAGAAATTAAATTTTCATCTGAAGATTCTTTTTATTAGTTAAAAGCCGGCCGCTTTGGAGAATGTAAATCTGCTTTTTGGGGGGTTTTTTTCTAACCTACTACTTATTTCCCAAAAATCTACTCCAAATCATAAAATAAAAATTATTTGATTGAAAAAGCTTTTAATTGCTTTTATAATCAAGATTTATTAAGGATACTATTGCTTTAAGAAAAAAACACGTTTTGATGAATAATGAATTTTTTATTTTAATTTATAATGCATAATATTTTTAAAATTCTGCACTAGATTATATTGTTAAGTAAAAACTATATTTATCAATCAAAAATTAAAAAGCTTAATACAAATCACTTTGCACCAAGATTTTTTTAAAATAACTTTATGTATATAAAATATTATGTAACGTGCCCATTTTTGAAAGTATGGTCAACTATGCACGACACTATCAGAATATAAGAGCTATGACTACAGTAAATTTAAAGTCAGTATCCCTAAAATTTATGGAGAATATTTTCCAAAATTTTTTATATTCCTGAGTATTTAAAAATTATATAAAAAGGGGCATTCACTAGTCATTTTCTTAAATTAGGACTTAACAGATTATTACTGTTCTACGGAGAGAGTCAACACCTTATCAGTGTTATCGTTTGTCAATTATGTAACGTGAAAGTAGTCACTGCTACTGATTTGTTTTAAAAATCCATTTGTGTTATTTTAATATTGGTTTCAAATCAGTAATTATATTTTAAATCAGCTAATATTCATCAAATTAAGTTTCAGAAAAGCTTATTTTATTTTTGGAAAATTCTTTTTAATACAGAGAATTATATTGCGATGAAAGACGGTTAAAAGGGGTGCTAATCAGCTACTTTTAGTTAAAAAAGTGAATCTACTCCAATCAATATAATTTCTGTTTAAAAAATACACTACAGAGTATTTTGCTTACTGGAAATAGTAAATTTTAATCCTTTAGATTTCAATTAAAAATAAAATGAAAGCTTCAAGAAAGCTTTTCCATTTTTTTTAAAAAAGCTTCAGTCAGGTAAGTATATGGGATACATGCTTAAGCAATCATGTCTCGAAAGAGACATGACTAACTGGGCAGAAGATTTTCCCACAGTAGGTTGTCAATACTTTCTGCGGTAGACCAGTTGCCAACCAAGGCTACAGAACCCAATCTGATCTAACCTCTAGTTCTCCTCTCTCCATAACTGGAGGAAGAAGCAACTGATTAATACCTTTTCAAAGGATATTTGCATGTAATTGAATGCAACTAGAATTCGAACTTGGCTCTCCAATTTCGTGTTCTGAGCGGATACGCACTGCACCACAACGCTGATTTTAGGTATGGGGAACTCGCAGGTCGACAAATATGTTTAAGTTTTTAAAACTTTTTAATGACATGCACAAGGTCATAAAAGTGCTGACCCTCATGAAGATCAAATTCATTATACAGGGTGCGGCAGAAATGCTTCACATAATGGTAAGGCATTTTTAGCTAGGTAGATGAAGACACCACCATTGTCACTAATTATCTTTACCATTAAGATGTAAACTTGCAAGTGTGTTCGATCCTGACGTATGCCATGCTGAAGTTAGATCTTTTTTAATTTAAATTTAAATATCAATTATCTACCAGACTAGTTTTATTACTACTGCTTCAAAATGTGGGAGTATGGCTGAAATTGAAAATGCACTCTTCAGTGAGATTTTATAAACAATAGTTTGTCTTTTTTTTTTTTTTTTTTTACGTTCGGTTACAGAACTTTTTTCTGGGAGCTAAAAAATGAGAAAAAAATGGCAGAAAGTTGTTTTTTTTTCCTTTTAATTCTCATAAATTCATGAAATATTTATTGTATAGGAATAAATTTAATTTTTAAGAAAAAAAAAGGTGCATAAACTTTATGTGTGGATGTGTGTTTTAGTCTAGAGAGAAAGTGTGTGTGGGTGTGTGAACATAAGAATCAACACTGCATGGCGGCTGTCAGTTTACAAACATGTCAATGTGCGGTACCAAAACAAACTCAAATTTTGATAAAATAATAACAATGAATTGTAACTCCAAAAATGTCTGGTTGCAAACTGCACATGTATCAACGGCTCTAGCGGTCGGTGTTCGAGTCGAAGTAAACGTCAAAATTTCAGCTTTTTTTACATTCTTCCAACATTTACTTTTATATGGCAGATTTACGTTCAAACGAAATATACTGATAATTACATTTAATTATTATTAAATAATTAGTTGTATTTGTATTCGACGATGTAGAAAAGAAGCAACAACAACACTTAGAAGAGCTTTTTTTTGTCGTTCAGCATCTTCCTGAATTCATGTCAAATTTTCAGCTTCATTCAAGTTCACACAACAAACAATCATAGGCCTCATTTAGATTTGAGAGATCGAGCTATTTTCCGACCATCACCAATTCTACAGAAAACGTTGTTTTGATATTCAATAAAATCACAAACAATGCAATATACATTGTAATAAATAAAAGCCATACATTTTTTAATATTTCTTGTGATTAAAAATAAAAAGAATAACATTTTTAAAGACGGTTGATTTTCTTTTTTCATTTAACAAAAAATGCAAATATTTAATTTATCAACATGTTTTTATAAAATTTTATCAACATATGATCGATATATTTTCCGATCACCCCAATCAATATTGGTGATAATTCAATTTAAAATAGAACAAAATGCAATATTGAATAGAGGTAAAGATTTTTTAAAAAAAGTATCTTGTTATGGGTAAAGTCAGAAAAACAATTCAATTCGGAATGCTTAAAAACAAAAAAAAAACTGGAAATAGATTAGAGAGAAGCAAGGTCGGCAGACAAAGAGACAAAGAAAAAATATAGATACTATCCTAGAGAATAATTTTTTTCATCTTTTTGAATTTAAAGAAATTACTTACAAGTTACAAGTCTTTAAAATCCATATTGTCATCATCTGTACAGTTAGTGTAAAAGGTGAGCTGATGATTGAAGAGAAAGGGTCCAAGACAAGAAAAATCAAGTTGGATTCAAAGGGTTTAACAGTTTTTTTTTTTATTTTCTTCCTTCGTTCGTCAGTCTATCCACCGCGTGTATGAGAGAGTGAGGAAGATTGGCAGACAGGGAGATAGGGGGGAAGAACAAGCAGCCGTACCCCCAGGGTGTTCCCTATAATCCCCCAATTTTTTTTTTTTTTTACAGCTTATATTTGGTAAAAAGCTTCATTCATTGCAATCAGTCTCAAAATGAATGTTTGTTCATGAGGAGCATGGTGGGGGGGGGATACGATAGAGAGAGAGAGAGTGAGAGAGAGAGAGATTTCTTTGTCAATATAATTCTTCTCATACGAGTGAATATCACTTTCCCTTTCCCTCGTGTTTGTGTGTAAAAGTGTAAAAATCTGAATTCGTCCTCACTTGCGTACCCCAGTTTTGCCGTCTTTACACTGGGTTCTCTAACTACCCCACCCCCGCGGCAGACAATCTCTATACCCCCCTTTTTTTCTCTCTCTTCCTGCAATATTTACCCGGCTTCCTCCTCCTTTACACGTTTTATTCTTTCCTCCTCTATTCTCTCTTCTCTTCTTCCCTATATTATTTATGCTCGCACTCATGAGATTCATTTCCTCTTTTTATCTCGCATTCATGCTCAGCGCCCCCCTCTCATTTCTCTTATCGCTCACTCCTATTTATAACCGTACCCCCCACCCCACTAAACAACAACCATGTGCTTCGGGGTAAAAAGAGGAACCGCTAACATTTTTTTTTATCTTCCTTTCTCTAATTCTATCAGCCCCACTCTCCAGTGATTAGAATATATATTTTTAAAGAAGTCTTCCGATATTTTTGTTTGACTTTTTTCTCTCTAAAATTGTTTTTAATCTATAAAACAACGGAAAGCAATTCGTTAAGAGACCGCTAAAAATTAAAATGGACTAAGACTATGAATGTGTATTAAAAAAAAAAACTAATGCCTTTTGTTTTACATAAAAAAAATTATTAAATTACAAATTAATGTCTTTTTATCCATAAGTAAAAATTGACAGCAGTTCTTTGTAATTTTTTTTTTTACTGAAACAAAAGTAAAACAAAAAAAAATTAAGGTATAAAACAACAAAAACAATTTGGGGTTTTTAGGCCATTGTACTAGAAAATCTGAATTTTATTTTTTTCTTTAATGAATCTGGAAATATATATCCAATATACAGGAATTATCCCCTTTTTAGTTCTAATACCAATTTAAATATTTTTGTTGATTTTCCATGTTATTCCTTTAATGCTCATTGCTAATTTTAAAAAAATAGTAATAAAGATGAAAAAAAAGCAGTTTCCCCTCCCATACGTTTTTTATTTTTTTAAGATCAATAAAGCTAAGTGAAATTTTTAAATGATTTATCATTTTATTTATTTATTTATTTATTTTTAAACATGATGAGACACAGCATCTCCACCCGGTTATTGATTTCGGGGTATGTACCCTAAGAGTGAGACTAGCTAAAAACGAGGTAGGGAACGGTACCAAAAAGTGTGTAGCTAAATGAGTACACATCTGTTCTTCAATACACAATATGTTTTAGGTTTTTGTTTTTCAATTTTATTTGCATGTGTTTGTGTGTGTTGCTAATAATATTTACTAATTTTTACTGTGTGAATAGTACAGAAAATTACGCAAAAGTTAAGTGTGCACTACACACAAACTGTGTGTGTGAGTGTTTGTGTGCTCAATAACGTTACTCATTGACTCCTGAGAGAGAGAGGAGGGGGAGTACAGAATTACTAGTGCGATGGGTGCGCAATGCCGGCCATCGGAGAGCTAAGGAGAACCAGAGGAGAATGAAGACGAAACGCAAAGAGTGAGGGGGCAAAAGAGAGACAAAATTGAGGGTTGGAAGCCAGTTTTTATTGCTCATTTGAACAGTTATCGTTAAGAAAAAAAAAAAGGAAAAGAAATCAGGACGATTGTTGCAATTACTGACTTATTTTCTTTCTTTTTTTTTAGCTTAAAAAAGAAGAGAAGTGAGGTTGAGTGAAACATGAACTTGACCATGAATAACTTTGTTCATTATTACCAAAGCGTCAGAAAAAGAGGGGCTTATTTAAAAAAGTAAATAAACAAAAGTAAACATAAAATACAATTAATAAAAAAAAAAGAAATAAAAAAAATGCGGGGGTGATTTTTATATCCCATTTTAATCAAGGAAAAAGCCGTTAGAGAAAGACTACCTAAAGGCTAAGGGGGGGTCCAGTTTAAAACATGAAGGAAATGTGTAAATTGAAAGCAGCCTTCAAAAGTTAAGCATTTTCCCCTTCTTAATGAGGTTATGAAAAATCAGAATTTTTTAAATTATTTTACTTTCTCGTTTTTTATATAACAGCAAATATTTATTTTAATAGATTCATTTAAACAGTAACAATAAGATTATCAAATAGTTTTTTGGGTTTTTTTTTTGTTTAACGTAAGGCAGAAAAAAAAGAAAAAAGACAATTTTTACATATTGAGAAAACGATTTTTCAGTAGTATTACTAAAATAATTATTTAAAAGCATCAACAAATAGCTCAATTTTAAACACAATCTCCTCAATGATGTTTTGTAGTTATTTACTTGTCCATTATGGCACAAATCGATATTTTAATTATCAATACTCAGAACCTCTGGCCTCCAAAATTGAAGATTTTTTATGATTTATTAACCCTTTGTAGGTGACTTAAAGTCAGAAAATATTTTCAGACACAAAGTAATTTTTATTTTTAATGAATAAAGGGCAATACAAATGAAGGACTTATACCTGTGCTTTATTGATTATGCAAAGGCGTTTGACAAAATACGCCACAAAGAATTGATGAAGATGCTCGGCAGCCTGGACATATTTGGGGAAAGACTTGAGAGTAATCAAGAATCTTTACTGGCAGCAAACCACCTGCTTATGGACAGGTAATGAATTGAGTAGATATACAAAGATAGAAAGGGGCGTAAGACAAGGATGTTTCTTTTCACTGGATCTGTTCAACTTGTACAGCAAGAATACTTTGAGGACCCTAGAAGTTATGCCTGGATTTGTCATTGGAGGCCACAATTTAAACAACCTAAGGTATGCAGATGATACAGTGCTGATAGTAGACACAGAAAGGAAACTACAAGACCTCCTACAGAAGGTAGCTAAAGAGAGTGATAAGAAAGCACTACAAATAAACTGCAAGAAAACCGAATACATGGTCATCAGTAAAAAGGGCAGCCCAATATGCCAAATACAGGTAGTGGATACTAAAATCAAGCAGGTACAAAAATTTAAATACCTGGAAAGTGTTCTAACAGAAGATGAAAAGTGCGACACAGATCCGAAGGCAAATTGGCATGGTGAAAGAAGCATTCCAGAAGTTGAGTAAAGTATTAAGAAACAGGACAATTTCACTAGAAACAAAGAAAAGAGTACTGGATTGCTGTGTTGTCAGTTCTTCAATATGGCAGTGAATGCTGGACAATATCATCAAAGTTGAAGGAAAAACTTGAAGCAGCTGAAATGTGGTTCTACAGAAGAATGCTGCAAATATCATGGATCGAGCATGTGAGCAATGACAAGGTTTTGGAAATGATGAAAACAAAAAGGAAATTAATACTGAGCATCAGGAAGAGACAGCTGAAGTTTCTGGGACACGCAATGAGGAAGGAGGGCTTAGAGAACCTGATACTAACAGACCAGATAGAGAGAAAAAGAGACAGGGGAAAGCAACGGATAATATGTTTGAAGGACCTAATCAGGTGGATGATGGAACAAGGATTGCATGGTGTAACAGGAGAAGGCATGCTAAGAGCTACCAGGGATAGGGAGACATGGAAAGCCATGATCGCCTACGTCCTGAAGGGACAGGGCACATAGAAGAAGAATGATTTACTAAGATTTACTAATTAACCCATAGCTGGGAGGGGAAGAGATGGATTCATGCCTTTCCCCAAGGGTATTTGTGTATAAGTGAATATAACAAAACCAACTGAAATATAGACTCAGTTCTCGGATTAACAATTCCAAGCCATTACACCACCTGCACATTTCTTACAGCAAATGATTCCCCAAGCGGTCACCCATAGTTTCATCATATAATTCTGCTTGTTCCTTCCTTAGTTACTCTGTCCGTTACACCACTGAAGAAAGATAACACACTTACTCTCTACACAAGCTTTTCCTTCCCCTCTATCTTTTTGTAAACACTACTCACCTTTCTCTCACCTTTGCCAAATGGAAGGGTAGTAAAGAGTGAGAGTAAGAGCAGCTTAAGCTGGTGGTTGTAGCAGTAATTGTGTGTGTATATGTGTGTGTACTGTACAATATAGTAAAAATAGGTAGGTTTGTTGTATCCTGCAACCTAATAACGAAATTTCTGGCCTCTACACATTTTCTCTTTCGAAAATCTCTCACAAATTAGCATACAGTATTTTGGTTATGGTCTGTGCATATGCCGCTTAATATAAGATTACAGTAAAGTAGCTTCTATGGACGTTACTTTTATAGATATTTTAATAAAATTACACTGTGTTATCGTTATTTATTATCCAATATCTTTATGTTTGAAGATGTTACTATCATTTGTAATATGACAAAGTAAAACTTTTCCAGGAAATCAGAATTATCCTTCCGTGGAAATTCCATGGGTTCCACTAGTATATTATAATTGTTGTCATTTATCACAAGGGGACAAAGCAGAAGATCAATTGTTAACTTTATTTAATTTTAGTTTTAATTTAGTTAAGTGCCACAAATAAAATATCTGGTTTTGTGGCAGTTTAATCCTGGGCTCTGGTGGTGCCAAAAAAAAAAAAAAAGCCAGAAAAGTCGCATACTCTGGTGCAATGAAAGAAACAGACAAGATGAGAATATTGTGGCAAATTTGTAGGTTGTAAGAGCAGCAGCAAAATTCCTTTCTTAATAGTCTTCACTTTTCAAATAGCACCGTCTTGCTCCAAAGTCAGACCCTTTTTCTCTGTCTCTACCTAATCTCAGACAATGCTATGTTATATCACTGTAGTTAATTTCTGATTGGCTGGTCAAGCCAATCAGCAGGAGCAACTAATCATATAGTTGGGAAATTCTCTCACATACCTCTTTTGGTCATGTCTGGTCTCACGAGAGGCAAACCAAATTTTTTTCTCTGCCATCTTGGAAACACCTCACCTAAATTATGGATCTACATGCGAGACAAGTCTTTGCACGCTTTGCTCTATGAGGTAATGATCTCACAAGTGGCAGAGAAAAAGCACCCACCTTCGACAAATGCTTCTTTGCAGAGGTGAAGGGGGCTTGTTTTTCTGCATCCGATCCCCTATGATCTCCGTCATTTCCACCATCATCATCATCAGAATCTGCCATTTTCTTTTCTGATGCAGGCAAACTGCCTGGAACTGCCCAAAACTCTTCCAACAGTGTCCACGATTCACTCTCGAGTTACCGTAACACTTCTGTTGTCTCCTTCCACAGCAGTTGATCTGTAACCTTTGCAAAGATCTTTCACATGGCATGGTACACCATTAACTAGAACAGTCTGAGAGTGGACCATCCAATCAAATTGTCCTCTGCTGAATTTGGTGGTACATCAGTCGTTCGAGACTTTAACCTAGACAAGATCTTCCACTTGATATTGATTACCTCCAACTTCAGGGAATGACATTGTTACATACAAACCCCTTCACATGTTGTTCAGTAAATTCCATTGGCTGGTGCTGTTGATGGCGTCAAGTCATCCTTAGGTGTCACGTTGTACCAGTACACAGCCCCTTGAATAGAGCACTACATTCTGGTTGCAATTCTTTTAATGGTGCGGTGACACCTTTCCGCCATACCATTACCCTCTGGAATGTAGGCACATTGGTATCACATTCGTACCTCTCATTCGTCTGCAAAGATCTGAAAGTCGTGGTTATGAAATATGGGGTCATTGTCCATCAGTATCTCAACCAGTAGACCACACTCACAGAAGGCAGATTTCAATAGTTGTATGAGGACATAATGTCTGCAGATAAGGTCAAGATGAAACTGGAGTCCTTCAGTTTGACCAGCAAGGACCCGAAAGTCTGAAGGATGAAACTCTAGTCTTGGGCCTTGAAGTCTGGGGGAAGCAAGGGAGCACAGTTCCAGAATTCCCAGCTACAATGATGAGACATACCGTATTTTCTATTTGCAGGAAGTTGGTAGGACACTTTCCTATCTATAAGTTGTAAGAGCAGCAGTAAAATTCCTTCCTTGATTCCAAATAACACTGTCTTGCTCAAAGGTCAGACCTTTTTCTGTGTGTCTATCTCATCTCAGATGATACTGCATTGTATTGCCAGGGTTGGTTTCTGATTGGCTGGTCAAGCCAATCAGCAGGAGCAACTAATCATATAGTTGGGACATTCTCTCACGAACCTCTTTTGGTCTCGTCCGGTCTCAGGAGAGGCAAGCCAAATTTTTTCTCTGTCATCTTAGCAACACCTCAGCTAACTTATGGAACTACACATGAGACAAGTCCTTATACGCTTTGCTCCACAAGGTAAGTCTCTTCTTTCACTACAAAATTATTTATCTATCATTTCTTGCAATGTAAAATAATTAAAATGAAGTACGTGCATACATCTACCCCAGTTAGCAGATGCACTGTTGGGGTAGCTGATAAGGCTTCATAAAGCAAAGCTGTGAAGTAATTAGCCATGGTTAAGCAATATTGGCAAAATGCTTAAACAGAATATTACAAAATTCTCAACAAACAATAAGAAAAGGAAAAGAACAGGGTAAAATAATACAACGCAAACAACATTTATAAGTCAAAAGTAAACCAAGCAACAGTCAGTTAAGTGCAATATGTGATACATGCTTGGGCGATCATGTCTCTTTTGCTCCATGACTGACAAGGCAGATTTATTCTGCAGTAGGTTGGCTTTTCTTTCGGTGATAGACTGGCAGCCAACCAAGTTCTATAGAACCTAATCTAACCTGCTATTCAACCCATAGCTGGAAGGAGAAGAGATGGATTAATACTTTTCCCCAAGGGTATTTGTACGTAAATGAATGCAACTACAATTTTAATTCGGCTCTCCGGTTTCTAACAATGAGATTATATCCATTATATAAGTGAAATTGACAAATACTAGGCAAAAAGAATACTAGGCAAAAAGAATACTAGGCAAAAAGAATACTAGGCAAAAAGAATACTAGGCAAAAAGAATACTAGGCAAAAAGAATACTAGGCAAAAAGAATACTAGGCAAAAAGAATACTAGGCAAAAAGAATACTAGGCAAAAAGAATACTAGGCAAAAAGAATACTAGGCAAAAAGAATACTAGGCAAAAAGAATACTAGGCAAAAAGAATACTAGGCAAAAAGAATACTAGGCAAAAAGAATACTAGGCAAAAAGAATACTAGGCAAAAAGAATACTAGGCAAAAAGAATACTAGGCAAAAAGAATACTAGGCAAAAAGAATACTAGGCAAAAAGAATACTCAAAAAGAATACTAGGCAAAAAGAATACTAGGCAAAAAGAATACTAGGCAAAAAGAATACTAGGCAAAAAGAATACTAGGCAAAAAGAATACTAGGCAAAAAGAATACTAGGCAAAAAGAATACTAGGCAAAAAGAATACTAGGCAAAAAGAATACTAGGCAAAGTAACAGTAATAAGGCAAAACAGTTCATAAAGTAAGAATGGCGTTAACACACAAAAGGGATACAGTCATGTGATTGTAGCTTTCAGACCTCAAGGCAAGAAAAAACAGAAATATGGCGGATAAAAACAGAGGAGTGGCTAATAAATTCCAGCATGCATCTGTACAATTTATCTATAAATTTGAAGAGGGAATGGTTTTAGTGATCATTCCATCAGATTGAAATCAACAAAAGCAAAATGTTTAAAGAAAAAATGATTTAGACTGCTCACTTTGTTTTAATTAATGTAGTTCTTCATTTGTAGAAGTCATCTGGTGTATCAGGTCAATTAAAGAAAAACCATTAACATTATCATAATTACTTTTTCATAATCATCTACTTTGAATAAAATTTAATTGGTATCATTTTCTTTAAATTGGTTCTTGTCTTCTTTCAGGCAGTTATCCAAATTGATTGTAGTAATGAAGCTGAGACACACCTAATCAGCTTGTATTACACAAAAGTGAGTTTAAACAGATTCAGTCAGTTAAGTGCCATACGTGATACACGCTTTGGGCGATCATGTCTCGAAACAAACATGACTGACTGGGCAGAAGATTATCCCGCAGAAGGTTGCCATTACTTTCTGCGGTAGACTGGTTACCAGCCAAGGCTATAAAACCCAATCTGTTCTGTAATCTGACTCATGGCTAGAGGAGAAAGAGATGTATTATATTATTAAGTAGTCATTAGCGGAGGATCAGTTTATTACTTCATAACAATAGAAAACCGATCCCCCACTTTATGCCCAGCAGAAGCCTTAATCATATTTTCAACTATTATATTCAGTCAGTCAGTTAAGTGCCATATGTGATACATGCTTGAGCAATCATGTCTCGAAAGAGACATGACTGACTGGGCAGAAGATTATTCCGCAGTAGGTTGCCAACCAAGGCTATAGAACCTAATCTGTGCTGTTATTTAACCCATAACTGGAGGGAAGAGACGGATTAATACTTTTCTCAAGGGTATTTGTGCATAAGTGAATGCAAGGAATTCGAACTCGGCTTCCCGATTTGTTGTTCCAATTCGATATAGATTAAAATGTTATCTTTGTAAAGAGGAATGAGAATCTAACACTAAATCTTTCACGTGTAAAATTGTTTATTCACTTCTGGACTTTGTCAGTTTTCATTGGCATTAGGTGTGTGGTTTTAGGATCTTTCTTTCAAACATGGACCTTATTGCAAAAATGGGAGGTAGTCTGTCTTTTCTCTGTTAAACGGACGCATGTATATAACTTCCTGTCATTTGGTGGTCCCATGTATGCACATCCTAAGTAGAGCTGAGTCAACAACCCATTTTACATATCAGAGGCAGCCACAGACATCCTGTGAGGTGGCTAGGAAGTCACTTTCCAGGTTAATCCACTGATACACATGGCTCTTCTGGTATGACAGTAAGTGCAAGTCTACTTTGGTATCTCTTAGGTTGAGTCCAACAAACATTGGGGCCACCACAGATCAGCTTCTTTTAAGGTTCCTAATCAATACAGAATTCAATTCAGATATCTGACCAGATCATACTGCAAGATTCCAGCCAATTTGAATATCTCAAGAAACAATTTGGATGTCACTTAGTGACCAATTGGAAGGGAATGCATGATTCTAAACAGACATTATCTCATAGGGTTACTCAGAACTAAAACCTTTGTGAGACTGTGTGTATAAGGAGATACAGATATTGTCTCCCTTCATTTAAATTAGCATCGAGTCGGGTTGGTACTTAAGTGACTGGTACTTTTTATTTACAAATATCGAGTTTGAAATTGTGTTTACGTCATAGATAACTGCACCCAGGTACAAATTAAAATAAAGAAAAATATCAGTATTGTGCATTCATCAGTGATGTACGCACAGTTTCCAACTTGAGATTTGTAAATAAAAACCAAGTACAGATAACTCTTTAAGAAATCAAGGATCAATTCAACACAATATTATGAATGAGACTCACTTCTAAAATGATAAAAAACTGGAAGATTCTGATAAATTTTGTAGCTAGAACGTCTAATAAATGCTAGTTTATAAAAATTGAAGCTGAATGTGTTAATAAAGTTTTTGTCATCAGTGGCAAACAATTCCATTAGGAAGACCACAGTGATCAATTCGTGAAAAAAAAGATTCCATTGGGAAAAGCCAAAAGTAAACAATTCGTGAAAAAAAGATTCCATCAGGAAAGGCCAAAGTAAACAATTCGTAAACAATTTCATTAGGAAGCAATTAATAAACAATTTGCATTAGTGACAAAGCATTCATGAATCATGATGAGGCAAAACAAAAAATACAGGAGTTTCTCATAGTAATTTAGTTTTGCATTAAATAGTCTACTTTGTAGATCGTAAAGTCTCACGTGACAATATTGTCTTTAAATATTTTGATTCAGACGGAATCCATTTTCCTTTCTGGATATTTTACATTCAAGACTGTTGGTAAGTCATTTTGTCTTTTAATCTTTCTCAGTGGGATAGGTAGGGGACTTTTATTCCTACAATAAAAATCATTCCAGAAAAAATGTTTTTCCTTATTTTTTTTTTTTATGAGTGGACCACTAAATCTAATTAGTGCCAAATTTTTTCAAAGGTCAAAATATATTTGGCTTTATAGTTGCACAGAATAAAAACCAGTTTTTTTTTTTTCACTTTGAAATTTATAGCAAAAAGGAACTTGTGGATTATTTCTCTCCTGTTAGTTTTTCCAAAACAAGTCTGGGGATTTTAAAGCTGTGATGATATAGGGGATGACATTATGTCATAATTGCTATCTCTCCTCTTACTAAGCATGTTAACATGTCTACTCCAAATTCCTTAAAAGTCAATTCTGTCTCATCAAATCCCACCATACTCTATCAATTACTGTTATTTTGTCAGCTGACGTGAATTTCCTTTCCAAGGTTTAAATAAATATAAAACTTTTTTACCTACTGAATAAAAAAAAAAAGTTTCGAGTAGTGGTCTTGTTTAGTGTGATGGTCAGGGTTAAGTATTTTGATCACTAGAAGTGATCACATTTGGCCATGCTTAGAATATTGGTGCCACATATGGTCTGATGCTCCTGCTATATATTTAGAAAACCTTGATAAAATCCAAAGAAGAATCTGCAATGTTATTAGCCCTGACCTGGCATCTTGACTTCAGTCATTTTTCCACTGCAGTAATGCATCTTCCCTACACTTTTTCCATAGATACTTTCATGGTAAATCTTCTGATGAACTCTTCTTTTTGGTACATAGACTATTAATTTAAGCACAGGACTAGATTGTCAGCAACATCTCATCATTTTAGAGTCAAAATGGCTACATGAAACCATAAGATCTATATATATATATATATTTTTTTTTTTTAATTGTTTCACCCCAAGCAAGGTGGTACTGCCACTGATGCACAGGGGGCTACATAAGTGTAAAAGTTTAAGAAGAGAGTGAATAGAAAATCGAACCTGTTACAGTGGGTGTCAGAGAAAAGGCAAGAGAATGATGGGAACAGGTGTGAAGACAATTGCAAAGGTAGAGAGAAAGGAAACGAACAAGATATACGGGGTGATAAGTGGATAAGAGATGGGTATTGACACAGCATTTAAATTCCTGGCGGCTGTAGCCATCAGGAAAGCAAGTATATGGAAGGGAGTTCCACAGGTGGGGAGTGCGAGAAAAGAAGCTGATGGAGTAGAATTGTCAGCGGCATGTAGCTGATCTAACTGTAAATGGGTGGGACCTTGTTGCCAGTCTGGTTGCACAAATAAATTCTTGTGGCAGGGACACCAGTGGCTTAAGTTCCTTGAAGTAGAAGCAATGAAAATATATGTAGAATAGACAGAGGGAAGCCACATCCCACTGATGAGAAGGTGGCTGGAGTTAAGCTGCCAAGTCAGGGCCTATCATGTTACAGATTCTCCTTTGTAACCTGTCGAGAACTCAGATGAACAGCAGCTGCGCCTGGCCATATATGACAGCAGTGTTCTATGCATGGACAGATGGTTGATTTGAATATGTGCAAGATGGATTTAGGCGGAAAAAAACTTCCTGGCCCAAAACAGTTACCCAACCTTCCTAGCAGTGGATTTAGTTATTGACTCAATGTAAAGATTCCACTTGAGGTCGGAAGATAGGGTAAGACCCAGTATATTGCTTCCAGGGAGATTTGCTTGGTCCATGCTTATGCTAACAGTTTTTCTTGCACTTCTCACTTTATTAAATTCTTTTCTGGGTTCTTCATTTCCAGTCAACTTCAATTTTCAAAAATTTAAGTGCAATGTCAATCATTATCTTCTGTTTTCTTAATGCCTGTTCTTTTATTATTCTCTCTCCTTATGTTTTCTTCTAATATTTTCTAAGTCCTATGCTAATAGTTTCTTCTTTTGCTTGTGGAACTCTGCTTCCACCTTCTTACTTTCCTCTCCAATGTCCAAATATTTAAATGCACTGTCAACTGCTTCTTTTCTTTTATAGTTTTTTTTCTTTTCCTTAATATTTTCCCTTAATATTTTTATATTCTTTCCCACTCAGTAAACCCCTGTATGCTAGTGACTGTTGCCTTGCTTGGGGTGAAGTGATAAAAAAAAAAAATCCAGTGTTATCCCCCACCCATTTTATGATCAAAATATTAGGACAAAAGATCATGTTTATTAAATTCCCATCCAAGTTAACATATTACCATCCTGATCTGAGCCAAAGCATCACAAGAGAAACACAGGATTTAGAAGTTTTACGAATTCATTCAAGTGACAGTAGTTTTAATTAAGGACAAACTGATAAAAAATGTTGTAAGGGTGATAACTTAAGGTCTATTAACTAACAAGTGGGCCTGCGCTATCAAACATGATGGCAAAATATTTATATTGATATGCCATCTAAAATGACAGCCATATATATATATATATATATATATATATATTTTGATGTACTTACTACTGAGTAACTTACATTGAGACATAGGAAAATAAATTAATCCAAACACCTGAATATTACAAGAGATGATATTATATATATATATATATATATATATATATATATATATATATATAAAAGCCCTCCACCTTGATCAGTTTTTATATTAATGTAATTAATATTAATTAGGATCGGGTCTTTGGGATTTACCTTCCTGCTTTTCCTTTTGAATTAAAGTTTTATATTTAAAAAAAAAAAAAAATATATATATATATATATATATATATATATGTGTGTGTGTGTGTGTATATGAAGTGTGTGCGTGTGTGTGTGTATATATATATATATATATATATTCTTCACAACTTAATGACATAATCAGTACAAAAAATAAAATAATGCACTGTTAAAGAGCAAACACACTGCAAGTGCCTTCAAAATGGTAGTAAAGAGAATGAACCGAGTTGATGCTGCCTCGCTATTGTCTCTCTTTCCATGAGCCTCACAGGATGAAAATTCATATACACATATATGTAAAAATATACTCAGTTATGAACTGAGATTAAGGACAGGATGGTTAAATAAAATAAAGACAAGAGGAAAACTGTATTTTAAATCGCCTACACGTTTCGTCCTGTGATGGACTTTATCAAGGCAAAAAGACAAAATTAACTTTGTTCTAAATTACGTATCTATAAACAATGTTAGCAACCACAAAGACGCTCACAAATCATTTCGAAAGATTAACAGAATATTTTAGTTTTTAGAATTTCTTCATGTGTAGTGCAATGAACAAGCAGGTGTATACAGAATAAATTGCCGCCGATTGTTCCTCCATCTACATCAGAGAAACAAGTAGAAATCTAAAAAAAAAAAAATGTATATATGAACACAAAAGAGACATCACTAATAATAATCTAACAAATGCATTAGTGATTCACAGAAATAAATTCAACCACAATTTCGATTTTAAAAATGCCACACTAATAAAAAGTGTAAGCAATTTATTCAGAAGAAAAGTTCTCGAGAGCGCCGCCATCCAGTACGACCAAAACATCAATTTGCGCCCTGGATTTTTCCCAATCTCACCTTTACTTATGGAAATTATACTAAAACAGACTAACATACATAATAAAAATTTCAAAGAAAATGGTTGAATTCCCTTCATTTTAACATCTCGTGACTTTGCACTACATATGAAGGAATTCTAAAAACTAAAATATTCTGTTAATCTTTTGATTTTGAAATGATTTGTGAGCGTCTTTGTGGTTGCCAACACTGTTTATAGATACATAATTTAGAATAAAGCTCATTTCATCTTTTTGCCTTGATAAAGTCCATCACAGGACGAAACGTGTAGGCGATTTAAAATACAGTTTTCCTCTAGTCTCTATTTTATTTAACCATATATATATATATATATATATATGTGTGTGTGTGTGTGTGTATACACAAACACAGAACAGACATTATTATAAGAAAGAGAATAATTACAAAGGTGATAACATAAGGTCTATTTACAGCTAGTTACAGAGTTGTTTCTCAGTGTTTTCAAAGAATAAAAGGAATTAGCAGGATTTTTTTATCTGTCTGCATTCTTTTCCATCAGCCATTGTGGCATACCAGTGACAATAAATAACTGAACTTAGTAATGATTAGCATTTGTTTATGAATGTTTAAATAAAAACGTGACCCTTATGATGCTAATGAGTGAGCAAGTGGGTCTTTGTCTCATTGTTTCATGCTTATAGGCTTATGTAAAACTAATCTTAACCTTGTTGTAGGGTAGTGGTTAAAATGCTATTTGGACACACAATGACAAGTGAATTCGAACCTCAGTGGCCCAATTAATAGAGATCATTTAAACAGGATTCCATGATTAGCGTTGGTTTTGTTTAACAGAATACCAACTTCTGTGCATTATTTAATGCCAAAAAGGTGAAGTTTTAAGGTATATTATTTTAAATCTTCAGTTAAAATAAGGTTTATTTAGTCAGATTTTGATGAAAAAATTTTATTTTATAAAAATGAAAATGTCTTTAGTTTTCTATTCAAAAATGTATTGCTGGTAATTTTTTTTTCCTTCAAAAATGTATATTTTTCTATAAAAGTATTTTTATATATGTTTCTATAAAAGTCTATTTTTATACTTTCATAGTTGTGACCCCAGTTTGGGGGTTAACTATTTGCCCATAGCTAGGGCCTAAACAGGTGCTACCAACCCAGGTCAGGGTGGATCTAGGAACAACAGCAATTAAGAGGTGGTTTCATACTCTTCACAACCTTTCAATTGGAGGTCTTGCTGCTGGATGCAGTTTCCCATCATACTCAGGATCTCCATGAATAGAAATTGTGCAACCATGTGCCATTTTTTTGTTTTTTTTTAATGTATTATGACAACAAACATAAATCCTATAATTAGAAAATAAATATATATTTGAGGGGGCATGTAAACATAGAAAGTTAATATAGAAATTGGGGGGGTTAGGATAAAAAGGATTAGGAAATAAAGATAGACTTTGATCGTGCCCTAATGTTATGTTCGGCAAAAAATCAGTGAACACCAAAGTTGGTAAACCCATGACTTCATCTGCCCAGAGAGTTGTAACTGAAAGACCACTCCAGTGTCAACACTGGCAAAGACTCAATCATGGACATTATACAGCTATCTAAGAGTACCTACATTTTGGGAATGTATATCTTTATTCTTACACATGTGTGTGAAAACGTGTAGTATACATCAATTCATTTGCTTGGTCATCCTTCACAGTTACTAATGTATAAACCAGTCTCTATCATATCATGTTACTTGAGATAGGCACAGTGTAAGAAAAAGTAAGGTAGAAGAGTTGAGAGAGAGTTTCCCTCTACACACCTTTAATATTATAGTTCTAATCTCATCACCAAAAAGTATTGTTTACAAAAAAAGCTAAAAGAGAACTCAGGAAAGGCTTAAAATATATATATATATATATGTATATATAAATGAAGGATTTAACTATATTCTTATCAGTTAGACTTCAGACAAACATAAAAATTAGGTCACGTCAATTTTATTTTTTTTCTTTTGGTTGCAGTCAGACTATAATCAGGTGCCTGACCATGAGACAATAATTAGCAAGCTCAGTAGTAAATAGTAATGCTTTTTATTCCCACTATATGCATCACACTTGCAGCTTTATGCTAACCTGAGTAACCATTAAAGGGCACCTAGTGTGGTGCAATAGTTAATGAGTTTGTCTCTAAGGCCAATTCACCTATAGAATAATTTTTTACCCATGTGGGATACGTAAAAAAAATTACAGGGGTTTCTTGAGGCTTAAATCTGACCCTGATTATAATATTGTCTATGCCATTCGTGTGACGATAAAACTTATAGCAGTTTTATTATTCTTCAGTTTGAAATAATTTTATAAAAGGAACAGAAACCAAATTTAACCTTCCAGTTTTATCATGTCATTTCAACAATTTGAAATTACAAAGTTGAGACCCAACATTCCTGGAAGGAACATGCGAGCAAAAGTAACATTTAAAACCAAGAAAAAAAAAATCACTAGAAACAACTTTTTTTGTAATTATTAAAAAAAAAATCCTCTTTATTATAATAAAGATCTGTGTGTGTGTGTGTGTGTGTGTGTATTTCCCTCCTGTCACACTCATGGAGTGAGAGACAATAACAAGGCAACAACAACTCAGTTCATTCTCTTTACTATTAGTTATGAAAGCTTTTTCTGTGTGTTTGCTCTTTAACAGTGCCTTATTATTTTAATTTTTTGTAATAATTATGTCATCAAGGAGTGAAGTACATATATATATATATATATATATGTACACTACCCGCCATAATTATAAGGCTACCCCAGTTTTTTTTAAAGAAATGATGTATTTCATACTATTTTTAGTATTTATTGACAAATGAAAATAGAATGGTTCTTTTGTTATAATTACTTTGCAAAATTCTACAAGGCAAGGAAGCAAAGATGAACTCGTCTGAATCACCCTAAATTTCCTTCATTCATTGATGAAACTGCAACATAGGTAATTAATAAGTATTTATAAATTCATTTGATGCACATGTTATTGTGCAATATTAACAAAAGAACCATTCTATTATCATTTATAATTATTCACTTAACAATAAATACTAAAAAATAGTATGAAATACCTCCTTTTTTTAAAACACTGGGGTGGCCTAATAATTATGGCCGGTAGGGTGTGTATATATCATCTCTATAATTAAGACTGTTGTATATGTGTGTATATTTCCCTCCTGTCATATTCAGGGGTTTGGATTTTTCTTCTTATGTCTTAATGTAAGATGCTCAATAGTAGGTACATCTACGTTTCATTCATTTTAGACTGCATATCGATATATAAATATTTTGCCATCATTTTTTACGGTACAGGCCGACATGTGTAGAAAAAAAAATCAACATTATTTCAAAAAGTGAAGACAGAAATGAACACCAAAACAACAGTAAAACATCAAATGACAAAAAAACTGGTTTCTGAATAGAAAGAGCCGTGCATCCTTCCAGTTAATAAATTAATCCTTTGAAAATAAATATTTAACATTTTTCAACCAATGGTTCTCATTCCCGCCAACAAATAAAAAATATGCTTCAGTATCCCTTATTAAATAAAGTTTGTAGATAGACAAAATTAGTAAGAAGAAGAGACACGGACAGCAAAGGTTTCCACCGAGCACAACTTCAAAGAGATTTTCCCTTAATTCATTCGTCTGTCTTCCTCACCCAATCAACATGACAGTCACTTTCTCACTTGCCTCTTTTTTGCCTCATACAAACCGGTGAAGATATCACATTTATTTTCATCTTAAACAACTACAAATGCAGGCCTTTTCACATGAAGTTTAAAAAACACAAAAATAAAAATATTTGATATTTAAAAAATTTCCTCATTTTTTTCTTTGTTGCAGGTTTACTCAGATCTGCAACAAGTACAACAACCAAAATGAGAAATTCCCATGAATAAAAACCAGGAATGAACCGGCTGTAATTTTGAATATTATGTGAAATTCCAAGAAATATTTGAGCCTCATCCTATGCTTCAGTTTTTCCCAGATGTTAGATTCATTGAAAAGGATTCACTTGTTGATTGTTTTAGATTTGGGTCGGCTTCATGTAGCTCGTTCTTTCAACAATAAAGTAAAAAAGAAAAATGGCTTTTTTTTTCTTTTTTTTTTTTTTTGGTCATTCATTGTTTAAATGTTTAATTTTGATAAGGTTCACTTTTGTAACAGTTTTTTATTCTCCCTCTACAAAAAATGCGGATGTACGTTGTGGTGCAGTGGATATCGACTCGGAACGATAACTCGGGGAGCCGAGTTCGAATTCCAGTAAAATTGCTTGCATTCACTTACGCACAAATACCCTTTGGGAAAAGTATTAATGTCTCTTTCCTCCAGTTAAATGCAATGGCAATCTACTGCTGTATAATTTTCTGCCCAGTCAGTCATGTTTCTTTCAAGACATGATCACCCAAAGTGTATATCATGTATGGCACTTAACTGACTGACTGAATATAATAGTTGGAAACATAACTAAAGCTTCTATTGGGCAAAAAGGGGGGGATCGGTTTTCTATTGTTATAAAGTAATAAACTGATCCCCCACTAATTACTACTTAATAATATAATCTATCTCTTCTCCCTCCCTATGAGTCAAATAACAGGACAGATTGGGTTCTATTTAGCCTTGGTCGCCAACCAGTCTACCGCAGAAAGTGATGGCAACCTACTATGAGATAATCTTCTGCCCAGTCAGTAATGTCTCTTTCGAGACATGATCGCCCAAGCATGTATCACACATGGCAAAAAATGCAACCTTACTTTACAAACTATCTTTACAAAAAATGCAACCTTACTTTACAAACTATCTATAAGATTCTATATTTTGAAATATAGATCAAGGAATTGAAATTCATCCATGATCAACGTTAAGAAATAAATTTCACAACTAGCACTCAGTTAAGTGCCATACGTGATACACGCTTGGGCGATCATGTCTCGAAAGAAACATGACTGACTGGGCAGAAGATTATCCCGCAGTAGGTTGCCATTGCTTTCTGTGGTAGACTGGTTGCCGACCAAGGCTATAGAACCCAATCTGTCCTGTTATTTAACCCATAACTGGAAGGAAGAGACGGATTAATACCTTTCCCAAGGGTATTTGCGCGTAAATGAATACAACGGATTCAACTGGAATTCGAACTCGGTTCCCCGGCTTCTCGTTCCGAGCCGATATCCACTGTACCACAACTAGCACTAGAAATCCTTTAAGTTTACAACCCCACCACACACAGGATTAATTGAACATTTTGTCAAATTATGTTATTCTATTTCATGTGGATTTTTGTGATGATGGTTACAATATAGAAAAATTGTTAATGTGGACTTCTACAAATGCTATATTGAATAATTTTTGCAAAAAGAAGCCTGACTACAATTGATGAAGTCATATTTGAGTGGAGAGACCTTCTTATAGCGAGGATCACGGCAGTGCCCATAATCAGGAGGTTGAATAAATAAAAAATAAAAAATTAATACAAGATTAATATAACCCTTCTCAGAAAGGGACATATTGACAAGAATAAGGTTTGCAAAGATAAAAGTAAGTTTTGTTTCTTTTTCCTTTATGTGCCGTGTCCCTTCAGGACGTGGGCTATCATGGCCCTCCACGTCTCCCTATCCTTTGTAGCTCTTAACACCCTTTCTCTTGTTACACCTACCAAATCCTACTCTGGCATCCATTTTGCTCAAGCCCATCAGGTATGCTATGTATTGCTTTCCCCTGTCTTTCTTTCTCTCTGACTTGTGAGTATCAAGATTCTCCAGAAACTTCAGCTATCTTTTCCTGATGTTAAGTATTAGTTTCCTTTTTGCTTCCATCCTCTGACATGTGAGTATCAGATTCTTCAAGCCTCCCTTCCTCATTACATGTCCCAGAAACTTCAGATGTCTTTTCCTGATGTTAAGTATTAGTTTCCTTTTCATTCCCATCCTCTATCTGACCTGTGAGTATCAGATTCTCCAAGCCCTTTCCTCATTTCATGTCTCAGAAACTTCAGCTGTTTTTTCCTGATGTTAAGTATAAATTTCCTTCTTGTTTCTATTCTCTCCAAAACCTCACATGTTCAGTCACTTGTATCCTCAGCATCCTTCTGTAGAATCACATTTTGGCTGCTTCAAGTTTTCCCTTTATCTTTGCTGGCATATTAAAGGAAAGCCAATCTAAATATTTTCTTTGTTCTTCGAAAATTTAAAACAAAAATATTAAACTATTTATTAGATTATTTACAATAATGAGGACTAATACAGTTGTTTCGTTTTTTACAGATATGTACTTTAAAATTTGTTCAAAATCCAGCTGAATATATTGCATTCACTTACACACAAATACCACTGGAAAGGTATTAATTGATTTCTTCCCCATCCAGCTTTGGATTAAATAGCAGGATAGATTGGCTTTTACGTCTTTAGTTGGCTACTAGTCTACCACAGAAAGTAATGGCAACCTACTGTGGGAAAATCTTCTGCCTAGTCAGTCAGGTCACTTTCAAGACATGATCACCCAAGTGTGTTTCATGTACGACACTTAATTGACTGACTGATACTTAAAAATTGATTGGAAATCAATTCCATACAAATGGAGTAACATTTTAAGAAATAAATGCATTTTATCTGACAATGAAATATAGAAATTATTTGCAGACATTTTTTTTTGGCAGGGGTGGGGGACAGAAATTTTAAGATTACTCTAAACCAGGGTGTTCCTAAACTGAGGTACATGTACTTCCAATGATACATTTGTACCTTTCAGGGGGTACATTAACTACAAAATAATAAGCACTACTGTACAATACTAAACCTGCTATTCAAGTAACATTGTTATTTCTATTGACATGGCTTTGTGATTCGGCATTTTTAGTGTTATTAGAAATCAAATCAAAATACAGATAAAAAATCCTCAGTGCAATCTTCATTGTGCTATTGTTTCTCCTCAAATAAATGAGTAGCAAAAAAAAAAAAAAAAAAAGAATAGCCCATCCACCATCACATTAACATTGCATAGCTTTGGTTATAGGTACATAGTTTTAGATTGTGTTGTCTTTTACTTAATAATGATTATTATAAATTATTACAGAAACTATGTATAAAGGATCAAACTGTTTTATAAATTACCTGTGTTTAGTTCACAAATGTCACAAGAAACTGACATTACTGAAAAATATTTCATAATAAAATATCAAAATTTTAATTTCATTGTTTTTCTTTTTCATCCCCAATTTTTAGGGATACACAAGAATTCATAAAAATATAAAGTTTGTCACTTAACTGTTGTGGGATCGCCCCCTTTTGTATGCAAGAATGGACACACCTGATATGTACATATAATCCTGCCTATACAGAGAAAGGCAGTTGTAGAGTAGTTGGTCTGTAAGTTGGTGCATAGTTGGAGTTGTTTGGATGTAGACATTACCTGGATATGCTATTTCACTGTTAGACTGTTTAAATTGATTTCTACTAATAGTATACCTGAATTGACTAACCCATGTTCCAGTTGTATATTTTTGTTCAATATAACTTACATTTTCTATCTCCATATCCGAATGACCAACAGTCTAAACTAAGTCAAATGCTGGTCATTTGTAGCTGAGAGGTCTAAGACGTGCCAGATCAATTGGTGGCTTCCCCTATATGGATAGGGGTCACAGGTTCAAATCCTGCCGAATGACATACATTTTCGTAACAAAAATTTATCGTAAATAATCAGGCCGATAGAAATAAATATATAATACTGTTTGATTATAAACAGAATATCTACTTATAAGAGACTTATTAAAAAGTCACGTTTCAAGGGTCGTCCTCTTACAAAATGTTCATTTAGGTTTCATAAATTTATTTAAATTCTGGTCAATCATACTTCCAGATGAGTAAAATGATTGATGACAGGCTGTCATTACCTAATTCAAAGGTCAGAAAGCGCAGAGATCCGCGATTAAGAAATACTTCTAAATTTCATGCCATAAACAAGTAATATTTTTCAAATCAGATTAAATTAGCTTTAAATTTGCTAATTTTCTAAAAATAATGTGTTACGGAAGTATATTTTATTTTTGCAAGATTTTGAAAACCGTGAATTAATTTTTGTTCACAAATGTGTCAATTGCTCAAAAATGATCAAGAAACTGAAAACTTTTGTAAACATTTCAAAATTTTAGATTCCAATCAATATAATTTCTGTTTGAAATCCACCAGTGTATTCTTCTTACTGGAATTAGTAAATTCAATCATTTAGCTTTCAATTAAACTAAAATTAAAGCTTCTAGAAAACTTTTATTTTTAAAAGTTCAATTTAAAACTTAGGTATCAAAAATGAGTAGAGGTACCTACATTATATCTATAATAATAAAATATGAACACTATAGTGGTCCAGTTTTTGTCTATCATAAAATGCTTATATTATAGGGGTTGAATTTATTTAATTTCTCAAAATTTCATAAAATAAATAGGGGAGAGTAACAAATGTATAACAATTATTTTTACCAAAATTTTCTCAAAAAACAAAAAATAAAATTTCTAAAAAACTTCAATTTATTTGTGAAAAAGTACTAAAAGTTTGATTAAAATACAAGAATTTCCATATCAATGGTATTTTTTTTTTTAACCACAAAACTTATACTAATTTTTGAGCCACTAAAAAAAACAAAATCGACTTTTTTAAATAAAATTTTCAACATTATAAAAAAAAATCGTCTGGTTTTTCCTATTAATAACAAATATTTTAACAAGTTTTGTTTTATTAAGGCTAGGTTATTTTTTCACTCATGGTATGTTCATTTTTCAATGAATCAGTGGGGTAACCTACATATCAAGGACATGCAAGTGCTTTCCACTTGGTCCTGAAAGAAGAAGAGAAATAAAAGTTGTTTTTGTTTCTTGAACTCATTTTGTGAAACTGAACAGGATTTTAAAAAAAAATAAAATAAAATAAAATGAGAGAGAAAGAGAAAAGTTATTTTAATATGACTTTTGAATTTCTCCTTTGTCTTATTCAGTTTGAAATTGTCCATGCTCTGCGAAAAGTATGCATATGAGAGGAGAGACACCATTACCAAACTCTTATAAGAGAGTTAGATTTCAATGGAAACAAACGGCTTAAAATAAATAACGGATTTTTTTTGTCTCCATCACCCCGCCCCAAACGAGTCATAACATTGAAACCTGCAGATTTGCTGGCAGTCAAGAGGGACCACTAGTATTTTGTGTGATCTATATGAACAAACAAATAAATCATATATAAACCGGCATATATATATGTACGTACTAGCAGTATGGCCCGGTGTTGCTTGGGTGAAATGAAAGCTTTAAAACTAATCTATGATCCTGGAGCTCAGACTCTTTGGATGTTGGCACAAAAGACTAAAAAGCAATAATTGATTTCAGTTAAAGCAAAACCATAGACTGAAAGAAAAATGAATGGGTTTAAGTCAAATTTTGAAGTTTGGTGAGAATCAGATAAAAATTGTGGATTTGTATAAGGGACATACAGACAGATAAACAGACATACACAAACATCTTGCCTTTTATATATATATATATATATATATATATATATATATAAATAATCAATTTTCTGCACTATTTTAAGAACTGCAAACTTGAAACTTCTGAATATCGTTTCTTATGTCTTTGTCTATGAGTGCATAAAATTTACACTCAAATCAGACCACTTCTTCTATAACCCAATTTTTTCGATTATCGATTATCAATATTTATCAGGGGTACCGCGACACAAAACCTAGCTAAGCACACTCGCAGATGCTTATAGTATAACTGTGTAAATTTTCAATAAAATCAGTTTAGCCGTTTCGGAGTCTATAGGTAATGGACACACACAAAGTTCCATTTATATATATATATATATATATATATATTTATATATATGCAGGTTTCATTGAAAATGATAGATGTGGTATTATCATTAAGTTTTTTATATAATTTTTCATGTGTTCATATGAATTTTTCTTTTCAGAAATCAAATTATATAAAAATTGTCCCAAGGTTCTGTATTTTAGAGTGCTTTCGGCTATACTTTTAGCCATTATTTGGTACAAAAAATTTTGCCGGAAACATTTTTGTACCAAATGGAAGGAATATTGTAAGGTCTGATGAAATGAGCTTAATTAGCTCAGATAAATAAACTATAGTTTATAACCACTTGAAATGACATGTTGAGTTTTCCTTTATAAATATAATATTGCTCTGGATAACATCCATTGAGCTCTCTATATAGATATAACACTTAATATTTTATATTAAGTTGATCTTGTTGGATTATCCTCACTGTTTATGGACCGGACACATATATATATTTTCTAAACATACACTTTTAAATATAACAGACAATGAATGTCTATTATGTTTAATCATGAGCCATTGTAAACATCATATTTTAGCTTTAATTTCAGGTGAAAATAGACAAAGATTGTCCAACATTTGGATATCTTTTTATTATGCTGATTCTAAGCTTTGGGCTCACATGAGCCATCTTCAGAGAGGTTACAGGGATGTTAACAAAGACATCCACCATCAAAAATGATTTTATCTTGTGTTGATATAAAACATTGCTATGCAATGATAACAGTCACAAAATATCAGACACAGTTCATAAATTTGTAATGTGGTTCTATGACATCACACCGGAGGAGTGAGAAATGTTAACAGAAACAAATGTCTAAATGCAATGTAATGTATTATGACTAGATTGAAATGTGATTTTATTACGTGTGGGTTGTTTTGATTAAATGTAGATGGCCTCCAATATCTGAAGGTTCTTTTTATTGTGTGTATGAAAGAGTATTATTGTGTTATCAACTAAAATCTGTCTAATATTAATTACATGGCTATGTTTTTCTAAGAAATGTTGTTTAATTGAACTCTGATCAGAAAGGTGACAGGTAAGTCTATAGAAGAGCGTGGTTGTAGTAAAACCAATATAAGTAGTGGGTTTATTATTAGTACCAGAGATACAATCTCTGAACAGGCATGTAAATTAATACACTAGATTGGTTTTCTGTAGAGGATTTTGTTTAGTGCTTGTAGGGTTATTAGAGGATATGAGGTCAATTGCTTTAAACTTTTTATAATATATGATGAGCTTAATTTGATTATTATTTATTGGTTTAACATTTCTACGTATTATGTTTTTGAGTGTTGTTTCATCTTGTTTGCAATTATTACGCATTTGAGTGCAATAGTATAAGTTATGTTTATTTTGACGTACACTATTATTATTAATATTATCAATATTGTTAGAAGTTTATTGAGATACATTTTAATTTGCTGATCAATGACGGAGTTAGAAAATCCATTAAGAAGTGTTTGTTTAATGTTGTGTAATTCCTTACAGAATACGGATTTGGAAGAAGAAATCATTTGTGTACGTTGAATTAAGTTTTTCATAGCAGCTAACTTATATCATTGGGGGCATTCACTATTATAATTAAGAAGACACGAGTTTATGCTAGTTGGTTTCCTATATAGAGAAGTAGTAAATCTGTGTGTACTAGAATCAATAAATACATCAAGGAATGGAATTTTATTATTAATATTAAATTCTCATGTAAATTTGAGGACAGAGTGACTTTCAAATTTGTTTTCAAGCTGTGTCATTTGATCAATATTGAAAATGTCATCTATGTATCTTACATATATAGGGGATTTATTATTGTCATTAATTATTGTTTTCTAAATGTGCCATATAATAATTAGAAAAGAGGGGACCTAAAGGAGATCCCATCGCAGTACCATCTATTTGAGTATAAATATTATCTAGAGGGTCATGAATATATATACATATATATATATGCCACTCGTATTTAAAGATACTTGTCTATCAGGGCAGCTAGGTAATCCCCATTGAAGATGCTTGCTCAGACACACGTGTTTGTTCAATACCCACAGATCTCACCTGTGGTTTATACTGCAACTAAGCTGAGCAGTTTCTGGGTGAGAGCGCATTATCAACAATAGCAACAGTTTCATGCACAATGCAATCTTCAGATGTGCTGTATCCTGGGAGGGGATAAACAGAGAAAGAATAGTGCAAGAAATAACTCTTAACACTGATGATATACAGAGATTTATTATACCTAAGTACACCAACGAACAGTTAACACGAATAACAATTAAGAAGGCAATGTCTCTGTATAGGACGTATACGTCCATCTTGAGAAGAAGGCTTCCATTTAGTGACGTCTAACTCTCGTCTAAGGCCAATGGCTTTCGACTCTCGTATAATGACGAATAATCTTGATCACTCCCGTGTAATGACGAAGACTCTCGTATAGCCACGAACACACTCGATCTCTTTCGAGTGCTCTCTCTATTGTTCGTTCTCGTCTAAGTCTTTTATAACCCGGGCCATACCCATTCCTGGGTAGGACAGGATATTCCGCCACAACAAGATGTTAAGTATAAACTGACCTTTATGCAATTTAATTTTCAATAGAATATAAATGGGTTTTGGTGTAGCTATATATTACACTGGGATTACTATTTTAGAAATTATATTTGGTATTTAAAGTACAAGTTTATATATATATATATATATATATATAATCATAATAATAACAATAGTAATAGTAACAAAAATAATAATGCTAATACTAGTAATTGTTATACTATATTTTAGTTCGTCTTGAAAAACCCACCAAAGACAAACTTGGAGAGGAAAGAAGGGGAAGTAAAAAAAAGAAACAAATGAAGTACATGAGCTAATGTCAAATACTCGGAGGAAAGAAAAAAAAAACCCAAGACGAAATCCTAACACTAAAGCGCTCAATAAGATAGTAGAGCAACAAAGAAAGAAATCTAAGTAAGAGCCAACAGACCTACCTAGGTTTCACCCTATGGCTCGTCAGGGTAAGGTGGCTCTTACCCTGATGAGCCGTAGGGTGAAACCTAGGTAGGTCTGTTGGCTCTTACTTAGATTTATTCTTTCTTATATATATATATATATACATACATACATATACACACACAAACTTTGTGCTTATATATACAGTGCTGTGCAAAAGTATTAAGACAAGAACTATTTTATCTTTTATGAGGCATCAAAAAGTTTAAAATCATCCTTGTCCTAACACTTTTGCACACTACCGGTAAAAACTATAAAATAAACCTCACTAAAATTCAAATACAGGGTGAAAAGCCAAGTAAATTGCTAATAAATATTGATTATTTAAAACTAAGTGTAAAAGAAATGTATTAAAAAGAAGTTATATTTAATTTTTCCTATTTTCTATTAAACAAGCTATTTTGAAACTACTCATTATTCTATTATCCTTGGATATGACTGACTTTTTTCTTATTCCCCCCTCTTGAATTGATAAATCTAATGTTACTTCGCAAGATACACTTTGGGAACAAATACAAGCTGCTTGGCAGGAGATACCATTAGATATATTGAAGAAGCTTGTGATGTCAATGCCTGACAGAATGAAGGCTGTGATCAAAGCGAAAGGCTATTATACTAAATATTAAATTTATTTTGTAACAAGTATTTTTTTCTTGTTAAAGCATTTGTTGAGTAAATCAAATTGCTTTAATTAAATTGTTTATTTTCTGTCAATATGCCTCATAAAAGATAAAATAGTTCTTGTCCTAATACTTTTGCACAGTACTATATATAACACAAAAAACATTACAGTTATAAATATTAATCATTCATATTAAACATAAAACAATCTTTTTTTTCTTTTTTATTTTAGAAAACTGAAAATGTCTTCTATTTTTGTATTCAAAAATGTTTTGCCGAGAATAATTTTTTCCTTCAAAAATATATATTTTTCTATAAAAGTCTATTTTTATGTATGTATTTCTATAAAAGTGTATTTTTTTACTTTCATAGTGTTTTGATCTCAGTTTGGGGGTTAACTATTTGCCTATAGCTGGGACCCTAACAGGTACTACCACTCCGGGCCAGGGTGGACCTTGGAACAGCAGCAATTAAGAGGTGGTTCTATGCTCCTCACAACCTCCCAATCAGAGGCCTTGCTGCTGGATGCAGTTTATCATCATGCCCAGGATCTTATTGAGCTTTCTTGAGTGCATTGGCTCGTAGATGAAATAGACATTGTTAAAAAAAAAAAAAAAAATATATATATATATATATATATATATACACAAATGTCCCAAGTGTTTACTCAAATATGAATATGTGATAAAAATAATATAATAACATGTCAGATTAAAAAAAAAAAATCCATTAATTCTGATATATCCCAGAAAGGAATATCAGTGTAAAGATTAGTGGAAGAATGGTACTCAACACGGGAATACGACATAACGGATTTATTGTACTACTGTACAATTAACAATAAGATATAGATAAGCAATCAACGAGTAGGAGCCGAATAAACTATCAAGTAGAGAGTGTCTTCGCCTAAGACGTTGGGCTCCCACATACCACTTGTCACCGTCCTTTATAATCTAGAGCATTCCATTCTCGGGGATGGCAGGATGTTCCACTATAACAATTCTTTAAAAACTGAGTAGACAATATGTGTGAGAAAATCTGAAGATGTGAATGTGCTTTAAACCAAAGAGAACCTTGCTTGACTGAAGCTCTCCTTAGCCAAGAGAGCAAAACATGCCTGATCAGAAACTGGTTTCATCTGCTAAGGTTGCTAAGGTGAGGGGTGAAACACAGGATTGAATCTTGTTGGGGAACATTTTGTTATTTATTTGTATGTATAATTTATTGGTTTAAACATTTTTAATAAATACTCGTATTCAAGTAGACACTGTTTTTTTTATAATTCAACAGTATATTAATTTATATCGATATCTTCTGGCCTGAATAATCAAAAAATCTTCAGATCAATTGACAATTTCTCCTAGGCAATGCAGGTTCAAGTCCTACCAGAGGACATATATTTTCCTAACAGAATGGTTTGATTATTCAAGGCCAGTAGATGTAAATAAATACTGATTAATTATAAAAAACAGAGCATCTACACAACTATGAGCATCCATTAAAAATAATTTGTAAACAATTAGATGATATATTTTAATAAATAAAGTCTATTACTTGTTATAAATATGTTTTTGCATTTGACTTCGTTTGTCACAAGTATAAAGCAATTTCATTTAGCTGAGTGACGTTTGACTGATTGAGAGAAAAACCCTCATTTAACGGAATTGTAATTTCATTGTTCTGTATATGTGTTGTGGTCTCATCTTCTGTTGCTACTACCCCAATGGTTGTGTGGTGTGGGCTGGGATTGTAGCAATATAGGGCCATTCAATGTAAAGGGTTAAACAGTAAGAGGCACTACTCAAGCGAAATGATCAAGCCACTAACACACAAGGGGCCACAAGAAATGAAAGAGAAGGAAAAGGCTTTAGAAAGAACTGGAAGCCCAATCTTAAACAGGAAACAAGGAATAAACCTCTACTCCTGTTCAAAATGCCAGTGGGAGAAGCATAAACAGATGATAGGCAAACTGATCTACTCCTTTGAAGAGTAGAGAGGATGAAAAAAAATTATAAAAATATTGTAAAACACAATTTGATAAGTTTTCTTCAAAATGAGTTATATTTTACAAGTGAGTAAACTAAGATTTTACAAGTACATTTATTGTCCCTATTCATTTCAAAATACAGAAATACAACTTTAATGGAGGAAGACAAAAGTTTAACTTACCACTTTGATTTTGTTGCTAAGTCTGGCTTTTTCCTTTTTGTCAACCTGCACAGGTGGGGGTGGAGCTGGGCGCCGCTTTCGTTTTGGGCATCGAGTTGGAGTCTCGGTAACAGCAGCTGGAGTCAAAAAGATGGTCGAAACTGAGTTTGAGGCAAAAGATGGCGTCGTCGATTCAGGAACTTTTGGAGATGGTGATGATGGTGGTGAGAAGATACTTCGACCTGGAAGCCCTGGAGATACTCCCCATGAGTAATCAACCATTTGCTTCAAGGCGCGGCGTCGAAAACTTCCAGTCACCTTTCTTTGCAAGGTGTTTTTCCATTTGTTCCTCACCCCAGTGTCCTGAAAAGAAGAAATGTAAAGCAATTGTTTTATAAACAGGAAAAATAAAGTCAAGTTATCCGCTCCTGATTTTTTTATTGATGGATTTTCTTTTTTTAACAGCTATTCAGGATAATTAAAAGACAGAAAAAATTTTTAGATTATAAGAATATTTTTTTTGAAATAATAGTTTAGTGATATGAGTCTTACTAATTCACCCATAGCTGAGGGAAAAGTGGTTGATTCTTACCTAACTAAAATTATATAGATGTAAAGTGAGGGATTCATTTTCTATTACAATCAGCATATAAACTAATTGCTCACTTTGTGGCCATTTCAGTTTCTATACTTTTATATTCCAGAGAATGCCTGCGTAAACAAATCAGTATTTGATTAAAGGATACATTTTCTATGACCTAACTTTTTTGCAGGTTATTTAAAGCCAGAAAATATTTTTAGATTCTAAGAATTTGGTTTCTTTTGGGAGATAATTGTTTAGTCATACAAGTTTTGCTAATTGATCCATAGTTGGGGAGAGAAGACCATCCACTCCTGGAGAAACATCACTGAAATGTTTTGGGTACTTAGTATCAAGTGCATTAACAATTATATAAACTTAAAATTACGAGATTTAATGTAAAATTTAAATGAAGGGTTAAAAATTAAAAGAAAATATTCTATATACTTTGTATTTAAAGAAATAGGAACAAGTGGTACACGTAAAATCTTCAAGGTTTTCTTATTTTAATTTATGACGAATCAAAATTTTTAATTTAATGATTGAATAAACTCCTTATTCACTCTGAAAAAAAAAATATAAATAAATAAATAAATAAAAAATAAAAGAAAAAATGGCCATGGAAATTCCCCTATTGTATCATTTAATATCTGAGTTGAACTTTAATAAAATATTGCAATAACAATCAAATATGAATGTAGGTCATTATTTAAAGAAGAAAGAGAGTACAAATCAAAATATTCAAAATTGATAAGGTTAGACATTAAATATACACAGGCTCTTTCTTTTGCTACAACCAAAGTCTCTGATATACATTTTTCTTGTCTTTTTCTTGCAATCAGTATGAAATGGTCTGTTATTTATCTAAAGTAATGGCAGAGTGTAATGGCCGTGTTAACTAAGAAACAAGCAAAATTATCATATAATTTTAAAAAGAACAAAAATTTTAGTGAGCTGAAAGGGATATTTAATCAAACACATTTTTTTTTTAATCATATCACCCCAAGCGAGGCGATAACGCCACTGATGCGCAGGGGGCTACGTAAGGGTAAAAAGAATGGAAAAGAGAAAGCCGGAAACCACATCTTAAACAGGAAACAAGGGATGAGCCTCTTCACCTGTTCAATAGATGTGGGTGGAGTGTGAACCGGGCGATAGTTTAGTCTATATGTGCCTATAAATAGGACCATATACAATATTTCCCCAGAGGTACAAAATTGTATTAGAGTAATAAAAGCACTAAATTTTTTAAGTCCTCATAATTCATAGCGAACAAGTGGTTTCTTTTGCTCCCTCCAATTACTCTCCTGACTCAGTGAGGGTGTATAGCACACAGTGTAGCACGGTTGTCATTGGGGAAGGGCAGATGTCACTATCTACTTCGGAGTGTTCCACCTGATTAACCAAAGTTAGTTTCCAGGAGTTGCACAATTTTCAAAAATGTAGTAACCGATAATGAATCCAAGTGAACAGTAATGATCATATAATGAATTCACATTTGATTTTTCATCCCATTTCAATTCATGGAGAGAAAATTTTACTTATTACTCGAATGTTTCACCTACAGTTTACAGCACATGTTTATGCAACAAATTTATTAGAATTTTCATTTTCATGAATCATTATATGTTCAGTTCAAGTTTCGATTTAATGCCCATTTTAACGGAGATTGCTTCTAAAGTTATTTTTCAACAATACAATATTTTGCCTAATCGTAGCACTATGAGCCTTTTTGTATTGAAGTGTGTAAACACCTCAGGGGACTATCTATTCTCAAAAATCTGAGGTGACTAACACAGTTAAAAAGCAATTTATAACAAACTAGGGTGGGTAACAGAAAAAATATATTACCATAAATTGGTCATACTGAAATATGATTAAAAACCAACTAAACCAGTTTATTGTAAATTAGACTTTAATGTTTTATTTTTTTGGTTGCATATTTTTTTTAATTTGCTATGCATATTGTTAAAGGAGGCATTATGGAGTAATGGATAGAGGCTCGGATTGAGGAATTTAAGAGAAGTTTGAACTCCAGTCAAATTCATTACATTCACTTATGTACTAACACCCTTGGGAAAGGCATGAATCTATCTCTTCTTTCTTTCTTATAATTATGTTTGCTTATTAGGAGGCATTATGGAGTAATTGATAGTCGTTTGGATTGAGGAATCAGAGAGACAAGTTCGAATTTCAGTCGAATTCATTACATTCACTTATGTACTAACACCCTTGGGAAAGGCATGAATCCATCTCTTCTTTCTTTCTTATAATTATATGTGCTTATTAGGAGGCATTGTGGAGTAATGGATACAGGCTTGGATTGAGGAATTGGAGAGACAAGTTCGAATTCCAGTTGGATTCATTGCATTCACTTATGTGCTAAAACCTTTGGGAAAGGTATGAATCCATCTCTTCCCCCTCAAGCTATGAGTAAAATAGCAGGACAGACTGGGTTCTATAGACTTGGGTAGCAACCAATCTAGGAGAAGGAAGGGCTCTGTTAGGGTGTCGTGCGCTAAGAGAAAATAAAAACAGAAAAAACATCTATTGTGGCTGCAATACATGTGCTACTCGTACGACTCTAATGAGTCAGAGGATAATGGATCTGAATTTGTTCAATAAACTCGTTCAGATGTTTTTTTTTATTGTTAAATTTTAGTATTACCAAATCACAGTATTATAATTTTTGCTACTTCACTTTGTTATGAATTACTTCGTAATCTAAAGATATTTATAAATGGAACTTTGTCTGCGTGTGTGTCTGTGTGTGTATCCGTTACCTATAGACTCTGAAACGGCTGAACCGACTTCCTTGAAATTTTACACAGTTGTACAGTAAGCATCTGCAAGTGTTCTTAGCTAGGTTTTGTGTCAAGGTACCCCCGATAAATATCAAAAATCGATAATTGAAAAATCAGGTTATAGAAGGAGTGGTCCGATTTTAATCAAATTTGATACACTCATAGACAAAGACATAAGAAACGATATTCAGAAGTTTCAAGGTTGTAGTTCTTACAATAATGCAGAAAATTGATAATATATACATATATATATATATATATAAAAGGCAAAATGTTTGTGCGTGTGTCTGTTTATCTGCCTGTATGTCTGTATTTTTTTCAGCACTTTTATTTTAGTTTTTACTTCGGGTTTGGCTCTAAGTAGGTATAATTGTAGTTCTTAGTCTCAGCCATGATACCATTTACTCAGAGGAGTTATTTAGCCTTCAAAATTCAGTTTACGACAAAAAAACTTATTTGATGTCGATACCAGGAAAT
>JBBBDQ010000150.1:3800000-3895000 GCA_037127315.1 Ascarosepion bandense
GCCAAATGAAAACTCTGAGAAAAGGATTTGTTTTGATCAGCAAATGTCTGACATTCTGGCAAAGTGTCTGGCCCTTCAAAGTCAGTGGTGAAAGCTGATGGCTTCTAAGCTCTCCATTTTTGCTGAGAGGAGAATTTTATTGTTTGTGATCCGGTCCTACCACATGCTCTGCAGGATTTGATAAAGTTTCATTTGAATCAATCTTTCAAGTTTATACATGCCTCTTTGGTAGAATATCTACGTTTCACAGGCATACAGAAGAACCAATATTACAATAGCTCAGTAAACCATGAGCTTCATAGTTCGTGTTCGCTCAAGAGGTTTTTGAATAGCTTCTTGTATGCTTTGTTGGCAGATTTGATTTAGTTATCAATGTCTTTTTCAGTGGATGTTAGTAGACTAGCAAAGTATTGAAATTGTTTATCATTTTCCAAGCCTAGTCTGTTGATGGTGATTTTAACTGCAGGTGGTGGTTCATGTCTCAGTCATGATTAAAGCGGGACCTTGGTCCTTGCCCCATTGATTGTGAGTTCATAGCGCATGAACACTCTCTGGAGAAATTGTCTTCTTAGTTTTGGAGGTCTTAGAGTCCACAAGCCAGGGTGCAGTGTCATTGATGTATTGGTGACTTGTGTTTGTTACTGAAATCCTGGACCAGAGACAAGTTATGTTGAAGAGAACACCATTGGTGCAGTATTAAAGGTTAAATCCAGAGTTGTCATCTGGAATCTCCTCAAGCTTGCTGCCAAATAGATGAGGAAGAAAGGTTTCAAACCCCATGTAATGAGGACTGGTCCAAAAGGCCAGTTTGATGTTGGACATCATTCCCATGTATAGAGCTTTGATGGGTGCAACGAATTTCTCAGGGTATTTCTCTGAGGACCTGTTACATGGCTGGTTTAGGAATATTGTCAAATGCTTTTTCCAGACTAGAAAAATCATTCCCAGGAAATTTGTTGCTCTCTGCACCTTTCTTAGATTTGTCTCATGAAGAAAACCATTCTGGTGGTTCCTCTGTTAGCTCAGAAACTACATTGACTTTCAGAGAGGATGTCCTCTGACAAAGCCAGGAGGTAATTAAGCTGAATCCCTCCTGTGATGGACATGAAAGAAATTCCATGGTAGTTTCCACAGACACTTCTATCTTTTCATGAAGTTGATGATATTCGCATCCTTAAGATCAGATGGAGCTTCCTCCTTTTCTCAGATCCCTACAAGGAGGAAAAGCAGAAGGAGGAAATCCACCATGCTTGATCAATTCCAGGGAATATGTCATCAGGGTTTTGGGGCTCTAATGAATCAGACTGGAGTGCAGCTTCAAAATCATAAGTAGGGTTGGCAAAGATTGTCACACTAGGAGCTGTGTGACGTGCCTGAGTTTGAGTTTTGTTTAACAGCATATGAACCTCTGTCGATTATTTAACATAAAAAAGGTGGGATTTTAAGGTTTTCTTTTAATGTTTGGTTATAGTGAGAAGGTTGATTTAGTCAAATTTTAACAAGTTTTTTGTTTTTATTCCTTTTTATTTTAGAAAACTGAAAATGTCTTCTAGGTTTGTATTCAAAAATGTTTTGCTGAGGAGAATTTTTTCTTTCAAAAATGTATATATTTCTAGAAAAGTTTATTTTTATGTATATATTTCTAGAAAAGTTTATTTTTATGTATATATTTCTAGAAAAGTTTATTTTTATGTATATATTTCTAGAAAAGTTTATTTTTATGTATATATTTCTAGAAAAGTTTATTTTTATGTATATATTTCTAGAAAAGTTTATTTTTATGTATATATTTCTAGAAAAGTTTATTTTTATGTATATATTTCTTTTTAGAAAAGTTTATTTTTATGTATATATTTCTAGAAAAGTTTATTTTTATGTATATATTTCTAGAAAAGTTTATTTTTATGTATATATTTCTAGAAAAGTTTATTTTTATGTATATATTTCTAGAAAAGTTTATTTTTATGTATATATTTCTAGAAAAGTTTATTTTTATGTATATATTTCTAGAAAAGTTTATTTTTATGTATATATTTCTAGAAAAGTTTATTTTTATGTATATATTTCTAGAAAAGTTTATTTTTATGTATATATTTCTAGAAAAGTTTATTTTTATGTATATATTTCTAGAAAAGTTTATTTTTATGTATATATTTCTAGAAAAGTTTATTTTTATGTATATATTTCTAGAAAAGTTTATTTTTATGTATATATTTCTAGAAAAGTTTACTTTTATACTTTTATAATGTTTTGACCCCAGTTTGGGGGTGAACTATTTGCCCATAGCTGGGACCCTAACAGATGCTACCACTGTGGGTCAGGGTGGACCTTGGAACAGCAGCAATTAAGAGGTGGTTCCATGCTCCTCACAACCTTCCAATCAGTTTACCGTCATACCCAGGACCGTCATGAGGTAGAAAACATCAAGAACTCATTGATAGCTTTGTGGAGGAGATTGTGGGCATGTACCAGAGATATTCTGACTGCAAAACCCACTCGATCTCTAGCATTCTAGAGATGGTTCCCCTTTCAAGATGGAATATCTGAACCTGCTAATATCCTGATTTCACCGAGAGCTGCTACATTGATACTGAAGTGTGCAAGCTCCTTTCAAACAAGGACAGTCCTTCATTCAAGACTTATGCCATCTTAAAGATCAAGGAACATTCTAACATTCCATCCAATATCTAGGCTTACAGCCATTTTTTTTTTAATCATATCACCCCGAGCAAGGTGGTAATGCCACTGATGCGCAGTGGGCTACATAAGAGTGAAAAGATTGGAAAGCCAGAAACCACATCCTAATCAGGGAACAAGGGATGAGCCTTTTCACTTGTTCAATAGACATGGGTGGAGTGTGAACCAGGCGATAGTTTAGTCTATCTCATGTTGAATACACCGGTTCTTACTCGATCACTGAAATTAAGCAACGTTGAGCCTGGTTAGTACTTAGATGAGTGACCGCTTGTGAATACCAGGTGCTGTAAGCGTTTATTGACAGATGTGCGTGCTTACGGCCTATCACATTGAATACACTGGTTCTCGCTTGATCACCAAAGTTAAGCAACATTGAGCCTGGTCAGTACTTAGATAGGTGACCGCTTGGGAATACCAAGTGCTGTAAGCGTTTAGTGACGGATGTGCGTCGTGGTGCAGTAGATATCGGCTTGGAAAGAGAAATCCGTGAGCCAAGTTCGAATTCCAGTTGAATACCCTGCATTCACTTAAGCACTGGTACCCTTGGGAAAGGTATTAATCCATCCCTTCCCTCCAGTTATGGGTTAAATAACAAGGGTAGGACTTGAGGACCCTGCCCTTAAAAACAAATCCCAATGAATCTTGATACTCAAAAAGTAAAAAGTATTACTAGACACAAAACTTATATAAAAACAACAATAAATTGTTGAAAGAAAAAAGTATTACCAGCAATAAATAAATAAAAATTTAGTTGGCAATAAATGACCTGCCGAGGTTGATTTGCCATAAAACAAAACAACAAACCAACCATCCAATATCTAGCCTACTTTTTATTCTCTCATTTCAGTTAGTAGTGGGAATTTCTAAAAGTACACCTGACCAGGTGTATATACAGGATCTCATATCAAAGTTACCGTCATTCTTCCGATTTGCAGCCATAGCCTGTCTGTTATCTATAACCTTGTCACCACAGGATTTGAAAGAAGAGAGGACATAAGAAAATTGTCTTTGAGCATGAAAGCATTGGCTGTGAATTGTTTGAGGTGGTCCATGGATCACAACACCATGGCACACAATTCAGCAGACACCATTCGCTAGGGCTTGAGAGGCAGGTTCATGCTGACAGCTTACATTGTGCTGTTTCCTCTTCTGTGACCAGGTATTAAACTCACAACTCTTTGGGTCAAGTCACTTTTTGGATTAATCAATCAACACTTACCCACTTTATTGCTGGACCTTATGTCCTTGGGGACATCAGGGAGTCAATTTTGGGGACTTATAAACCTAATGTCTCAGTAACCATTTTTCTTTTTTTACCAGAGCTCATATTACAATTTTTTGTTATTGTTGTTTTTCTCTAGCACTCAGTATTACTGGTTCCCATATTGTATTCATGTCTATGCTTAGCTAAAGCAGAAGATGTGATGATTCCCTAACTTTTCATATTGTTCAGTGATGTTCTCTGTCTCTTATGCCAACTTCATCCCACGGGGTTGTGATCTTACTTTTCCTACCACAGAGAATCTGTAATGTAATCAATACCGACTTGGCAGCTCAGCTGCTCTCTCATCAGCATAACATGGCCTCCTTGTGCCTCTTCTACAAATACTTTCACGCTTTCTGCTCCAATGAACTTCGCTCACTAGTGCCCCCTATGTATGAATTTACATGAGATACTAGATTAGCAACTAGGAACAATTCTTTTACAGTGAAACCAATAAAATTTAACTGCAATTTCTACTCTAACAGCTTCTTTTCTCACACTTCCTGCCTGTGAAATTTCCTTCCATATACTTGCTTTCCTGACAGCTACAATCTCCAGTAATTTAAATGTAAGGTCAATAGTCATCTCCTATCTCACTGACTTGCATCCGTTCTCTCAAGCTCTTTTCTCCACCCATATTACACCGATATTTTCATCCATCAATTACTCTCTTCCTGACATCCCCTACAACCTACCCCTCCTTCTCATCACTTTCCTCTATGTTAACCCCATGCTCAACAGTGGCAGTAAAACTGCCTTGCTTGGGATTAAATGATTAAAGAAAAAAAGAAAAAAAAAATATGTGGTAAACCCTGCCTGATATTTCTATCTCCCCTCATGGCTTTATGACGTTCCAGCAGTTTTATTTTCAAGGCCAACCTGTTTCTCCTTTATATTTGTTGCCACAGCTGAACAAGACGGTGTGTTATCAGTGCTTAATCACTTTTTACTCTAGAGATGATCTTAAGCAGAAGAAATGTGTGCATAGACTTGAACCACTTCTAATGGTTGTACTGATGCAGAGGTTTTTGGTCCTCTAACAATTTATATTACGGTTCATCCAACAAGAAATAATAAAAACAACAACTCCAATTTGTAACCAATAAATTAAAGTATATCCAACAAACAACAAGACATGTAATGTCAGTACATACACAGCAAGGTAAAGTAAAAAGGAAAGAGTTGCTCCCCTTTGTCTGTTCATAGAACAAAGCAAGATGTATGAAGTTTTTTTCTTGAGCTGAAAGAAAGGTTTGTAACAGTTGTTAAAATTTTCATGAAATACAATTATTTGGACTGTAATTGTAAATGGTAAAGATTTTGGTCAAGAGTTCAAAGATAAAAAGTTCTTGATGAAATTGTTTCAGACAGAAGACAAAGTTCTGTGTCTGTGTGTGCGTTAGGCAGAGGTGAGTAGAGAGACTTACATGTGATGTAGTAGTCTTAGGTAGCCTGTGGGGTCTACTGATTAAGCTTGAGAAAAGTCGTGTGTTTGTGTGTAGAAAGTAGCTCACCGAGCAAGTGTGGGAGAAACTTTGTTTATAAAAGAAAAATCTGTGATTGGCTTAAAAATTAACCAATCAACAAAAGACATATGAAAGTTGCTTCTGAGGTGAAAGGTTAAAGCGACTGCGATTGTTAAATTGTCCTATACAATAACCGTAGTTATTTATAAGTCAATCACAGACGAGTAAATTACATGGGTCGAATGTGGATGAGAAAACACATAGCAACCGCTATACTGATATTACATGAACCACAGATCTTTCGAATCTTTTCTGACAAGCCCTTCACATAGGGTAGGTAGACTGAGACCGTTTTATAAGTATTGTTATTTTTTAACCTTCTATCCCTGTTTGTGGTAGCTGCTGCCATGGTATATTGTAGGGTACTGCTTATACTGGCCATTTCTTGTTCATATGTCTCTGGGTCACCACTTATGACTTTTGCTCAATAATGTAGGCAGCAGACAGTCCCTTTCTTTACTTGACGGATAGGAATCAAAAGTGTGGCATTGTCCAGAAAATGATAGCTTTTGGCAGATGTCTTGAATCTATGCTCTGATTGAGATATTAGTAAATCCAGGAATGATAGTTTGTTGAGGGAACAAAACATTGAGAGTTGAGCTATTAAAGAGAATTAACTGAAACTGAAATATCTAAAATAGGCATGGCTCATAGAATTAGAACAATTTATCTCTGTGGATTAAATAAATTATACAGTTTGAAATTCTAATGCATATCACTTAAGAGCAGAGTGTACAATGACCAAAAACATTTGGATATGGCAATAAAGATAACAGTTTGAATGATGTAAATAGTTACAATACCTCATCTCAGAAATATAGACAGATGTTGAAGGAGTTAGAGGATACAAATCTATATCATCTATGAACTAACTAAAACACACAAAGTAAAATTGTGTACCCACAAATTCAGATCCAAACGACTAAAAGCATTTTAGAAAAACCCAACTATAAAAGGCAAAGTAAAATTGCACACCCTCAAAAGCGGATACAAACGACTAAAAACATTTTAGAAAAACCCAAACCAAGACAAATTTTACAAGTCAGCGTGAAAAGCAAAATTTTGGATCCTGATTGGATTAGAAATAGAAAATTTATATACGATGTTTTTTCACACCTAGAAGTGAAAATGCTCGCTGGAGCTGGCAACATGAGCAACTTCACTATTTAAACTACATCGCTGACCGATCAAAGACAGTCTGACGGACCTTGTGGCAATGTAAAGAAATTTCAAGACGACGACCCGGATGTAAGGGCGTGTCACAGATTCGTTCGACCTTTTCTTCCAATTTTTATTTTCCCTGCATGCCACCAAAGAGAACAACAACAACAACAGAACAATTAGTACTATTTCTTTATTTCTTCTTTCTCACCCTGTTGCTGACCTACCAAAAAAGGGGAAGGAACATAAGACTACATTCTGCTACTATCAAACCATGAACTCTAAACTTCTGTGGACATTTTAAATACCTACATTTCTCTTTGAACAATTTTAGCTACAAAAGTACATGCATTTTCTCAATGAACATTTTCCTTCTCCCAAATGTGTTATCGTGTTCAGTTAACAAAATTTCACTTATATTTTTCTTCTTACACTTTTGTCATTCTGTTAATAAATCTTTACTTTAATGTACACATGAAATATTTTATCCCTTCACATTTCAACATCCAACCTTCTGATATTTAAATTGTGGGGACTTCGGACATGTTTGACACAATGCCAATTTACCAAGCATCACCGAGGCCCCTATAGAGTGAATACAACAGAGGAAGACAACAGTCCGAATGATGAAAATAGTTACAACACCTTATCTCCGAAATATGGATTTCAATTATCTTTTGTCTTTTTTTTATCTCTTAATAATGTTCTTTTTTTCATTTTCTCTCATACTTTGTATCCCTTTACAAGGATTAGTGACTTTATTGCCTTACGTGGAGTAAAATCATAAAAGAAAAAAAAAAAAAAGGATTATTTCTAAAAAAAAAAACAAATCTAAAAGCATGTGTTCATGAGACAGTTATTTGTCTTTGAATTGCATTACCAACTTGGCAGCAAAATAATGAAGATTTCTCACTTTATGGCAACATATTGTAATTATAACCAGTTTATAATTCATGCTTAAATAAAAGTATTTCTATTTTTGTTAAAATAATTTCATACTTTTATTTCTAAATTCTAACAATGTCCTTAAGTCTTGACATCAGCACATACGTCACATTTTCTTACTTCCCACCCCTTTTAAATGAAACTGCCTTAGGAAGAAAAAGGATTGATGGTGTTCAAGAATTAAAAATGCAAATCACTGACATCTTATGCTCAAATATCTGGAATGTGGAATTATTTACAACAAGAATAATGTCCTCATTTTTTGTTGTTATTACCACAACATTTAACTACCCAGATTGACCGAACTAAAAATGTAAAAAAAAATAAAATTATGTCATCAGTCTAAAAAATTTCATCACAGTTCAGTATAAAAATAAGTCTCTTAGCTTTTAAGCCATTTTCACAAGTAGGATCTTCAGTCTTTTTAAAGAAAGAAAAAACAAATGTTCATTCACAATTTTTACATGTTGGTTGGATTGAGCTTAAAAAACTAAGCACCATAAGTTCAAGGTGGCATTTATTTTTCAATCTTCATGAACCTTTATGTTATTTTTAAAAATCTGTAAAATTCAGCAGAGTTAGACAAAGAAAGAAAATATTTTTATTTTAACCACTCACAGAAAAATAAATGCCACCTTGTAGAGATTCAAACCACGACATTTTTGGAAATTCATTTCAATCATTCATTCAATGTAACAATATTCACAATTTTTATTATTTTTCAACAATTTATTAAATTAAATTCCTAAGTTACTGAAGAAACTTATAGTAGTACTGTTCTGTTAGTGTTACTGTTAATGTCATTCTCATAAAAATTTATAAATCACTTCTATGGAATTATTTTGTTGTTTTGATAATTATTCACTATAGTTTATCTTGCCTTATTTATTCTTTTCTAGTTGTAGTAGGATTCCTTTCTAGTGAAGGGTAATTGCATACCATTGCAGGTTAAGGAATTTGGTCTTGTGGGAAGATAGCCCACTATAAGTCATAAAGTGATTATAAAATCAAGAAAGGCAATTTGAGTATAAAATAACATTTCAATTATGTTTTTCAAATAAAATAATACTTGAATAATATAAGTCCAAAGGAGGTTAGAGAGTTCATAGAAAATAATATAATGCTGAAAGAGATAAAAGGCTTAAGAATGTGGAAGCCTTGTAGGTAAGGAGATGTTCATTTTGAAGTTACTGCTTCTAAGGTCAATAAGTCAAGTACTTTTGAGGCATGTCTTTGAAGAGGTCAATAAGTACTTTTGAGAACAGGGAGAAAGAAATGGGTCAGAAGTCAAGGGGATATTAATTGCACTCTTCTCCTCTAGTTTTTCTGTCTGTTTAAGGATGCTTTTTATATCTGCCTTTTGGATCAGAAGCTCGTTTGGAATTTCCTACTTGAATTTGATTCTGGGCTTCCCATTGGCTGGGAAATAAAATTCGCTTAGGCTCGCGAAATGGAAATTTGATATTTGGTTAATTTTTATTTTTCAACCGGAACATCTGCGCGAATCCACCTGCGCGGAGATGATTTTTTTTATTCATTCGCTTTCTGTTTGTTATAGAGCAAACTTCCGGTCCCTCGCTTTTGCTCGGTCGGTATCACCACAGGTTTTCCAGCCAATGGAATATTTTTTTCTTAATAATGTGAATTTTGAAAATAAAATTGAAAAAGTTAAACGTTTATTGAATAAAATTTAAAATAAATGTTATTGTTAAATCAGCTAAAAATAAAACGATATAACTTAAATTAATTCTTAGTTACTAAAAAAGTAAAAAATAAAACGTAAAAATTGTTTAAGAAAGCCGATATCATGTCAAATTCTTAGTTATTGTTTAAATAAAAACTAAAAATAATTTAACACTAAAAAGTACAAAATCGCCAATAAATGCTTTCACAAACTATTTCTGGAAGAAAAGAAAAAAACTTGAGTGGAAGTACCTAAAAGTAATCAGTTTGTCTGTTCCTTCAATAAACGGTTGTGAATTCTTCGCATATTTCAATGACGTCACACGCATTAACTTCTTATTTTAACAACAGCTGCTAATTTTTAGCAATTTTTTATTAAGTAAAAAAGGGTAAAGAAGTTTATAATTGACCGGGTGGCACGAAACATGTTTTTCGTTTTCTGTTAATTTTTAAATGTAATTTTATAATTTAAATCTCTATTTTGTTGTATTTGGCCATCTGACTTCCCAGATTCGCGATTACAGCTGTAGTGTAATTGCTTCGATGTTTTTTTATTAAAATTATTCAAATTCAACCTTACATTCTTTTTTGGTTAACTTTTACAGCGAGAAGGTTTAGGTAAAAAAAGAAGAAAAAGTGACAACGTATTACTTTTACTCACGGAGTGAAAAGTTTAATTTCACTACATCAAAAAAAAAATTTAAAAAAATGGTTATACATTTTTTTTTTTGTTTTTTCACACCTTAAACCAAAACGTAATTTCTAATTTTAAAATGTATGTCTACAAAATGACAATACAGAAAAGTTACTTTTTTAAAAAAAAATAATTGCTACGCGAATTCTGGCTCCTTAAAAAAAATAAAATTTAAATATATTTTTTATTATCTATTTCTTAAAATTTAAAAATATTCTATTTCCAATAATATCCTAATTATTTTTTTAACTACTTAGTACCGAGTCCATAGGGTTTGAAAAATTAAACTCAATAATTTAAATTTAAATTACTAAGTTTTAATTTTTCGGACAACAAAAAAAATTAAAAAATAATAATTTATTTTAATTGAAAATTATAATAACCGCATGGCGAAAGATCAGAAATTCAAATATATAATTATAATTTTTTAAATTAAATTATAATTTATTTTACAAAATAATATAAACTTTTAAACTTTAAAACTTACCCTTCTGTTGGTAATATCTTGTATCCTGGGTCTTTTTTTAATCCGAGAAAGAACAGAATCAGATAATTTAGAAGAGTTTTTAAAAATTGAACCTCCAAACGATAAGGATTTCTTCATCGGTGGTGAATTTACAGTGATATCGTCACTATCAGCTGCTTTTTCTCTTTTCATTAATAATGACATGTTGATAAAATTAAGAGACCCTTTTTTAAATAAAAGAAGTTTTACCTGGAACCAATTAGCTTCTTATTTTGTATAAAGTTTTATGTTATTGTTGGAATTAATTTTCTTTGTGCGAAATTGCATCCAAGCGATTCAAATCTTTTTTTCTTGTTTGTTGAATGAAACACTTTTATATTTCTTATTTTTCTTAGCTTCTCACGTTCTGCACGACTGAAAAAGTCCAGTACCCAAGGGTGTGGATTATTTCACTGACGGTTATTTTTAAAGAAATAAATTCACAAAAAAGGCAGTTGATCCGAAAGTGGGACAAACAACAACTGTGTTTAAACAAAAATGTTTGAATTCCGCGCCTAACCAGGGGAGATAACTCTAAAATCATTTTCCTATTTGAGGTTACTGGGAACGGTTAAAAATTAAACAGAAATAAATTTTTTTATTTTATTTACTAAGCTTATTTTGCCAAAAGGCAAATAAGAGGCACCTAAATAAAAGCAAATTTTTTACTCACTAGTAACCGTCAACCAGTTTACCTCTGTAGAGTTGCCCCAATTACAAAGAAATTGTTGATAACAATCAGAAAAAAAAGGGACATTTGGATTTGGAAGGCACATAATAAGAACAGGAGACTTGGAGTGGCAAGCGAGTAACCTGCCTGACAATGTTGAGCTAAACAATGAAAGAACATGCAGCTTAAAGTGGGATCACAAAGAACAGGTATTTCTGGGAATAACAAAAGTCAGGAAGATATGGAGACCAATAATTGTTTTTGACCTTCTCAACATGATGTTATAACATCATGTTGAGAAGGAGAATTTTCTCTTTGAATTCTGTTTTCAAAGAAAAAATCCCTATCTGTTAGTAAATTGCTTAAATGTAATAAAAAGAAAATTAAAATTAATCAAACCAAATTAAAATATAAAATTTGAAACATCTAAAAAATAGACTCTACCTCTCCAACTTATATTAATTATATCTGCTGGTTCTGTATCGATAAGAAATTAAAAATTTAAAATCAACCTTCTCCTTCACTTTTACAAAAATTCACAATGATGTGTGAAATCCTGGTTTTCCCAAATAGAAAAAGGATTGACCATGTGCTTAAAGAAAGAGTCCAAACCAAATTTCGCAAGTAGGTGTTAAATTGATTTTTGACCAATGGGAGTGACTTGCAAGACCAAAAGGGATTTAGCATTCAAATGCAAAATTAAAAAAGAACTATATAAATGACCTTGAAAGTCCAGTCAGTCAAATGGTAACAGCAAGAAAGACAAAACTAAAATGTAACTTCAACTTCAAATCGACCCAGAGATAAGGTCAGGTCGCACCTTGTTCTCTTTCTCCTTCTTTCTTGTGTACTGATTTCTTTTACTTCTTCTTCTCCATCCAAAGACATTCCTACCAAACAAACATACATATGTTACACATATACTCTTTCAACAATTACTACTACAAACACTTTCTACAAATATTGATACCCTTAACTCAATACTTGTTTCTCATTGAACATTAATTTCTACCAGTTCCTGTTATTCTTTCCTTTTAATAAATTTCTATTTTAACATGAAAATTGTATATTTTTATTCTTACACTATTCCACTATTCCACACTTATTCACACATTCCAACTGACAACCAATCTTTTGATGAAAACCTTCTGATGATGATAACTTTGCATAAATCTTGTAAGCTGTAGGGAGTTTGGTTAAGTATGACACAAGGCCAAATCAAAGAAACATTAACCATCTCCCTATAGCTTTAGTTCCTATCATGGCTGAAAATGAGTTTGTGGAATCTAGTGAAATTTAAAATCTGTATGTCATGCTTAATTTCATGGGCAAAAATAGTTACAATGTTAGACAACTGTAGGGGGACTAATTAGAATCATTCAGGGGTATATAAAAGGAGCAGGGATCCACCCCACCCTTAATAATAACTTCTTACTGCATGAAGATTATTTATGGGTGCGTGGACTTCCCATGTGATCCTGTCTCCATTAATTATACCAGAAACAAGAGATTAGAAAAGGTAGATTCACGGAACTATTCGAAAAGTATTGGTTCTTGTGGTTTCCAAACAGTGCCATGTGTCTCATAGGTGAAGTAAAAGAGTATAGCAGGTGAGGCAGGATGATTGACAGACAGATTTAGAAACAGCTTTAAAAAATTCATTTGCCAAAAATAAATATATTTTATATATTATTAAAGATTACTTGTAATTGTATGCATGAATCCCAATATTCTTCTTTAATGTGCCATGTCCTTTCAGGACATAGGCAATCATGGCTTTTCACGTCTCCCTATCCCTAGTGGCTCTTAGCAAGCTTTCTCCTGTTACACCATGCAACCCACATTCCGTCATCCACCTGCTCAGGTCCTTCAAATATGTTATCCGCTGTTTTCCCCTGTCTCTTTTTCCCTCTATCTGGCCTGTTATTATCAGGTTCTCCAAGCCCTCCTTCCTCATTACATGTCCCAGGAAGTTTAGTTGTCTCTAAATAGTCATAAATAATTATTGACTGTTTTTTTCATTGTGATATTTTTCATTATATTAAGTATTAAGAATAGAGTTTGCAAATTGAAGGAGAGAGTTATCAATGATAATGCCCTGACTTTGAATCTGTGGTTATCAACTTCTCTCTCTCTCTCTCTCTGGTTTTTTTTATTTTTAAATGTAATTTTTATCACAAAATCTGGTGAGGTGTGAGCAAGTTTTCATTCTGAAAATGCAGACTAGTGAAAAAAAAGTTTGTTTAAAAGCCAGTTAGAGCTGCTACTCCTAAACAAAAATAAAATGACAGCCCCCATTCAGATGACACAAACTGGCTTAACTATTTTAGGCCAGCTCTGTAAATCCACTTAAAGACAAAAGGGTTCAAATTAAAAAAAAAAAACATTATATAAACAATCATGAATTCAACTTTGGGAACAAAAGGCTCATCTGGGCTTCTGCCATCATTTGTTTGTCCCTCAGCCATTTTGGCTGAGCGCTCATCAAAGACATATACTCATTAAACCCAATAATCAATGACCAATGTCAATAGTCAGTTAACTGCCATATGTGATACACGTTTGGGCAATCATGTCTCAAAAGAGATATGGCTGACTGGGCAGAAGATTATCCCGCAGTAGGTTACCATTACTGTCTGCGGTAGACTGGTTGTCAACCAAGGCTATAAAACCCAATCTGTCCTGTCATTTATCTCATAGCTGTAGGGAGAAGAGATAGATTATATTACATTATTATATTATGTATAATTAATGGGGGATCAATTTACTGCATTATAACAATAGAAAATCAACCCCCATTTATGTCCAGTAGAAGTTTTAATTATGTTTCCAACTATTATATTCAGTCAGTCAGTTAAGTGCCATACAAGGATACACACTTTAGGCAATCATGTCTCAAAAGAAACATGACTGACTGGGTAGAAGATTATCCCGCAGTAGGTTGCCATTACTGTCTGCTGTAAACTGGTTGGCTGCCAAGGCTATAAAATCCAATCTGTCCTGTCATTTATCTCATAGCTGTAGGGAGAAGAGATAGATTATATTACATTATTATATTATGTATAATTAATGGGGGATCAGTTTATTACTTTATAGCAATAGAAAATCAATCCTCCTTTATGCCCAGTAGAAGTTTTAATTATGTTTCCAACTATTATATTCAGTCAGTCAGGTAAGTGACATACGTGATACACGCTTTGGGCAATCATGTCTCGAAAGAGACATGAATGACTGGGCAAAAAATTATCCCACAATAGTTTGGCATTACTTTCTACGGTAGACTGGTTGCCGACCAAGGCTACAAAACCCAATCTGACCTGTTATTTAACCCATAACTGGAGGGAAGAGACAGACTAGTACCTTTCCCAAGAGTATTTGTGTGTAAGTGAATACAAGGAATTCAACTGGAATTTGAACTTGGCTCCCTGATTTCTTGTTCCACTGTACCACAACACACATTCAATGCCAATAACCAGTGACCAAATGCCAAAGACCAATGCCAATGACCAAATGCCAATGACCAATACCAACGACCAATGCCAATGACCAAATGCCAAAGACCAATGCCAATGACCAATACCAACGACCAATGCCAATGACCAATACCAACGACCAAATGCCAATGACCAAATGCCAAAGACCAATACCAACGACCAAATACCAATAAGGAAAGATTAGTGATCAAATGCCAATGATAAAAGACAGTTACAAATGTTAACAGCAGCAGCTGCAGCCACTACACTCTGAAAACCTCTACTCTATATAATGCAATAAAGTACAAATGCATACATTTTTTTTTTACATGATTTATTTTCGCTACAACTATACAATGCAATACCAACTCCTACATATGTGGTAGAATTCCAAGATGAAATTGTCGAAATCTGTCTCCCCAGTTTTTAGCTGCTGATTGTTGATGTTCCAAACATTTAACAACAACAACAACAATAGAAGATCTTTTAAATGAAACATGTAAAAAGTTATTTTCTGAAGGAAAAGTATGATCAGAACATCAGTTGAAATAACATTCATTCTTTTCAGAAATATAATGACAATAATATGTTCAATTTTCTGAGGAGTGAAGATTGTTTTATGAAGTAATTGTTTGTAGTGGAGTGTGAAATGTGTGGATAGGCTTACTTTATGACAGTCAACCTAATGTGTTTGGGAGTTTGTAGACAAAGGCTTAGTAGGTGGTTGCTTGTTAATCCCTTCTACAGTGTGTGCAGAGAAGACCTTAGTTGGTGGCTGCTGACTGTCATCTCTTCATTGCGTGCATATGCGTGGATGTATGTGCACACATGTGTAGATCAAATTGGTCTCTGAAATTGTTTTGAACTCCGAGAAGCAGTAGGCTTCTATTTTTATATCTGTAAGGGGTATTCAAAATTAAATTTCACATAGTGGTGTGAACTTCTTGAATACAAGAGAAGAACCAGCAAAAAATGAATACAGATGCTAAACAAAGTCAAAGAATGTTACAGTCTGTAGATACCACTGCCGCTTTTACGTTCACAGTTCGGGCTGTGTCCAGCACAGGGGACACACATAGCAAACACATTGATTTAATGAATCCATGCATGCAATCCAGTATATCGTCCAGACATACTTGAGGCATTATCATATGACTGACCATGGTAGTTGGATAGTGGAATTTTGTTCTCATTAAGAAAATTCACAACAGTGTCTGTTAGATCCTTTGCTCCATGAAAAAAGATGGGGAGGATCATCAAGAAATATCTCACAGGCTCTTTGCCTTTAATATATCTGACAGTAAATGTTAGTTAATCTGTGTGTGAGTTGTCTGAAGTGGAATCTACACTTAGTGAATAATAATTTGGCTCTTTTACTTCTTCAATAATAATAATAATAATAGTACAAAGAACCTGTTGTCTCATTAATTCAATAAATTCCTATCCCTGGTAGCTCTTAGCATGCTTTCTCCTGTAATGTCTCTCAGTCCCTGTTCTGTCATCCACCTGCTCAGGCCTTTTAAATATGTTATCTGCTGCTTTCATCTGTCTCTTTTCCCCTCTATCTGGCCTGTTAGTATCAGGTTCTCCAAGCCCTCCTTCCCCGTTGCATATCCCAGGAACTTTAGTTGTCTCTTCCTGATGCTCAATATTAATTTCCTTTTCATTTCCATCATTTTCAAAACCTCATCATTGCTCAGTCCACGATATCCACAGACCCTTTTGTAAATATCTTTTCTTGCTGTTTCTGGTGGTACAATCACATCTCCATTGCATATAACACTGTTTTCTATCGTCATTTTATGCCTTATTTCTATATAAGGTCTTTCAGCTTTGGAATGATTACTCCACCTGTTTCTTTGTATTCTCTAAGCAATCTGTAGAGTTTCAGATACCAATCTTTGTAGAGATAATACGTCAGTCTAAACTTAATGCAATATTTCTTCACCTCAGATTATCTTTTTTCCTATTCAATCTTTCTTTTTAACTTTCTATACACACTGAAAATGGTTTCTTCTTCAGCAGTTATGGCAAAGTTTTCCAAAACTGGGATATTTTTCTATAAGTTTAATTTTCATGATTACAACGCGACAGCATTTCTGGACGATTGTTTGATTTAATCCAATTGTTCCTTTCAAATCATGAAATGAAGGTTGTTTTGAATGAGAAAGTTTCCAGATCCTTTCATACAAATACAGGTATTCCTCAAAGCTATATCCTAGGTTCTACACTTTTTTGGTCTTCATCAATGATCTTCCTGATGTAATCAGTTCCCAAGTCGGTATCTACACAGATGACACCACCATTTACTCCCGTCTCAATAATAAATCTGCCAAGACTGGTAAAGTAAACCTGGCTGCTATCCTTCAAAGGGATCCCCTGTCTATGATTAAATGTGGTAAGAAATGGCTCATAAATGTTAATGCTTCCAAAACAAAGCTGCTCTTCTTTAGCCACCATAGAGAAACTTTCCTACCTACCATCAGGATGACTATAGCTGCATCTACTGCTAGGAAGGTTGGGTCACTGTGTTGGGCCAGGAAGTTTTGCTTGTCAGAATCCATTTTACACATTTATAAATCTACCATTCAACCATGCATTGAATACTGTTGTCATATCTGGTCGGGTGCTACTGCTATTCATCTTGAGGTTTTTGACAAAATCCAAAGGAGGATCTTTTTTTTTTTTTTAATCATATCACCCCAAGCAAGGCAGTAATGCCACTGATGTGCAGGGGACTATGTAAGAGTAAAAAGATTGGAAAAGAGTAAGCCGGAAACCACATCCTAAACAGGAAACAAGGGATGAGCCTCTTCACCCGTTCAATAGACGTGGGTGGAGTGTAAACCGGGCGATAGTTTAGTCTATCTACTCCAAGTGAAAAAAAAAAAAAAGAGGAAAAGAATGGAAAAGAGTAAAAGATTGGAAAAGAGAAAGCCGGACACCACATCCTAAACAAGAAAAACACGGGATGAGCCTCTTCACCCGTTCGGATCTGCAATATCCTGACTAGGCAGCCCACCTCACTTTCTCACTGATGTGATGTGGCTTCTCTTTGTCTTTTCTACAGGTATTTTTATGGCAACTGCTTTGACGAGCTTTTTCTCCCTGGTTCCCCGACCACATGTATTTGTACATGCTACTAGAGTGGCATTAAGATCCCACCTTTTTACCATCAAATAAATTAAATGTAATCACCTCTTCTACTCTAACAGTTTCTTTTCTCACACTTCCTGCTTGTGGAACTCACTTCTATTTGCTTGCTTCCCTGTTAGCTACAAGCTCCAAAAGTTTAAATTAAACGTCAATTTCTATCTTCCGCCTTCTTGAATCTTGTTCATCTTTAATATCCTCTGTACTCAGTCTTTTCTCTCACTGTAAATCCTGCACACTGGTGCCTTGCTTGGGATGAAAGGATTATATAAAAAAAATTCTGAAATTTTAACAATAGTTTCTCAAATTGTTTGGCGTATGCCATAACATAAATTTTCATTATAGCTTCACAACCTGCCGAAGTTAGAAAAAAGTCAGTTATTTAATTTTTTCCCCTCTTGCCTTGTTGACTTTCAATTTTTTTAACCCTAGCCTGGGCTGCAAAACACCAGATCCAAGTCTCAACAAATTCTGAGTCATCCAAGCAGCTTAAACATCCTATTATTGATGTTATAATTTAGTTTGCCGATCAAATACAAGTCGGAATCTGACAGGATAATAAGATAAAGATCAAAGAAGAAGCATTTATCAAACTAATATGTCTCACTTTTATTGTAAGTTTTTTTCTCATTCTCTGATGAAGCTTTAATACAATTAAAACATTAAATTGGTAGACATTTCCTATTTGGTCTTTCTCTTATCATTTAGTTTGCTGTATACATATACATATACATACCTGTTGGGGCGCTCTCCACCTTTCCACAGAAATGGACTATTTGAATCACTATATAAAATAGTATTGATTATACCTCGAGGAGGGAAGTCGAGTAATGAAGTCGAGTGAGCGAGTCAGTCGGGTATTTCCGGTATTGCACCAGAAGTGTTCTACTAGTCAATCTATCATGTCTCTATGACGATACTGTATACTAATTACCTTGTTCTGTATTCTACTAATCCTCACCCCTTGTAAATACCTCTTTCCTGTCAATACACCTACTTTTATACTATTACGTTGTTTTGTATTATTTCACATAATTCTGTTACCCGATGTAACAAAACCAAAAAGTATATTTACGTGGAAATAGAGGTGATTATACCACGAGTAAGGAAGTCGAGTAAGGAAGTCGAGTGAGCGAGTCAGCAGGGTATTTCCAGTATTGCACCGGAAGTGTTCCACTAGTCAATCTATCACGTCTCTACGACGATACTGTATACTAATTACCTTGTTCTGTATTCTACTAATCCTCATCTCTTGTAAATACTTCTCTTTTCCTGTCAATACAACTACTTTTATACTATTACATTGTTTTGTATTATTTCACATAATTCTGTTACCCGACATAACAATACCCAAGGCTTATATTATAAAACAGAGATTGATAAACTTTGATTGACACACCAACAAATCAAGCTCGTCATATTAGTTCATCTGGTTGACAGATCATATGCAATAGACAGTCATTCTGAAATAATCATTTCTTACATTATTTTTTCTTTTATATATAAATTAAAAAAGTATATTTCTTATTTGTCACTGTGGGCCTCCTGTCAGATCTACAAACAACCTTGTCTTGTTTTATTAGGTACACAGACAAAGAACATAGATTGAATTAGACGGTCAAAACAATGTGATTGCAACCAGGGCCAGTGCAAGGGTCAAACCCTCCTCCCTGAATCTATGATACTGCCCCCCAACTCTACTGCATACCAATTTTCATAAGGACAACTGATATAAATGATTCATCACCATCAAATGAAGAGCCAATAGATATTATATTTGAGAATTTCGACCTCGAGGCACCCCAAGTTTCACCTGAAAGAAGGTGATATAGTAGAAAAAGGAAGTTCATGAATTCTTTGATCATCAACCCTAAACAAAAAAAAAATATTAAACAGCTTTTCGGGGGGTAAAAGCTCTTGGAAGTGGGGTGTTGTGGGGAGTTACGCACTTAATAATGGACTCTTCTTTGCCTATATTAACCGAGAGTTAATTACTCTTGAGGACAGAGCCGGGACGACAGAGACACTGGTTTCCAGTACAACTTCAGTTCAGCTCAGCCTAGTCTGTCTGTCTGTCTGTCTGTCACTTGTAGCCAAACTATTATTAATCTTTCTCTTTGTATCTCTTGTTGACATAATACCTGTTCTTGATCTACCACCGTGTTGACTCATTATTTAATGGTCCCATACCGAGTCCATATCACATACAAAATAAAAATTTTATTGCAAGCTACTGCATGTGCAATAATGGATCATATGCAATATAGGTGAACAATTCAACTAGAAAAATTGAAAATAAATACAATGTATCTAAATAGAAATTAGAGACCTGTCATAATAGATCATTCCAGCCTATGTACAATAATGGATCATATGCAATATAGGTGAACAATTCAACTAGAAAAAACTGAAAATAAATACAATGTATCTAAATACAAATTAGAGACCTGTCATAATAGATCATTCCAGCCTATGTACAATAATGGATCATATACAATATAGGTGAACAATTCAACTCGAAAAAACTGAAAATAAATATAATGTATCTAAATAGAAATTAGAGACCTGTCATAATAGATCATTCCAGCCTATGTACAATAATGGATCATATACAATATAGGTGAACAATTCAACTCGAAAAAACTGAAAATAAATAAAAATAATGTAAAATCTAAATACAAATTAGAGACCTGTCATAATGATCATTCCAGCCTATGACAATAACCTGGATCATATGCAATATAGGTGAACAATTCAACCTAGAAAAATTGAAAATAAATACAATGTATCACAAATTGAGGATCCTATATAATAGATCAATTCCACCTATATACAATAATGGATCATATCAATATAGGTGAACAATTCAACTCGAAAAAACTGAAAATAAATACAATGTATCTAAATACAAATTAGAGACCTGTCATAATAGATCATTCCAGCCTATGTACAATAATGGATCATATGCAATATAGGTGAACAATTCAACTAGAAAAATTGAAAATAAATACAATGTATCTAAATACAAATTAGAGACCTGTCATAATAGATCATTCCAGCCTATGTACAATAATGGATCATATGCAATATAGGTGAACAATTCAACTAGAAAAATTGAAAATAAATACAATGTATCTAAATACAAATTAGAGACCTGTCATAATAGATCATTCCAGCCTATGTACAATAATGGATCATATACAATATAGGTGAACAATTCAACTCGAAAAAACTGAAAATAAATACAATGTATCTAAATACAAATTAGAGACCTGTCATAATAGATCATTCCAGCCTATGTACAATAATGGATCATATGCAATATAGGTGAACAATTCAACTAGAAAAATTGAAAATAAATACAATGTATCTAAATACAAATTAGAGACCTGTCATAATAGATCATTCCAGCCTATGTACAATAATGGATCATATGCAATATAGGTGAACAATTCAACTAGAAAAATTGAAAATAAATACAATGTATCTAAATACAAATTAGAGACCTGTCATAATAGATCATTCCAGCCTATGTACAATAATGGATCATATGCAATATAGGTGAACAATTCAACTAGAAAAATTGAAAATAAATACAATATATCTAAATACAAATTAGAGACCTGTCATAATAGATCATTCCAGCCTATGTACAATAATGAATCATATACAATATAGGTGAACAATTCAACTCGAAAAAACTGAAAATAAATACAATGTATCTAAATACAAATTAGAGACCTGTCATAATAGATCATTCCAGCCTATGTACAATAATGGATCATATGCAATATAGGTGAACAATTCAACTCGAAAAAACTGAAAATAAATACAATGTATCTAAATACAAATTAGAGACCCGTCATAATAGATCATTCCAGCCTATGTACAATAATGGATCATATACAATATAGGTGAACAATTCAACTCGAAAAAACTGAAAATAAATACAATGTATCTAAATAGAAATTAGAGACCTGTCATAATAGATCATTCCAGCCTATGTACAATAATGGATCATATACAATATAGGTGAACAATTCAACTAGAAAAAACTGAAAATAAATACAATGTATCTAAATACAAATTAGAGACCTGTCATAATAGATCATTCCAGCCTATGTACAATAATGGATCATATGCAATATAGGTGAACAATTCAACTCGAAAAAACTGAAAATAAATACAATGTATCTAAATAGAAATTAGAGACCTGTCATAATAGATCATTCCAGCCTATGTACAATAATGGATCATATGCAATATAGGTGAACAATTCAATTAGAAAAATTTAAAATTAATGCAATGTATCTAAATACAAATTAGGGTGTGGCATAAAAATGTGTTGTGGTGGAATGGATATCGGTTTGGAATGAGAAATCAGGAGAGCTGAGTTCAAATTCCAGTTGAATTTTTTGCATTCACTAATGCACAAATAACCTTGGGAAAGGCATTAATCCATCTCTTCTCCTTCCACCTATGTGTTGATTAGCAGGACAGGTTGGGTTCTATAGCCTTGGTTGGCAACCAGTCTACTGAAGAATGAATGATAACCTTCTGTGGGAAAATCCTCTGCCTAGTCAGTCATGGATCAAAAGAGACATGATCATCCAATCCTGTATCACGTTTGGCATTTAAATGACTGGCTGACATAACGAATTATTCCATTTTAAATAAACCAGCGGCAATTTTTTGTGGAAATTTTGAACATCAACTTGAGATTTTTCTTGTTAGAAACTTAAATAATTTTTAACACATTTAACATTATCAATAAAAAAAAGTGAATTTTATATTGCATTTTTTTTAGATTTCGCATCAGCAAAACAAATTCAGGGATTTGGACCAACAAAAATAGGCCTCAGAATGATGCCACAATCCACAAAGAATTTTCATTTATTAATAGTCAGTTGTGCTTCCTTTAATTTGTAATGTATGCAAATGTAGATATAAAAGCAAATGTTGATAAAATAGTAGGGGTCACAAAGCACTGCTTTGGCCTCCAATAAGGTCGCCACTCTGTTGTGGGAAAGAGTACATGCAGGCCCTGGTTGTGACAGTAAAGATGAAGACATTAGTCTGTAACTCTCCATTCTATAAATTCAGACAGAAATTAAACGAGCTCATTAATCATTACTCTATGAAGAGTCATCATTTAAGATTGTCTAACACATGATTAGTGAGGTAACCATGTAACATAGAGAGACAGAGCAAGAGAGAGAGAGAAAGAAAAAAGAGAGTCAAAGAAAGAAAGAAAGAAAGAAAGAAAAAGAGAGAGTAAGAGAAAGAGACATAGAGAGACAGCGTCAAAGACAGAGAGAGACATATAGAGTGAAAAAGAAAGAAAGAAAGAAAGAAAAAGAGAGAGTAAGAGAAAGAGACATAGAGAGACAGAGTCAAAGACAGAGAAAGACATATAGAGTAAAAGAAAGAAAGAAAGAAAGGGAGAGACAGCGACAAGGACAGAGAGGTATAGAGAGAGAGAAAGAAAAACAGATATAGAGAGACAGGGAGAGACATAGAAAGAGATAGAGAGAGAGAGAGAGAGAGTTAGGGAGAGACAGACAAAGAGAGAGAAAGACAAAGAGAATTAAAGAGAACAACAAAAGAATAACAAAAGAAAAAGAGAAAAAACAAGTCCGTCATAAAATAGAAAAATCACACATTATTACTTGTAACCTTTACAAATGTCCCCAAACTGTAAATGCCAATTCGTTCTGTATATTTTGTAACTCTAGCTTCCCATGTTCCCAGGGGTAGTTATATGTCGTTTTCCTTGAAAGGCACTTAGATCCCAACCCTGCAACCTGTGATCAACAGATATCAAGATTTAAAATATTTTCACAACTACTCTTAGTAGGGTCAAGATAAGTGAACATTTATTTTTATTTCGAAACATCTCAATTTTTTCCCACTGTTCTTTGTGGATGAGCACAGATGTCTTGGCACTCATTATTATTGTTTTCTCCTCTTCCGTTATATCCGAGTAAAGAGTGGCGAATTCCAGAGCCGTAACAAATAGTTTCTTTGATATCAAATTGGATAAAAGAGCAGTTGTTCTTTTCTCTTGAAAAGTTTTCAGGAAAAAAAACTTTACAACAAATGGATAGATGGAACAAAAAAATCGCAGTTTAGGGTTTTTGGGAAAAAAATCTTTTCTTTAACAAATAGACTAAAAAGAATAAGTAAGGAAAGAACAAGGGATTGGTACTGAAAAGGAATATCACATCAAATGTAATAAAACTGAAGGGAAAATGATAAGATCAGATTAATGGGAGGTAAAACATTAAGGAAGGAAAACAGACAAGAGAACAATAGGGTCAAGGAAAAAGAAAAAGAGGAAAAAAGTTGGTTAACACGTATTCTTTGGGGTCAAACCCCAAAGTGAATCTCCATTCTGATTAGCCACACAAAAAACACCCACATACATTCACAGCAAACAAAAAGAATTTGTCATTTTAAATGTAAATCATCTGCACAACCACACCAACATTGCCTGATGATGAGAACCTATCTCGAAACAGAAATTTCCATGTCGCAATGTAAAATTGATATATAACCATATAATTATATTATATTAAGCTCTATAATACTCATTATATTGAGCACTGTTCATAATAAAATAAATGCCAGAGTACTCAAAATAAAAAAAAAAACCTTGAGTCCTCTTCACTTGGAATTATTTCGCTCCCATACAGGTAGAGCACTGTACACATTTGTTTTATTTTCAAGTTTTCAACAAAGAAAAAAAAAAAAAAAAAAACTACACAAAAATTTTCATGTTTCAGAACAATACAAGTTCTTCTTTAGGTGATATTTTAAAATAAATGGTGAAAATGATTTATTTAGAAAATATAAGATGAATTTATGGTTATTTAGAAAATTAAGGAGTTCTAGTTCGAGGAAGTTAAACAATATGTAGGTGTGTCAATATTGTACAATCAAAAGTGAGAATTAGATTGATGGAGTTAAAAATTTGGGTTGCGAAAAGGTACAAAGTAGTCATAATGTCAAGACATGACACTTTTTAATTTTGTCTGGATAAGATACATACTGGCACCATACGTTATTTAAATGGGCAGACAATAGTTTTTAACAGCAGGTTGGATTTTATTTTTTTGTAAATTTGATTTTTTACTACCTCATCAGTTAAAAGGGCTGGATTTTTTAGATTAGTATTAGAATTAAGTAATTATGGTATACTAAGGTATAATGCTTTTATAAACCATTGTAATAACAAAATTACAATATTAAGCTCTACTCTGTATCGAGCACTCTTTATAAAAGTAAATGCTTGAACAGTGGGTTTTAATCTATCTGTTTTTTCACTTCCTTAAAATATATATATTAATAAATATACTTTGTTGTCAATTCTCAAGAATAAAGATTAAGTATAAATTTACCTTCATATGTTTGGGTTTTAGTGAAATTCTAGTTATCATTTTTTTAACAATCATTGTCAAGGGAGTCAACAGTGTAGTCAGACATAAGAATTTCAAGGAAATAACTGTTCTTTTGATATATAGTTCTTGGCAGGCACAAAGTTTAAACATTGCAAAAGAGTTTTTTACAGTTTATCAACCATTTGTGGATTATTTAAAGCTGAAGCATATTTTGAATTGCAGAAGGTTGCTTACAATACCAGTTTTTTTCCAAGCTCCCACCCATCTAAGTACTGGCTGGGCTTGATATTGCTTAACTTTGGTGATCAAATGAGAACCAATGTTTTCTGTGTGATTTGATCATAGGCTTCAGCAGTGCTATGTACACAGACAAATGGGGTACGGAGAGAGAGAGAGAGAGAGAGAGAGAGAGAGCAAATATTTTGATCTTCTCTCCAAGATCCACTATAGGCATTAGTGTATCAATGACATCCTAAAACCATAACAAGATGGAAAGAAGAACACAATTCACCCAGAGAAATGAGTTATGCATGAAAAGACGAATACACACACATATCTAAACTTATTTATAAATGGAACTTTGTCTGTGTGTGTGTGTGTGTCCGTTACCTATAGACTCCGAAATGGCTGAACTGATTTTCTTGAAAATTTACACAGTTGTATTATAAGCATCTGCGAGTGTTCTTAATTAGGTTTTGTGTTGTCGAGGTACCCCTGATAAATATTGAAAATCGATAATCAAAAAAATCGGGTTATAGAAGGAGTGGTCCGATTTTAATCAAATTTGATACACTCATAGACAAAGACATAAGAAACGATATTCAGAAGTTTCAAGGTTGCAGTTCTATCCTTGGATGACTTATTTGACTCCGATACTGGAAATCGATACCCCGATATCCTACTGGGTCTGATCAAAATCAGTTTTCAGCTCTTTTATTTTAGTTTTTGCTTCAGGTTTGGCTCTAAGTAGGTATAATTGTAGTTCTTAGTTTCAGCCATGATATCATTTACTCGGAGGACTTATTTAGCCTTCAAAATTCAGTTTACGACGAAAAAAACTTATTTGATATCGATACCAGGAAATGAATATTTGACTTACATCCATTCATTTTTCTTTCAGTTTATGGTTTTGCTTTAACTGGAAACAACTATTGCTTTTTAGTCTTTCGTGCCAACGTCCAAAGTGCCTGAGCTCCAGGACCATGGATTAGTTTTAACGCTTTCATTACACCCGAGCAACACCGGGCTATACTGCTAGTAATATAATACATATATATAAACCATACATTTTCCCAGAGAGAAATCAAAGCACATATAAAAAAAAACAAAAACAAGAAGTACACGAAGGAGGACAGACAAAAAGAATGTCTTGTAACATCCCCAAGAGAGACATGGTACAGAGCCTGGTAGTATATTTTTGATTCCTCTTTAGGATGCACAGGAAGTGTGCTGTTCCAAACGGCAACTGGCTATTTTCACCAATAGGCTGTCATGTGACTCTCAAGGGCCCCTTAAGACATCAGTAAGTTTATCTTATCAATGTAGAATGGAACAACTCTATCTCGTAGCTCAGAGATATCATGAGACAAATTTGTGGCTTATGCACATTTTTTTACCTTAGCCACTTGATAGCATGAGCAAGAGAATATTAGAGAGGTAGCAGAGGCTGAGGAATTGAGTGGTCATGCTTTGTGTATAAAATTTTGAAGTAATCTCATCAATTATGATTGAAAAGACGAAAAGAAACAACTAGTACACTAAACAACAATTGCTGCAGGCAAAAAGGGAGATAATTTACATCCCTATAGACATGACTATCATGCCATCTAAGTATTCAAGTGATTTCAAATTATACACAAGGGAGTTCTTAAATAGATTCTTTGTTAAGCAAAGAAAGCCAAATGATGTTGAAATCCATATGAACACATGACTGTTATATGCTGCTGCCTTCTTCAACTTCTAATGTATCTGATAAGAAATTAATTAAAATCAACCTTCTTCACTTTTACAAAAATTCACAATGACTGTGTGAAATCCTGGTTTTTCCAAATAGAAAAAGGATTGGCTATGTGCTTAAAGAAAAAGTCTAAACCAGATTATGCAAGTAGGTGTTAAATTGATTTTTGACCAATGGGATTGACTTGAAAGACCAAAAGGACTTTGAGTGTAAGTGCGAAAATATCTAGATTACAATAAAAGGACTTCATCAATGTCAGTCAGACAGAGAGTCAGAAATGTAACTTCAAATCTACTGGAGATAAAGTCAAGTCACACTGTGTTCTCTTTCTTCTTATCTCTTTCAACAATTACTACTAAGAACATTCTGTATGAACTCTACTCTTAATCTCTTAATAATGTTTCTAATTGCACATTAACTTCTACAACTTGTGTTATTCTTTCCTTTTAATAAATTTCTATTTTAAAATGCAAAATGTATATTTTATTCTTACACCATTCCACATATTCCAACCTGCCGCCAACTAACCTTCTGATAATGATGAAAACCTTCTGATAATAATTCTGGATAAAACTTGTAAGCTGTAGGGAGTTCGGTTATGTCTGACACAAGGCCGAATTAAAGAAACATTAACCGTCTCCCAACGCTACACTAAACAGTGTTCTAAAAGAATGGATTAGATAGAATGTTATGATGACAAATATGTGAATAATTTGGAATGTGGATGACTCTTTTCAAAGTTATTTGCCAATTTTCTTTCTCTGCTGCAATATTGACGGACTTAAGAATACAACTTGAAAATTGGATTTTATTTATTGATTAGAATATAAGGCCAGTTTAAACTGGTATCAGCTTGGAAAGTAAAATCTTCAAAACATTAAAATTCTGATAAAATCTGTTGTGTTCCCTTTTCTTGTTAATTCTATTGGCATGAATTCATCTCTTTCCCTCCCGACTATGGGTAAATAGCAGGGTAGATTAGGCTCTCTAGAATTTAATCGCAACCAGCCTTTGAGATTTCACTCACCTGATCAACTCAGTTGATTAAAAACTTAACTGGGCAATTAAAGTTTATTGCTTTACTCACCTGTGGTCGATTAAAAATAAAAGGAAATCTGATTCCTTTTACAACCCAAAAGCATGCCATTGAAGATTCACAAGTTACTTAGAATGACCTACAATGACATTATTGAACTCTTCGCTTTTATCTCTCCTGGTCAGTGTAAAAATTAACACTTCCATAGTGAATCCAAAATATTTCTATTGCCTAGATTGCTCATAGATTTATAGGAGTTATGGGAAATGCTTAATTTCCCCAACACTATATTTTTTAGGCACACAAATGAATGACGAAACTTGCTTTTAGAACAACAACAAAGAATGGTTTATTATACTGTAAACGTACAAGATTGGTAGTATGTAAGTGTCCATGGTGAAGCTAGCAGCAGATAGTATGTCAGTGTCCATGGTGAAGCTAGCAGCAGATAGTATGTAAGTGTCCATGGTGAAGCTAGCAGCAACGTCTTCCGAGAAAGCATTCCATGGGGAATCAGTGGCAGTGATGTGAGAGAGGCGTCCGTTACTGCCGCGGGCTCATGGCTCTCTGGCTTTCCTCCGTTCTACAAACAGGACTAGGAAAAATAGTTCTAGAGAGGAATCAATGCGCTCCGCCCATTGATTGGTCAGTGAGTGACCGAATCTCTCGTCGGGGGCACTGATTCGCTAAAGGAAATAGATCTGTGGCTGCTACATCACCCCCTGCTTAGGCGGAAAGCCGACAGAGAAAAAGATAGCGGCCATAAAACAAAGAAGGGTACAATTTATATATAAACAGTTTTACAGAGCTTTTTGGGCCAATGTACTCGTCGACCACTGCGTGTGGTGGTGACGTAGTTGTCTGTTGGCATCGTATTTTTTTCCACGGGTGTAAAGATATGTTCATGTATGTAAGTAGGGGGAATATGTGGCTCTTGTGTGTTTGTGTTAAGAAAGGCTCTTTTCACCCTGTCAATAGATACAGTTTCTTTTTTGCCACTAATGTCAAGGGTGAGAAGTTTGTCAGTGCGTGAAAGCACGCTGTAAGGGCCAGTGTAAGGTGGAGTGAGAGGGGCTTTGACAGCGTCCCTTCTTAGAAAAACGTGAGTCCATGAAGAAATATCTTTTGGGACTGATGATTTGATGGTCTGTTCCCTAGGGTGCATTGGTGGGAGATTACCAAAATAAGATCGCAGTCTGTTTATATACAAGGCAGGATCTGTTCCTGTTAAATCTATAGGGTTCAACATCTGACCTGGTAATGATAGACAAGTTCTGCTGGAGAGTATCCTAGGTCCTTTTTGATAGCTGCACGACAGCCAAGAAGGACAACAGGTACATATTCGCTCCATCGCTGTTGGTCAGGATAGGCACGTAATGCGGCCTTTAATTGGCGATGAAAGCGTTCTATCATCCCGTTAGAAGCAGGGTGATAGCTCGTAGTTCGAATTCGATTGATCCCTAACATTCTGGAAAGTTCCTGGAATAGGTGGGATTCAAATTGTCTGCCACGGTCAGTGGTAATTGTTGTAGGAACTCCGTAACGCGTTATCCAGCCTGATATAAGGGCTTGCGCTACGGATTCAGCTGAAATGTCCTTTAAGGGAATAGCTTCGGGCCACCGTGTAAAGCGATCTATACAGGTCAGGAGGTAAGTAAATCCCTGACTGACCGGCCATGGTCCAACCAGATCAATATGGACATGGCTGAACCGAGCGTCTGGGGTGCTGAATGTTCCGAGGGGTGCACGGATATGTTTGTGCACCTTTGATTTTTGGCAGGATACGCAAGAACGTGTCCAGGCAGTGATATCACGCCTGTTTGGCCAGAAAAATCTAGCTGCAATCAGCTTCACTGTGGCTTTGGGTCCGGGGTGTGCCAATTGGTGTAGTGTGTCAAAAACAACCCTACGATGTGTCATCGGAACAAAAAGTCGAGGTGCGTCTGTTGAGGTGTCACAGATGATCTGCGTGTCTGCAGTAGGCACTGGGAGGTATGCGAACTTGCAAGTTGCAAATTCAGGTGACGATAGATCAAAGGTGTCCAGGCGTGGTTGGTCAAAGGCCATCTGTCGTAAGTCGATATCTGAAGGTGAGAACAGTGAATTAATGGGAAGGCGAGACAAGGCGTCTGCCGCAGCATTATGTTCACCAGAGATATGTCGGATATCGTTTGTAAATTGCGAAACAAAATCCAAGTAGCGAGTTTCGCGAGGAGAATATCTGTCCGGCTTTGAGCGCAGAGCAAAAGTAAGCGGACGGTGATCGGTGTAGATCACAAATTGTCGGCCCTCTAGTGAATGCTGAAAGTGTTTCACTGCGAGGTACATTGCCAGGAGTTCATGGACAAACGTGCTGTAACGTTGTTCTGCCGGTTTTAGCTGTCTCGAAAAATAAGCGAGAGGTTGTAGCTGTTGTTGGTGTTGCTGTTGCAAAACTGCACCTACAGCTGTGCCCGATGCATCAACGACCAATGAAAACTGGGAGTCGGGTACAGGATGTGCAAGTAGCGATGTTGTCGCTAATTTCTTCTTCACTTCGTTAAAGGCTTTTAGCTGTATGTCAGTCAACGAAATCTGCTCATTTTTCTTTTTCCTGTTACGTAACATGTCAGACAGAGGAGACAGGAGATCCGCACAGTGTGGGATGAAACGTCTGTAATAGTTAAGCAGACCGAGAAAGTGTCTCAGTTGGCGAAGTGAAGTGGGTGGTTGAAGGTCTTGTAGAGCCTTCACTTTTTCAGGTAAGGGAGATATCCCTTCGGGGCTTATAATGTGTCCCAAGAAAGTTAGCGACGAAGCACCGAAAACACATTTACCAGGGTTTATCCTCACCTGGTACTTTTGAAACCGTTCGAACAGTAGGCGGAGGTGAGTAACATGTTCCTCAGGTGAGGCACTTGCTACGAGGATGTCATCTATATAATTATAGACGAAGTCCAAATCACGCACTACTTCGTCCATGAAGCGTTGGAAGGTACTAGCCGCGTTTCGCAAACCAAAAGGCATAGTTAAATATTCAAACGCTCCAAATGGAGTAGTTACTGCAGTTTTGGGTATGTCGTCTGGGTTCACTGGTATCTGATGGTAAGCCTTAACGAGGTCTAGTTTGGAGAAGGTCTTACAACCATGCAGGGATGAAGCGAAGTCTTGTATATGTGGGATTGGGTAACGATCAGGTACCGTAATGGCATTTAGTCGTCGATAGTCCCCAGTCGGACGCCAATCTCCAGAACGCTTTGGAACCATATGCAAAGGGGAAGCCCATGGACTGGACGAGGGGCGTATAATTCCCAGCTGCAGCATATGGTTAAATTCTGCCTTCGCCGCCTTTAGTTTATCAGCAGGGAGGCGGCGAGGGCGTGAGAACACCGGAGCGCCTGTGGTCTCGATGTGGTGTTTTGTAGAGTGAGTTGATTTGCTCACAACGAAATTTAAGTTAGTTAACTCTGGGTAAGAGCGTAGTAATGTTTGGTATGGGTCGTCAGTGGCGGCAATGAAAAATACCGGGCTGATAGGCGAGATATTTGCCTTAAAACCCATGACGGAAAGTTCCGTATTGCCGTCAATAAGTCGTCGCTTGCGCATATCCACTAAAAGGTTGAAGTGGTGCAGAAAGTCCGAGCCTAGAATGGGGTATGGTAAATCAGCTACAGTAAAAATCCATGTAAAGTCTCTCCGTAATTCCAAGTCCAGGGAACGAGAAATTTGACCGTACGTGGGAATAGGGGAGTGATTTACCGCTTGCAGTGTGATGGGCGACAGTGGCGGCTTCTCAGTGAGGAGTTTCAGTGGCCAGATACTGCAAGCTGCTCCTGTGTCAACCAAACAACGTGCTTGGGACCTGGAGTCAGTGATAAAATAGGCACGGTTGTTACATAAATCTTGTGGAGAGTGTGCCGTTCTCAGCTCTCCAGATTTAAGTTTCCCTGGTTTGAAAAGGAGCAGGGCATTTTGCACCTCCGAGCCTTAGCGTCAAAACAACTGTGATAATAGCATAGTCCTGGCTTGCTTGACTGGCGGCGGTGGTGTGGGGATGGCGAACGACTTTTATGTCGACGTCTAGGCTGTTGTGAATTAAGTCCGGTTAATTTACTTACTTCAGTGGTAAGCTGCCCTAAAGCTTTGAGTATCGCCACTTGTGTGGCACCTTCGCTTGTGTTCCCAGCAGCAGAGAGGGTAGAGACTTCAGCCTTTGGCTGAGGGATGGACGCGGTAATAGGCCCCTGGGTGAATTCCATCACTTTATCTGCAGAGGACGCTATTACGTCTACAGAGCTTTTCTCTACCATGGGTGCCAGAATTGCCTTTACTTGAGGGGGCAATCTTGAGATGGACATCTTCTGCCAGCTCTCTCATTCTGCGGAGCAATTCGCTTGGCATGCGGTCTCCCAACAGCTCGTCATTAACTAAAGTTTGGAACCGCTTTTCCGCTGATAGCGACGTCCGGAGCAGAACTTCCCGCTTAATACTGTCATAAGTAGCATTAAGGGGGGTGTCAGTTATCAAATCTTTGACAACTGGTGTCAATGACGCGGGAAATGCACTAAATAAAATAGGCAATTGCCGCTCCTCCACGACGTTGTTCGCTATAAAATATGACTCGAGTTGGGCAAACCAAACTCGAACGTCGCCAGCGAAAGCAGGTAAAGTAGTCGCCATTTTCTTTTTAATATATAGCGTGACGACAGACCACCAAAAAAAAAAAATATCAAAGAAACACGTCTCAATGAGAAAGAAACGAGAGGGAAAACATTTCAAAAGACACAAGAAAATAGTGATATTCGTGTTAAACGAGAGAAAGGTGCTGCTTTAAGGTTCCTTAGTAAGGGAGATAACTGTCAGTTTCAAGGCCTGTCTTAAAAACACAAGTTGGAATTAAAGATGGCGTCGCCCAATCACCATTTAGGCGGGAAAGTTAAATGTTAAAGGAAGGAGGCGCACTATTAGCTTTAACTTTCGAAAAAATAAAATGTAAAGGTGTATTACTCACTCTTTTTTTTTTTTTTTTGTTATTGCAATCAAAATATATATATATATTTTTTTTTTAGGTTCTTTGAGTCAGGAAGCTTTTTCTCTCTCTCCTTTTAACTTTGCTTGTACTGTTGTCCGAAAGTGGAGGCCGAGTTTCGTGTTGTTATTTTTTTTTTTTTTTTTTGTTTCGCCATCCTAAGGTGCCATTCGGGGTCACCATTTTATAGGAGTTATGGGAAATGCTTAATTTCCCCAACACTATATTTTTTAGGCACACAAATGAATGACGAAACTTGCTTTTAGAACAACAACAAAGAATGGTTTATTATACAGTAAACGTACAAGATTGGTAGTATGTAAGTGTCCATGGTGAAGCTAGCAGCAGCGTCTTCCGCGAAAGCATTCCATGGGGAATCAGTGGCAGCGATGTTAGAGAGACGTCCGTTACTGCCGCGGGCTCATGGCTCTCTGGCTTTCCTCCGTTCTACAAACAGGACTAGGAAAAATAGTTCTAGAGAGGAATCAATGCGCTCCGCCCGTTGATTGGTCAGTGAGTGACCGAATCTCTCGTCGGGGGCACTGATTCGCTAAAGGAAATAGATCTGTGGCTGCTACAGATTTTTAGAAACTCATTTTGAAAAATATTATCCTTGACTCAACATCTATATTTCCTCCCCTCTTATGAAAAGTATAAACGAACATTTGAAAGAAAGAAAAAATACACATGCTTCTTTCAACCATGCACCGAAAAACAAATAATACAACATGTATAAAAAATGAGTTACTTGTATAATTTTTGTAATTTTTTTATAGAAAATCGTTGAGAAAATCAGATTTGTTATTTTTATCATCTATGTTATGGAGGTTGTAGTCAAACAGAAGAAAGAAACTACGAATTTAGGTACCTCCACTCAATTATCAAAAAAAAAAAGAAGCTGCCTATCATGATGTTAAAAGGGCTCAAACTTAATAAAAACAAAGGTTTATCATCAAAATGTTTATGCTATTATTAAGAGGAAAGATGAAATTTTGTTGTTATTATGTTAAAAAGATTCTTAAATCCTTTCTAACATGTTTGAAATTTTGATTAAAATTTCAATTTTTGTTTTCGGTCAGCGATTCACGGTATGTTTATGTAAGGTAACTATTAAGAAAATGGAGTCGGTCGAGTAAAATGATTTTGGGGTGAGTAAATTTTCCCTTGCTTTCAACTGCCAGTCAAGTGATTTCTTTTTCAAATCTCAAAAGCTGATCACAACTAGTCAAGAAAAAGGACTATTCTGAATTCAAAGTCATAGTGAGCAGCAAAGGGACCACTTTGATGTCCCCCCCACCCCAGATAGATCAGGTCAAGGATTACTCTTTGCTGGTGGTACCATGTTAACCCAATAAAATCACTCATTTGAACAGGAGACGGGTGCCACTGAGGGATTCCTATTTCCCAGAGAAATTTCATAACGGGTAATTATGGAACGAATAAGTTGAACTGAACTAGCCATTTTGCTATCGTAACTGATTTGGTTAATGCATCTTCCAAACACAATGATATGTAGGATCAGGTTTTCTTGAAAACTGATTCATTATTCAAACCTAAAATAAAGATTTTAATTTTTAGAGGATATTCAGCATCAATGATAAATTCATGTCAAGAGAAATTTTATTCTTAATCACTTCACCCCAAGCAAGGCAATAAAGCCACTAAGACTCAAGAGATTACTAAGTAGGAGAAAAAATATTATTATGAAGAGAATAATAATAAAAGAAGAGGAATTTAGAAGACTGGAGATAATGATTAACATTGCATTAAATTTTTGAAGATCAAAGTTGACTGAGAAGCAAGAAATTGAAAGAGATTTCTACAAGAAAGAAACTGTTGGCATAGAATTATGGTTACATCGCACAATTTCAACTGTAAAACGATGAGACCTAGCTGCCAATCTCGTACTGCACTTAAATTCATAAAGTCTAGGTTTCCTAAAGGAAAGTTCATCAGAACAATTATCATGAAAGAATTCTTAGGGAAGGTTACATCTAGCCATTACAAGTGCAAAATGATGAGACCTAGCTGCCAATCTAGTACTTCACTCAAATTCATTAAGTTAAAGTACCAACGAGGAAAGCTCATCAGAACAATTATTTATAAAAAATGCACAGGCAAACTGCACTACGGTGGTGGAAAAGGCACTGAAACTGAGATGCCTGCTCATTATCAAAATATAATGAAAATATAATGAAAATATAATGAAAATAGCTGGTTTCACAATAAAAATTACTTAAGGCAATTGTGAATGTAAAGAAATAGTCTATTTTTTGTTAAACTCCAAATCAGATTAAAATAATGGCGTTCATAAGTAATATTGTGCCATCTATTTAATGGTCACAACCCCCTTCCCCAGTAAAAAAATAATTTTACACAAGTACAAAAAACAAAAATCTTTTCTCCTAAATATTCCAACTTCAGTTTATTTTTTTGTTGCGAAAAAGACACAGGTGTTTCCAAAAATTCACATTTTTAACATTTTTTTGTCATGCTTCTATTTTGTCTAATGTCCGAATAATAATAATAATAATAATAATAATAAAAATAGAAATAGAAGATGTAACCATTCTATGGGATTACACCATCTACACAGACAGAAAAATTGAAGCAAACAGGCCAGACATTATTGTTAAAAACCAGGAGAAAACTTGTCTATTAATTGATATGGGTTGTCCAGCGGATTGTAACATAGCAACCAAGGAATTTGAAAAACTGTCAAAATATAAAGACCTGGAAATTGAAATAGAAAAAATGTGGAAATTGAAAACAAGAGTTGTGCCAGTGATAGTAGGTGCACTTGGAATGATAAAAAATGGAACAAAACAACACATTGAAAGAATCCCTGGAAACCCCAGCTTAAGAGACATACAAAAAATTGTCTTATTAAGTACAGCCCACACACTAAGGAAAACTTTATCTATGTAATGCTGGGGATGATAGGGAAGATAGAAAAACATGAAATGGAGCCATAACAACACGCCACTACCTGCCTTAGGTCTCCCCGCAGACTTGGTTGGTAGTGAGACCAAAGCAGAAATCGAAATATGATGAAAAATGACATAATAATAATAATAATAATAATAATAATAATAATAATAATAATATACCATAACTTATTATTATTATGTTTTTCAAATTTCTTTCCTTGACCTACTACACACACACATACACACACACACACACACACACACACAGTGTGCAATGGATAAATTGTTGTTTAAATTCCACAAAAATGAAAATAACACCGACATCTCATTTTAACAGACATATTTACTAAAATTGCACAAAAATATCTTGAAATATTAAGGAGTAAATTTATTTAATAAAATTGCCATTGGGTTTGACCACGACCTCCAGACTACTTTGGAATCTCCTGCAACTCTTCTGAATGGTCTCTTTTGCCTTCAGTTCTTCTTTGGTGTTACAAGGAGTTTTGTTCGTCTTTTGTTCAACGGCTCTCCACACATAATAATGAAGGGGGGGTTGCAGTCTGGGGAGTTAGGTGGCCAGATATAAGTGGTGATGTGGGCGCAGAAATTGTCTAACAGCAATGACTTGATGTGCCTGCTTGTGTGGTATGGTGCAGTGTCCTTTTGCCAGACATAGGCTTTTCCAGCAGCCACCCACTTGACCTAAGGCAGCTCTACCTCCTCAAGGCACTTGATGGAGGCCTCCGTATTGAGACTGAGGCCTTGTGGGAAAATAAACGGAGGCATACCGTCCCCATCACTAGCGATCCCCCACAAAAATTTTGTAATCATCACTAGACTCATACAACTCTTTATAAATCCTCTGTCCTCAGACTGACACCCAAGCATTCTGAAATATTAGTGTTATGGTTTCCAGCACAATTGCCAAGCAGTATGTCATGCCATTTCCAAACTTCTGGTGGAGTGAATTGCGTCAAGGTGCTCTTTTTCTAACAAACAGTGCCCAACTGACCCTACTATGGTCTGCAGTTGACAAAATCGAAAAACAAACAACACGCATGCACAAAATTAAAACTACAAAATGGTGACTATTTACCTATCGCACCCTCTGTGTGTGTGTGTGTGTGTGTGTGTGTGTGTGTGTATATATATATATATACAGCTCTGGCCAAAAGTTTTGCAACATCATAAAAAATCTGAGTTATCGATAACAAAACACAACTATTTTTGCTTTAGCGTTTTAAAATAATAATTTAAACTATTTCAAAGTAAAAAAAATAATTTATTATGAAGCATGTTAAATTTTGATGTTAAATTCAATACTTTATGTGCCTTCCTTTATTTTTAAGAACAAGTTTTATTCGCTTTGGCATAGACTCAATTAGTGATTTTAAACAGTTGGCTCGAATAGAAGTCCAACATCTTTGTAGGGCAGCTTCAAGTTCAATTCTTGTTGTTGGAGCAGCTTCATGCACCTTTGGTTCCAGGATGGACCATAAATTTGCAATGGGATTGGGATCAGGTGAATTACCTGGCCAGTTTTGCAGAACTCTGAAGTTATTGTCCTTGAACCACTTCGTCACAGGTTTTGCTTTATGGCAAGGTGCACCATCCTGTTGAAACACCACGATCAGGGTAGTGTTTTATCAAAAATTGTGGTAGTCTATTTTGGATAGTGTCCATATACCATTTCTTGTTCGTTGACGTATCTTTGGGTACAATCACTAATTCTCCGACGCCATGAAAGGAGAAGCAACCCCCAAATATGAACGAGGTCCAGATGCTTGACTGTGGATACCAAACAATCAGGGTAGAATCTTTCACCGACTCGTCTTCTGACACGAATTGATCCATTGTTAGTGAAGCAGCTCGAAGGTGATTCATTAGAGAAAAATCACCTTTTTTTTCCAGTCATCTACAGTCCAACTTTTATATTTTTTCATGTCCTTGCAGGCCTTTTTGACGTCAATCCTTTCGTCAACAAACACCACCGTACTGTGCAATCTGAAGCTTCCACACCACCACTGGACGATTCCTTCAGTAACTGCTGACTACTGGCCTCTCGATCAGACAAACTAAGTCGCACCAGTCGTCGGTTATCTCGCTCTGTAGACACTTTTGGACGACCACTTCGAACCCCCAACTTTGATTTTTCCAGTTTTCTTCCACTTCTGGACTACTCTTGTGAACGTGGATGCATGAACCGGCTCCTGTTTGGCAATCTGATGACAGCTAAGACTGGCTTTATGTAAAGCAACTTTTCCCATTTGGATCACAATTAGATGTACAAAATGAATAATGGGGTTTAAAAAACAAAAAAAAAATTACTGTCCAATCTCTTCTCTTTGCTTTGCTTTTCACTTCACTCTGTCTGCCGAATATGCGGTTCAAAAAGAAAATACAGTTCAACCTCTACGTTTTTCTTTTTTCTTCTCCCCAGAAAAAATATTCCTTCTCATTTCATAGAGTTAAGAACTCGCTCATGCAAATCACTTAAAATTGGCATAAGTGAATTAAACACATCTTATTTATTGATTATTCATGGTTTCACTCACTTTTGGTATTCAAAAATATCTGAAACTATACTTTTACATAGAGTTGCAAAACTTTTGGCCAGAGCTCTATATATATATATATATATACATACATATATATATATATAGAGAGAGAGAGAGAAAAAGAGAGAAAGAGTGAAATATATACAGAGAAAGAGAAAAGTGTGTACATAGAAATATAAAATAGCGACAATTTACTAATCGCACCACACACACACACACACACACACACATATACATATATATGTGAAAAGTGTATCTATATAATTATAAATATGAATATATATATATGCAATTTGTTATATATATTATATTATTTATATATTATATATGCATGGTAGTTATTTGAAAGCGCTCTATATCAGTGATAGAGCAGACATATTCATATAGATAAGTGTGAGTTTGTAACCCTGGGTTTCACGCTTTATGTGAACGTCAGACAAACGCTGACGATCTGATCTGTTTGTCTGACGATTGCAAGAGCGTGAAACCCAGGGTTACAAACTCACAACTATATATATATATATATATATATATATATATAAAGAAAGACAGAGAAAGTGAAACAGTATGTACAAAGAAATCAATACTGCATGGGGACAAGTTATCACCAAGCCAACATGTCATTGTAGTCGACACATATTTGCATCTGAATCATCGTCCTTTCTCTTTATTCCCTTTCTTCCTTCTGGTCGTCGCGGTAGAGATTTGCTGTGAAGGCTAAGTTTACTCCTGAAGATTTGTGATCAGGAGTCACAGACAAGTGTGGATGCTGTACACGGTTGGGCAGGTCAGACCCTCCTGACAGCACGTCGCAGATCCTCCGCATGTTGACAGTGAGTGACTTTTTGAAAAGCTGTTATTCTGTATATTCATAATTTTTAGTTCATATTGAAGTTTATTTATGCATTCTCCCAAATTTTCTGCATTTAATTTAAGGTAAATCCCAATCCTATTTTTCAGAAAGATACTTAAATTTGATGGATGTGCATTGTGTTGCAGTGGATATCACACTTGGAACGACAAATTGGGGTGCTGAGTTCAAATTCCAGTTTAATTTGTTGCATTTGTTGGATTAGCCTATAAGGCTATCCACCCCTTTCTCATGAAATATTCTTCTTGGAACAGTCCAGCATTATTAACAGACCAATCACGGTGTGTTAATCAATTCCTTACTATTTCATTGGACAATATATACTTTTGGCACAAAATTTCAACATGCCTTTCTGAGCCACTTTTAGGTTAAAAAAGTATATAAGGAACAAACTTTATTTAGAAATCAGTGAAAGCTCAACTGTTAACAGAATCCACACTAAGTCTTTTCCGCGAACATTTTTCACTAGCAAACTGACTTTTCATGCTCACCAAATATCAATTCTCATCTGCGCATATACGGATTCTTATTTCACTCACTTTAAACACCAACAAGTAAAGAACTTTATCAAAGAGAATTCTGCATAATTTTATCAAATAAGTAATTTACTTATATCAACAGATATAGTTTAAATTCTCAATTACACAAACTTACGAACATTTTTAACACTTACTTGTTGACTGGTAACTCTTAACTAATATAAGTTTAATTTGAATATCTCAGTATTAATAGGAATCAATTCACCTTAATTCAAAAAAGTGAAATTTAAACAAACTTACTACAAAAGGTTAAAAGAGAAAAAAAATGTTCATTTGAAACAAATCAAAGGTACGTAACTCACTTGTTCTTAAATAATATTTTCATTCAACATTAAAACACTAAAATTCTATTTACGTACAGACCAAAACTGAACTTTGTCAGAAAGACTTTTCCTGAACTGAACTTGCAACTTATTAAATATTCTTTCAACAAACTTGGTCGACAATTTTTCTGTGTACAGATATCAACCAACATTTGTTATTATTCTGTATAAAATTATTGTCATTTTTATTCCTACATTGTTTGTTCTTTCTGGTTATTTAAAACTCTTTGCTCGTATGCAACTTTTAAGTTTTGTTTGAGGATTTGGGTAGAATCACGCAACCATCATAAATTCAAAACCTTCTGAAACGCATTTTATTTCTTAACCCATAAATCTCCAACACATTCACTTACACACAAATACCCTTGGAAAAGGTTAATCCGTCTCTTCCCTCCAGTTATGGGTTAAATAACAGGACGGATTCGATTCTATAGCCTTGGCTACCAACCAGTCTACCGCAGAAAGCAATGGCAATCTACTGCTGTATAATTTTCTGCCCAGTCAGTCATGTTTCTTTCAAGACATGATCACCCAAAGTGCATATCATGTATGGCACTTAACTGACTGACTGAATATAATAGTTGGAAACATAACTAAAGCTTCTATTGGGCAAAAAAGGGGGATCGGTTTTCTATTGTTATAAAGTAATAAACTGATCCCCCCACTAATTACTACTTATATAATCTATCTCTTCTCCCTCCAGCTATGAGTTAAATAACAGGACAGATTGGGTTCTATAGCCTTGGTCGGCAACCAGTCTCTGCAGAAATCAATGGCAACCTACTGCGGGATAATCTTCTGCCCAGTCAGTCATGTCTCTTTCGAGACATGATCGCCCAAAGCATGTATCACGTACGGTATTTAACTGACTGACAGAAGAAATATGCATAGCTTTTTTAAATTAAAACTCACTCCTTTTCATTCTTTTCTTTCAGCACAAGAAACACCAGATTAGTGGAAAAAGTACAAATTATTTATTATTTTAGCAAACATTTCTTTCTTTTGCCCTTTTCTTTATCTGATGAAGCCAAGAAAAGGCGAAACACGTAATCAATTCTAGTTTTACTTTTAATGAAGCTGTTTTTCATTATAATCAATTTTTTTTCAAAAGTTTGTTGGGATTCTGTATCCTATTTTATTCGCATCTATAAAGGACTGAACTCATTACTCAGTGGCAAGGAAAACAAGGCTGGACAGAGCACAAACTATCACAAAAATCCTTTAAGTATTTTTGTTTTTTCTGATTCTTGTATGAAAATTTTTAAAATATTCAACGTAAGCAGAAGATTTGCGATGCAGGACAAGGGAAATAACTCTGCAACTAAATATTAAAATTGTTTTCCCTTGCTCAAATCTAAACTTATTTATAAATAGAACTTTGTTTGTGTGTGTGTGTGTCTATTACCTATAGACTCCAAAACGGCTGAACCGATTTTCTTGAAAATTTACATAGTTGTACTATAAGCGTCTGCAAGTGTTCTTAGCTAGGTTTTGTGTCGAGGTACCCCCGATAAATATCGAAAATCGATAATTGAAAAAATCAGGTTATAGAAGGAGTGATCGGATTTTAATCAAATTTGATACACTCATAGACAAAGTCATAAGAAACGATATTCAGAAGTTTCAAGGTTACAGTTCTTAAAATAGTGCAGAAAATCGATAATATATATATATATATATAAAAGGCAACATGTTTGTGTGTGTGTTTGTTTATCTGCCTGTATGTCTGTATTTCTTTCAGTCCTTTAATTTTAGTTTTTGCTTCGGGTTTGGCTCTAAATAGGTATAATTGTAGTTCTTAGTCTCAGCCATGATACCATTTACTCAAAGGACTTATTTAGCCTTCAAAATTCAGTTTACGATGAAAAAAACTTATTTGATATTGATACTAGGAAATGAATATTTGACTTACATCCATTCATTTTTCTTTCAGTTTACGGTTTTGCTTTAACTGGAAACAACTATTGCTTTTTAGTCTTTCGTGCCAACGTCCAAAGAGTCTGAGCTCCAGGACCATGGATTAGTTTTAAAGCTTTCATTACACCCGAGCAACGCCGGGCTATACAGCTAGTATACTTTAAAACGCATTTTTGATGCCGAGTATATGTCCTTGCCCCTCTTTTTTTATGCACACAGATCAATATCAATAAGTCCATCTCCTGGCACGGCATTTAGCTAAACTTTAATAAGAAATTTTCATTGGATAGTGTCTATTTTCTATGATTAATGCAAGACATGTAGTGTTAATTGCCTTAGTTTTATTTGTTCATATAGAATTAATTAAAATATCTCTGATTTATTTTCATTATTTTATTAATGAATATTTAAATGAGGTACCTCACCTCATTTTCGATATCTAACTTTTGAATTGAATTTTTAAAAGTTTTCTCTAGACTTTTATTTTAGTTTTAACTGAAATCTAAATGATTAAATTTACTATTTCCACTAAGCAAAATACTTTCTGGTTTATTTCAAACAGAAATTATATTGATTGGAATATAAAAGTTTGAGATTTTTGTTCAATTTTTGAATTTTGCCGTCATTTTTGAGTAATCGATACATTTGAAAACAAAAGTTAATTCTCGGTTTTAAAAATCTTGCAAAAATAAAATATAAATCTGACACATTATTTAAAATAAATTAGCAAATTTTATGTTATATTAATCTGATTTACACAATTATTACTTATTTATAGCGTGAAATTTAGAATAAAACTATTTCTTAATCACATATTTGTTTTTGACTTGTGTGTCAGGTGGCTGATTAGAAATAAGATAAAAAAGTGTATGGCGTTCACAAGTGGCAAAATTGTACAAATCTTTTCTTGATTAAGGGAGGAAACTCTGATCTTTTAACTTGCACATACAAATTACCATTAAAAAAGTTCAAATACACACACAAAAAAAGTTAAAATTATGGAGGTAAAACTATTTTTTAGGCAATATAATCATCAATTCTTAACTAAAAAATCTATCCGCAACAGTTCTTTGAAGATTTTAAAAATATTTTTGAAACATTATAAATTATTACAATAACAATAAAAACAAAAACAATGAAAACAATTTTTTTAAATTTCATTAGTAATCAAAAAAAATTTTTTTCAAACTATAATGTCTTTAATTTTTATTATTTATTCAAGCAATTAAAAGCTTATTTAATTAAATAATATCAGAGTTTTATTGCATTTTTTATTTTACTCTTCAGAGCAGATTTTCAGACACAGAGGCAAAATTAAAAAAAAAAACAAGTAAATAGTGTAAATAATTACAATACATCATCTCAGAAATATAGACAGATATTGAATGTGAATATTGCAACAAGGATGAGGACAACAGTCTGAACAATGTAAATAGTGTAAATAATTACAATATCTCATCTCAGAAATATAGACAGATATTGAATGTGAATATTGCAACAAGGATGAGGACAACAGCCTGAACAATGTACTCGTTAGGAATACCTACAACCGACTTCCCACCCAGAACTAAGGCTCAACTAAATAACGTCCACATTACACCCTCACTGGTCTCCAAGATAATTGCAAAATTTGACCCACACAAAATGAGCAGCGGGGAACGGAATACCAATCATAGTACTGAAGAAATGTGCCCCAGAACTCTCCTCTGTCCTCTCTAAACTGTATAACCTCTGCCTATCTGCTTCCTGTTTTCCTGCCTGTTGGAAGTCCTCCTGTGTAGTTCCTATATTTGAGAATTCTGGTGAACCTTCAGACAATTACCGCCCTATTAGTCTCCTTCCAATCTTCAGCAAAGTTTTCAAAGCCATCATCAACGCCGAGATGATTCAGCATCTCATGGCCCACAGGCTTCTCTCTGACAAACAGTATGGGTTTTGCTTCACCAGGTCTACTGCTGATATGCTAACGACCATTACCGAGTACATATACCAGGCTCTTGACAAGAATGGCGAAGCCTGAACCATTGCCTTGGATATCTCCAAAGTGTTCAACAGGGTCTGGCATGCTGGCCTTTTATGCAAACTGAAGAGCTACGGTATAACTGGACATCTGTTTGACCTCATCCAATCATTCCTTTCTAACCACACATTGAAGGTAGTATTAAATGGGCATGCCTCCCAAAACTACTATACGAACGCGGGCAACCCTCAAGGTTCTATCCTAGGTCCCACGCTCTTTCTGATGTACATTAATGATCTCCTCGACGCCACTGGATCCCAAGTAGGCATGTACACCGATGACACCACAATCTACTCTCGCCTCGATCAAAAACCCGGTGTGGGCGACAAAGCAAACCTTGCTGCCAAGCTTGAAAAGGACCTCCAATCCGTAGTGGCCTGGGGTAGGAAATGGCTAGTAAATTTCAATGCTTCTAAAACGAAGCTGTTATCAACTAATCATCATAGACAATCGCATCTACCTCCCATTAGCATGGAACAGCCTTGCCTCCCAGAGAGTAAAACACTACGCCTCTTTGGCCTTATATTTTCGGTGTGTGCAGGGCCCGGAAGTTTTTCCCGCCTGAATCTATCCTGCACATATACAAATCTACCATTCGCCCATGTATTGAAAACTGCTACCACATCTGGTCGGATGCCCCTGCTACTCTCCTTGGGCTTCTTGACAAAATACAAAGGAGAATCTGTAATGTGGTTGATACTGACTTGGCATACCGGCTGCAATCACTCTCTCACCGGCGTGATGTGGCTTCCCTGTGCCTCTTCTACAAGTACTTTCATGGCTTCTGCTCCAATGAACTTAGATCATTGGTACCACCTAAGCACGAATTTACACGAGATACTAGATTAGCAACTAGGTCCCATCCTTTTACAGTTAAACAGATAAGATGTAACCGTAATTTCTACTCCAACAGCTTCTTTTCTCATGCTTCCCGCCTGTGGAATTCCCTTCCACATGTCTGCTTTCCCGACAGCTACAATCTCCAGGTGTTTAAATGTAGGGTCAATAGACATCTCCTATCACACTAACTTCCAATTATTCTCCCAACACTCTCATCTACCCAACCCTCATTCTCGGTATCCTTACCTGCCTACCACTCACCCTCTGACATTTCCTATATTTAACCATCCGGTGTGCCCAGTCGTCAGATACGGCCATGCAGAGGATAAAAAGAAAGCTATATACAGCTTGCATTAGAAGTGTTATGCTATATGGTAGTGAGACCGAGCTGCTTAAGGAAGTTGATATTAGCAGAATTGCTCGAACTGACATGCAAATGATACAGTGGATGTGCAATGACAATCTTAGGGATAGAAAATCATCAGGAGAGTTAAGAAATATGTTGTGTATTGCCAATAAAACAGATGCTATGCCTCAAGCAAGACTTCGATAAATTTTCTTTTTAAATATATAATCTGTGTTAGTTCTTATGGCCATACATATTTACATAAAAAAAAATGATATATTTCATACTATTTTTTAGTATTTATTGCCAAGTGAATAATTGTAAATGAAAATAGAATAGTTCTTTTGTTAATATTGCACAATAACATGTGCATCAAATGAATTTATAAATATTTAATAATTACTTATATTGCAGTTTCATCAATGAAAGAATGAAGAAAATTTAGGCTGATTCGGACGAGTTCATCTTTGCTTCCTTGCAAAGTAATAACAAAAGAACCATTCTATTTTCTTTTAGAATTATGCACTTAAAAATCATTTCTTTTAAAAAACTAAGGTTGCCTATTAATTATGGCCAGAAATATATATATATTTGGCAATAATTATAATTATTATAATAATGATGACATACTGCAACTTGATAGCTACAAAGTTTCAGTGTTAAACACCATCATCAGGCAGTATTGAGCACTTTTAAAGTAAATATCTGTGGAATATACTTCCATTAGTAACTATTACTCATATTATATATATATATACTAGCAGTATAGCCAGCGTTGCTCGGGTGTAATGAAAGCTTTAAAACTAATCCATGGTCCTGGAGCTCAGACTCTTTGGACGTTGGCACAAAAGACTAAAAAGCAATAGTTGTTTCCAGTTAAAGCGAAACTGTAAACTGAAAGAAAAATGAATGGATGTAAGTCAAATATTCATTTCCTGGTATCAATATCAAATAAGTTTTTTTCGTCGTAAACTGAATTTTGAAGGCTAAATAAGTCCTCCGAGTAAATGGTATCATGGCTGAGACTAAGAACTACAATTATACCTATTTAGAGCCAAACCCGAAGCAAAAACTAAAATTAAAGGGCTGAAAGAAATATAGGCATACAGGCAGATAAACAGACACACACACAAACATCTTGCCTTTTATATATATATATATATATATTATTGATTTTCTGCACTATTTTAAGAACTGCAACCTTGAAACTTCTGAATATCGTTTCTTATGTCTTTGTCTATGAGTGTATCAAATTTGATTAAAATCCGACCACTCCTTCTATAACCTGATTTTTTCGTTTATCGATTTTCGATATTTATCAAGGGTCCCTCAACACAAAACCTAGCTAAGAACACTCGCAGACGCTTATAGTACAACTGTGTAAATTTTCAAGAAAATCGGTTCAGCCATTTTGGAGTCTATAAGTAACGGACACACAGACACACAGACACAGACACACAGAGACACACACACACACACACACACAGACACACAGAGACACAGACACAGACACACACACACACAGACACACACACACACAGAGACAAAGTTCCATTTATAAATAAGTTTAGATTTAGATCAGATTTAGATTTAGATTTAGATTATATATATATATATACACACACACACACAAACATATATATATATATATATATATATATACACACAAAAATCTCAAGCGAGCCAAAACCTACCGCGGTTTCACACTACGGATCGTCAGGGCAAAGGCTAAAACACTAAAGATAAAACCAAATAAATAGATATTTTTTTTTTTATATTTTTTTTTCTTTTTCATCTATGTGTTTAATAAAAATTTTTTCTATTTGGTTTTATCTTTAATGTTTTAGCCTTTGCCCTGATGATCCGTAGTGTGAAACCGTGGTAGGTTTTGGCTCGCTTTAGATTTTTGTGTGTCTTTGCTCTACTTTTGTATATCTTTTTTTGTACTTTGTATCGAGCACTTTTTCTTGTGGTTGGTTCCGTTTGGGTTTTTTTTTTGCTTTACTGAGGAGTATTGAATGTTTTGTTCTTGTTCCGCGGATTTCTTTTTTTTCTCCCCAATTATCCGACGCCTCAGTGCACCGGATTGTAACGGAATTAGGTTCTGTTTGTTAATGGTTTTTTTAAGGTTTATCTTAGTATAAATTTACGGCCTACATACTTACAGAGTCTATTTAGTTATTATTTTGATTATATATATATATATATATATATATATACACACACACACAAACATCTGCTAAATTCAATTACCAGTGTCTATTTAATTTTTTAATGTAATTTATCAATTTTAGAAATTATGAATAAATTGTGTAAAGTTGATGTTTATTCTTGTTTTGTTCAAGTATTTTCCGATTCCTCAGTCATTATCAAGAAGTGGGTGTTTTCAGTATGGTAAGCACAACTTTGTGGATGTGCATTAGTGGTGCAGTGAATATTGGCTTGAAATGGAAAATTGGAGAGCCAAGTTTGAATTCCCGTTGAATTCATTGTATTCACTTATGTGTAAATACCCTTGGAGAAAGTATAAATCCATCTCTTTTCCCTCCAGCTATAGGTTGAATAGCAGAACAGATTGGGTTCGATAACTTTGGTTGGCAACCAGTCTACTACATAAAGAAAAGGCAACCTACTGCAGGATAATCTTCTGCCCAGTCAGTCATGTCTCAGTTGAGACATGATCGCCCAAGCGTGTTTCACGTACAGCACTTAACTGACTGACTGAATATCATAGTTGGAAACATAATTAAAACTTCTACCGGGCATAAAGTGGGGAATCGATTTTCTATTGTTATAAAGTATTAAACTGATCCTCCACTAATTACTACTTAATATAATAATGTAATATAATTTCTCTTCTCCCTCCAGCTATGAGTTAAATGGCAGGACAGATTGGGTTCTATAGCCTTGGCTGGCTACCAGTTTACCGCAGAAAGCAATGGCAACCTACTGTGGGATAATCTTCTGCCCAGTCAGTCATGTCTCTTTCGAGACATGATCGCCCAAAGCGTGTACCACATATGGCACGTTAATCACTGGTAGCCATTACTAGTTTTTTTTAACCCGAAATCAAAATAACGACTAATTTTGGCAGGAGAAACCCAGTTACCAGATTGTTAGATATATTAATCACATTAGGATGTGTGTTACGGTGCAGTGGATATTAACTCTGGACGAGAAATCGGAGAGCCAAGTTTGAATTCCTTTCATTCACTTACGCACAAATACCCTTGGAAAAGGTATTAACCCGTCTCTTCCAGTCAGTTATGGGTTAAATAACAGGACAGATTGGGTTCTATAGCCTTGGCTGGCAACCAGTCTATCACAGAAAGCAATGGCAACCTACTGCGGGATAATCTTCTGCCCAGTCAGTCATGTCTCTTTTGAGACATGATCGCCCAAGCATGTATCTCATATGGCACTTAACTGACTAAATTGACAGCAAGGTTTCATCATTTTACAATTGAAATTACTAGATGGAACTGCATGTTCTATGCTAACAGTTTTTTCCCTTGCACTTCTTGCATATGGAACTCTCTTCCGGGTCCTTGCTTTCCACTCAACTTTGATCTTCAAAAATTTAAATACAATGTCAATCGTTATCTTCTGTCTTTTCAATTATTGTTCTTTTATTGTAGTCTCTCCTTAATACCAGTTTTCTCATATTTTCAAACACTCAGTAATCTCTTGAGTCTTAGTGGCTTTATTGTTTTGCTTGGGGTGAAATGATTTTTAAAAAAAAATATTACATTTCGTTTATGCAGTGTGCATGTCAATGTAGCAACTATTTCAAAACAAGAACAACTTACTTTTAAAAAAACATCACAACTGTAAACCTTGCTCCATAAAATACAGCGATCATTACATGGGCCATTTTCTTACCCACATCGGCTGACAACTTCCACCAGTGTATGCATAAAAATAAACCAGCCTAAGTTTCGAGACAAGGCGTTCAGATTATTCCTGGAGTTTTTCAAACTAACGTCTTTATCTTTATTGTTTCTCTCATTGTTTAAAACATTTTTGTGGTTTCTGAGCTCAAAAGCATGAATATAGAATCAAGGGACTCATCTACCAGAAAGCATCTCTCCATGGCACTAAAAGCGATATGTCCTGATGTCTGTCACTCAACTCAGGTTGTCCATTTTGCTTTTGCAGGGTAGCAAATATAGATGCTTAGTCGAGTGAATTTTTCATCTTTCTCATGTGTCTTCTATATAACCTGAAGGCAATTACATTAGTCTTTTGTGCCAACGTCCAAAGAGTCTGAGCTCCAGGACCATGGATTAGTTTTAAAGTTTTCATTACACCTGAGCAACGCCGGGCTATACTGCTAGTAATTTCTAGGTACACCTTAACCAATTGGCCATGAGAAAGTCAGTCAGTCAGTTGAGGCCAAATTCATTGCCTTTAAGTGAAATTTCTTTCGTCATAAAATCTCAGTTTTTTATATCTACACAATTATGTATCCAATTGTAAACGAAGAGAATTCGACAGATTTTTTTCACTTTAAATCATATTCTTAGCAAATACTCATATTTGAATAGATGCTGCTTTTATTTTCGTCTACCGGCCTGAATGTTCGAGAAATCTTATTTTTCTTTAAGATTTCTCGAACATTCAGGCCTGTAGATGAAAATAAAAACATACTACTTAATAACATGATTGCATTCTATAGCCTTGGTTGGCAGCCAGTCTACCACAGAAAGTAATGGTAACCTACTGTATGAAAATCTTCTGCCCAGTCATGTCTCTTTTGAGACATTATTGCCCAAGTGTGTATCACGTATGGCACTTCACTGATGTTGAAATAAAGTCCAAGGTCCAAGGGAGGTTAATCACTGGTGGCCATTACTAGATTTTTTTAACCCAAAATCAAAATAACGACTAATTTTGGCAGGAGAAACTCAGTTGACAGACTTTTAGAAATGCTAATCACATTAGGATGTGTGTTATAGTGCAGTGGATATTGACTCAGGACAAGAAATCGGAGAGCCAAGTTCGAATTCCAGTTGAATTCCTTGCATTCACTTACGCACAAATACCCTTGGAAAAGGTATTAACTCGTCTCTTCCATCCAGTTATGGGTTAAATAACAGGACAGATTGGGTTCTATAGCCTTGGATGGCAACCAATCTACTGTAGAGAGTAATGACAACCTACTGCGGGATAATTTTCTGCCCAGTCAGTCATGTCTCTTTCAAGACATAATTGCCCAAGCGTGTATCATGTATGGCACTTAACTGACTGATTGAATCACATTTATTTTCAAGAAGAATAAAAAATAATTTTTTTTACCGTTTTCTTGAATCTGATTTTAAATAGCTTGAATGAAAAAGTAAAACCCTGCTAAAGAAATGGTTTTGAGAGAAACTAGAAAAAAAATGATATAGAAATGTTTATTAAGGAAAATTGACTTTTCAGTGTCATAATTCCTAAACCAACATTGTTGTCTTTCTATGTAAAATATGTCTTTTTGTCTAGCATGGAAATTGGTGTTAAATGTGGGTGTATCAAAAATATTTTCATTTTTTTTTTTTTACAGAACTTTACTCCAAAGCTTATTTCATGTACAAATCTAAAAACTATGTTAATGGTAATATTAGACATTTCCATATAAGAAAACATTTGATATTCATTTGAGGGTTTACCAGAAACCTCCCCACTGAGGGCAGATGTGGGAATTTTGAGCCCTTAAGCTTGAGCAAAAATTTCCCGTAGACTTTGCATAAGGCAGGGTTGAGCTCTTGTCTAATTTTTCTGAAACTCTGCCCTTTGGCATAGCCTCATCTGGGTTTCTCTCTGCCCGAAGATAGAAAGTTTGACTCGTCTGATTTCGAGTGGAAACTTGACATTCATTTTATTGAATAGTTAGTACTGCTTTCAATTAAAATTTTTAAAAGGTATTTTTTTTAAAATTTTTTCAGGAAAATAGGTTTTTTATCTCCAGTAGCTGTTATTGCTCTTTACAGTATTGATGGGGATTTACTTCCTAACCTTTTATTTGAAGTAGTGTGGATTGTCAACATCTTGATTATTTCTTCATTTTCTCTTTGAGTTATACACTATCCATTTTAGTTGTTGCAGGTATTGAAAGTCTTCAGGTGGTATGGTTTCTGCTATCTGGTACAGTTCTCTTGGTTGTGATTCTGTTGCACCAGTCCACAATGACCTAAGAAGGATGATCTTTGCCAAGACCATCAGACTTCACTCACTTGAGGCCTTTTTTAGTCATTAATGTTAGAAATTGGTTGTATACAACTGACAGTTTAGATATTTCTTAACAAGATTGGTGTTATGCATGACATTCGTATGAAAGTCTTGATCCGACGAGGTTATTTATGAACATGACTCAAGTTTTCAGGTTAATGTTTTCGTTATGTAACAATTGGTGGTGTTGGGTGAAACTACTTTTGCACAGCTGATTTTATGTTCAATTTTCTTTTCTCCTCTTAATTCTAAGATACAATTGAATATTAAAGATAATGACATATCCTTTTGTAATTGTACTTGTCTCTCCTTTCATTAGTTTGCATGACTGTTATGTTCTGTCAAAATGGCCCATTGCCATTTGGATTGTGTGGAAAGAGACAAAAAAGACACGACTTAGTTTTGGTGAGTAAATGAAGAAAAGATAGAAGTGTTTAACGATTTCTGCCAATACCTCATAAATAACAGACGTTTGTTTCAGTGAAATGAAAAAAAGGTTGCCAATTTTAAATCTTTTCATTTGTACCCCCTTACTTAAAATAACGACCAGCATTCATATTTATGAACATTATTGCAATACTTTGTTAAAGTCGTGAAGCTCAAATATTTAACAATGCAATAAAAGAATTTCTACAGATTTTCTTGTTGTAGAACTTGCCATGAGCTTACACGATCATTAACTTACGAGTTAAGACTTAAGATTCATCAGAATATTAAAAGAGGAAAACCGTGAAATTTTCCCCCGAGTTAAAACTTGTACATCTTTATTTCCCTTTTGTTTCTGATACAAGATTCTAGCAATTTTGAGGAATTATTTTAAACTGGGTTTCAAAGCTGTTGAAATTGTTCATAGAATTCAGGAAATGGAATTGGAACTGGTTTAAACATTGGCAGTGACTTGTGTGCATTGAATTGGCAGCACATCCGGTCTTTCAGAAGAGCTACGATTACTGATCAGTGTTTCGTAGTTGTAAAAGAGTTGATTATCACTTAAGCCGTGGGCATCATCAATTGGTGTGTCATTGGAGATCAGCTGATATCATCAATTATTTAAACTTTTTCCAACAATAGATTTCTATTTACAAGGATTCATGATGTTAAATCATTTACTGAAGTATTTGCCTGCAAATAAACGCAATGCAATGCCTGCATCACGGAGAAAAAAAAAGGATGGAAAAGCAATAAAGCCACAGACATGCAACGGGTTATTAAGTGTTAGACACAATGATAAAAAAATAAAAATGCTATTAAGGAGCAAGAATAATAAAAGAAGTGAAATTAAGAAGACAGAAGTTAATGGTTGACACTGCATTTATATTTTTGAAGATCAAATTTGACTGGAGAGCAAGAAGTTGGAAGAGAGTTCCACAAGTGAGAAATACAATAGAAGAAAGTGTTAGCATAGAACTTACAATATCTAATTGTTGATTTAATTAAAGTCTTAACATTGTTTCCACAGTAAAAGTATCATTGTGAATAAATCTGTTGTTGGCTTGTAATAACACATGTCAAAACAATAAAACCTGCCAACTAGGAATTTGACAGTCAATGGGTTAATCCAATATTTTCATATCAGTTAAAAAAAAAAAAAAAAAAAAGGAAAAAAGAAAGAAAAAAAGATAGTAAACATTACAATTAGATGAATATTTATCCTGTAATTTTTTAAAATTTACTTACTAAATTTTTGAAATAAAATATCTTGCACAAGTTGTATAAAGGGTCTAGAATTTAGCAATTTCGATTCAAAGTAGATTATATATAAGTAAACTGAGTGTTTATTTGTATTTCTAATAAGGAAACTTCAAAATGTCTGTCTGATACATCTGTGCATCAGGCTGCATATACAATCTATTTGAAAAATATCAAAAGTTATATATCTTTTAATGCTAGAGATTTCTACAGCTGGTAATGGTCATAATTTTAAATAGTGAACCTCTAATCCAGACCCTGTGTTCCTTACAATTTTGAAAAGAAATATTTATTAAATATTGCCAAAATAAAAGATTTATTCCATTTAGACACAAAAAATTTAGATTGAGATTAAAGAAAAAAAAAATAGTAGAGGCTGGTCCAGTTTCCCCAGCTTCGGTGAAGCCAAAATTTTTAAAAAATCATTTTTAAATAGAAAGAAACTTTGGCAATGTTTAACCTCCATGCCCACCCCCAAAAATGGGGTTTCAAAAAGGACGACTTTTCTGTTGACATCACTATTTGCTAAGATCGAAATTCCCTTGGCAATGTTTATTTGCAGAGTTATAAAAATATGTGAACCAAGTACAATGTAATATTATTTACCTTTTCATTCATTTTATAAAGGAATAAATTTGAAAATAAATCTTTTTATTCAAAAATTTATAAAAATCCTACAAATTTTAAAAAATATCTGAACTAACTGCAATACAATCTTTTTTTGTTGCCATTTTATAGGTAAATAACTAAGAAAAATTTTTTTTTTTCATAATTTTACAAAAATATCTATGAACAATAGAACAAGAAAATTTAAATAAACGTTATTTTTCTGGATAATATACATTTTCTTCTCAAATATTTTATATCTCAGATTATCACGTTTTAATTTTCCAATTGTTTTAATCATGATCTAGGATTACGAATCAACAGAAATCCAAGACCAGAAACTTTTCAGCAATTATAGGGCAGCCTCCAACATTTCTGAAATTTTTTAAAAAGATAATTCTGAAACTTTTTTAAAACCATTGCTAATTTTATGAAAAAATCTGTCAATAGATTGTTTATTGTACTGACTGACGAAGACATCTTAAACAAATGAAAAGTGGAGACTAAACACTTTAAAGTGAAACAGGTAAATTAAGTTCTTTGGAATGGTTATCAAAACATCAGTGAATCAATTTAAACTTTATAAAATGGTAAATGAAGATTATATTATAATTAACTGATTTCATGATATAGTAAATTTTTATAAATAAAAAAACTTTTCATCTTCATTTCTTTATAAATTGATAAATGATAAACATAACATTACATTAATCAGTTGCATTATTAGAATGTTGGAAATATAAACTCTAATAAATAAATAAGGTCTAATATTTTTGTTGTGAATTCTCAAGGAACAAAAAAAATCTGTATTTAATATATAAATTCCTTTTCATATGTTTGGACCTTATTAAAATTCTAATCATTGCTTTTTAAAACACTAAATATTGCCAAGGGAGTGAAGGTAGTTCAAGATAATATCCATGTTAAAAGGAAAGGCTGCCCCTTTTATCACACCATCTCATTGCAGGCACAGGGGCTTAACTTTGCCAAAATTTTATAAATCAAAATCTCAAATAAGCACAAATCTTTAAATAAAAAAAAAGGTTATTTTTATATTTTTTAGTTAATATCTTTTGCTTTATATTCTATTTTAATTAACTCCCCTTTTCCTTCAGTTTTCTTGCTAAAAATCTATGACAGAACTACAAGTGACAATTTTTCATGATGTACATGCACCCCCAAAATCTTGGATTCACCCCAGAGAAAAAGATCTTGAACACAAGGCATTTATAATCCAATGAGTTTAATTTAAAACAGTTTATAGCTTTTGTCAAATTAAACTAAGATTGTATCATTTTTTTCCCCCTCAAAAAGAAAAATTATTTAAAAATGTTTCTCTGGTCACCAGTTTGTGTGTGTGTGTGTGTGTGTGTGTGTGTGTGTATGTATGTATGTGTAAATATAAACATGAACACTGAGGTAAACACCAAGCAGTGTTAGTCTGTTTTAGTCTTGAATACAATCTTCAGGACTTTCAGTGCTTGGTGTGTGTGTGTGTGTGTGGCTTTGTGTGTGGAGTTTCAGATAGATTATCTCTCTGAAAGGATAATATGAATAAAGACAAAAGGAAAACTTAGCCAATATGTTTCGTCCTCTGAGGGAATTTTCCAACACAAATGCAAGGATTTTATTTTGTAACAAGTGCAAAAATATATCAGTTTCTCAAATGTTTTCAATTTAACAACACTCAGAAATATTCATCAGTTTAGCAAAAAAATACAAATGACATTCAAGAACATCATGTACTCACTTTTGTTTATAAGATATTAAATTGTGCCACTCGGCGTCCTCCATAGCTTGCTTGGACTTTTTGGCTAATCTGACGAATATTTATGTGTGTTCTTAAATTTTAAAATTTTGAAAAATTAATAACTCTTTCGCTCTTGTCTATAAATACTTGCTACAAAATAAAATCCTTACATTTCTCTTGGTAAATTCTTATCGAGAATGAAACGTTTTGGCTAAGTTTTCCTTTTGTCTTTATATATATTTTTTATATCCTCATGTAATATCCTTTGTAAATGTTCACCAACCTGAATTTATTCAGTTCTTTTATAAGCTGTTCTCCATGTTAAACAAATTCATTTGTGTTATCAGTTTTAAAACAAATCCCTTTTTCTTCTGATCACAGTCATCATTAGAATTGATCTAATATTTGACTCTCTTGTATTCAAAATTGTCATCCGTATTTTTTCGTTTTTCAATAATTCTTTGAATTTTTTGCCACTGTCGATCAAGTTCTGCTTTTTCATCTTTGGGTCCTGTACGCCTAGTCTTTCGGCCATCAGCCATCTTTACCCCATATTGAAAAGCTGCTTTGGGCATGGCTTCTTTGTTGGCCATGTACTCACTGTATTCTTCTTGCGAGTCAAAATCCCAACGTCCGATTGGACCCTTTTTGTTGCCATGATCCATCTTAGTATAGTCAACTTCGTCGTCAGAATCATCAATGGCATCAGCCGACTCCATCATTCCTGGGTAACACTCTGCGTAACTGTCAATCTCCATTTTAGCTTTCAGTTTACGCAATCGCTCTTCTTCTTTTTTGTTGGCCGCCTTCTCTTTCTCTTCTTCAATTTCAGCATATGATTTGAAGCATTCATTGATTGACTTGACCAATTCCTTTGCAGAATTTGGCATCCGGTCCTTTTCCTCGTCTTCATCGGCAGGTTTTTCAAAGTAGGTCTTCTTTGAGCCACTGTTTGTTGAACTAGTTGCAGACCCAACTGACATACCGGATACCATCACACCACTGCGATCACGATCAATACGGTCACTGCGATCTCTGTCACGGTCTCTGCGATCACCACTAGTGCGTTCTCTGTCACTGCGGTCATAGTAATCTCGACCCCGGTCCCTATCTCGGTCACCACTGCTGCCAAGGTTCCGATCTCGATCTCTGTCACTGCGATCTCTATCGCGGTCTCTGTCTTTACGATCGCGTTTTGTTTTCGAATTACTTGATGACATCGAGGGGACATATTCGCCAACATCTCCATAAATGCTTTCATCATGGCCTGGCAGGAGTGACTTCTCACCAGAGTTGGCACCAGTACCGCCAGACCCAGCAGCACCAGATCCAACCGTGCTGTTCCCAAATCCACTTCCAGCCGAAACTCTCATATGACCGCGTTCTTCCTCCTTCATCTTGTTCTTTTCTTTCTTTTTCAGTCTCTTGTTCTCACGGCGACCCTGACGCAAATAAGACAAGATCTGTGTAAGTTTGTTGATAACAATGTCATTTGTAGTCAGCGTTGTGTCAGACTCTGGGGCAGGACAGTCAGCTTTACTGCGAATTAGCGTCGTGGGGACATCAGACTCTGCAAATTCATCTTCAAGGTCGACCACGTATGCCATTCGACTAGGCAAGAATAGTTCGTTTCGTTCTGGGTACTTTGACTTGAAGATTATACGATAAATGTTTCTACCCATTTTAGTTTTAAACTGCATTTGGTCTTCAGGGTCTTCTTCTTTTTCTTTTTTTTGCGTCAACGCTTTTTCCAATTCTTCTTCTTCTTCTCGTTCTTTGCTTGTAATCTCAGCCCTTACTTTCTCAAGAAGAGCATAATCAAGACCCTTTACAAGATGGGTGTGTTCCATATCACCTCCTAGATATTTGGATTCCTGAATGATTTGCTTTCGGCGTTCAGCATAGTTCTCTCCCGATTTAGCATCGGGGGCGACTGCTCTGTAATCGGCCGTTGTACTGATAATTTCAGTTTCAGCATAATCACGATTTAATCCGTCTCTCCTCTCCTTCGCTCTGTCTCGATACTTTTGTGCCAATTCTTTCTGGCGGTCCTCTTCCATACGCTTCAAACGAGCATAATAACTTTTTTCTTTCGTCTCCTGGTCGCTGGATCGTCGTCATCTCTGTCGCCGACGTCTGGTTCATCATCGTCGAGGCTCCCGATCAAACGCGCCCCGACCGATGAACTTTCGTCTCCACCATGAGCCCCAGCTCCAGTACCACCTCCGGACCCGGTCAAATCTCCAAGACTAAGTCCAGATCCACCACCAGTTCCACTGGCCCCTGCTGCTCCACCAGAACCAAGACCTCCTCGTTCCGATACTGAACCATGACCCCCGGCTGAGGACCCCAATTCATGGCTCCCAGCGCTATGCCCTCCACCGGCGCTTCCTGTTGTTGTCGATGCCGATAAGGAACTGTGGCTCCCGGAAGAAGTTCCGATAGCCACACGAGGCGTCATCAGGAGTTTGCGAAAATCTTCATTTGTCAATGGATGTGCATCGTCTCCAACATCGTGATTGTAATCAGGCGGTGGCAACGGATTGGAATATGGCTCCGTGTCTTCCTTAGGCATTTTGTGAGATTTTTAGATGTAGCTCTTTCAAAAATTACTTCAGAACTTTACCTATTTAGTTCGCTTCTTAATCAACTATTGTAAATTAAAAAAAATACAACTCACACTTTTAAAAAGCAGCTTCTCTGCGAAAGACGACAAAACGCATAACAATGGCGGAAATAAATAAACAATGCAGAGTTACTTCCCTTATACAAATTTTTTTTAAAACGAAGTTTCGTATATTATTTATTGTTACTTCAGATTATTATGTAATATAAAAAAATGTTCGAGGCATATACTGTATAATATTAAAACAGAAAGTGAATAAAGTACTTTAAACGACGATGATATTCTGATTGTAATATTCGCAATGTTTTTGTGATGGTTACAAAATACGAAAATAAAATTGCTTAAATTTAAATTGGAAAGATAATTAGTTGTAAAATTCTTGTTTTCCTTCCTCTTCACAAATAGGCTTACTAGATTTTCCCAGTAGAAATATAGAACAAATTAAATTCAGATAATTTTTAATTAAGTTTATAACCGACAATAATTTTATTTATTTCATCTAATCTTCTGCTTCTATGTGCCAATTATAAAACATTTTAGTTTAAATTTGTACAGTGTCCTGTATTTATTTCTGTTTGGCAAATCTAGCAATCCTATTAACAAATATTTCTTTCAGTATTTGTCTATACTTCTGAGATTACGTAGTATTTACATTATTTACACAGTTTGAACTCTTGTCCTCATCTTTATTGCAATGTTTATAACGTTTTGGCTGTTGTATGCTAAAATCTTAAGTGATCAAAATAAAGGGTTTGATTCAAAATTCTTAGCACCTGAAGAAGGCCGGAGTGTACAATTTTCAAAACATTGCAAACATGGTGATAAAGATGATGACAACAATTCAAACAGTGTAAATAATGTAAATATTACCCTTTTTAAACAATGTGAAACTGTATAATGTTAAGAAAAATTCTAAAAGCTATATAAATTATGATTTGATAAAATGAACAAATTAAATTCAAAGTATAGTGGAATCATGTCTTTTAGGCAAGCTTGGAAAAATGACTCCCCTTAATGAGATTATATATACAGTCCAAGCTTGCCTAAAATACTGTCTTTTAGGCAAGCATGGACTGTTACCCAGTCAGCTTGGGTAACAGTCCAAGTAACAATCTGAGCTGAGAGAGTAAGGGGAGTCATTAAGAAAGCTTTCTAAGTTTTGTCTTTTTCCTGTTGTATGGAAAACTGTCGACAAATAAAAAATATGACTTAAAATAAACAATTTTTGTAAAAAACCTCAATAATTTGAGAGATTTACAAGATTTTTGTTTGCCTTATATCAGTTTTATTCTTTTTTTTTTGGATGAGTTGAATATTTTTACAAGGCCAAATTTTCACCCACTCAGCCTTCCACAATTGGTCAACATTTTTTGAATTTTAAGTCAATGATTAAAGAATAAAAAGAAATTTTTTTCTAAAAATGATCAAATAAAGTGTTTCTAATTTATCCAATATTTAATCATAATCTAAATTTACTATTTATTTAAATACATAGAAACAAGTTATTTTGTTTTCAACCTTTTTTTACAGATATCTCTGTCAGTTAACATGTTGACATGAATAGCTATCGGAGGGCTGCAGTGGGAGGTGTTAACACTTGTTGCAGATGCAGAGGATAATTTTCAAATAAATGAATACAACATATAGAAAGTTTATATATATATATATATATATATATATATATAGGAAAAACTATTAAAAAGTTGTAAGTTTAAAAATGTACTTTTTTGATAGTATTTATTTACTGTCAAAAAAATACATTTTTACACTTACAACTTTTTCGTAGTTTTTCCTATACATATTATTAAGACAGTATACGTGGATCATCACTATGTTATATATATATATCCAAGTGAATATGGAACTAAGAAAAAATTGACAATGTTCAAACCATTAATTTAAAACAGTGCTTGATATAAAAATAGAGCTATGAATATTTATTATAAATTATAGTTTAGAACATGTACAAATTATCATCTACAACAAAGTGTACATTTTGTTTCGACATTGGAAGGACAATGTCTCATCAGGTAGTGTGAAAAGAAAGTGGAAATTCTTTATCTTAAATTTGGTGAATTGTATGTGAGAGGTAGGTGGGGTGGGAAATGGGAAAATAAGAGTTGTAAGTTGTCAGTTAGAATTTGAAAGAAAGGAGGGAAGAGGTCGGGATAGAGGTGATTAATGGGCATGACCCATTTCCCACCCCACCTAACTCTCACAGACAATTTGCCAAATATAAGATTATAGTGGGTTGCTTATCTATTCTTTTTCTGTTTGTAGTGAGTGTCCGTTCTAGTGAAGGGTAGTTGTATACTGTTGCAGGTTTACGGAATTTGGCCTTGTTGTAGATAGCCCCACTATAAGTCATAAAATGATTACAAATCAAGAAAGGCAATTTGAGTAGAAAAATAACATTTTATATATACACATATCAATTAATGTTTTTACAATTCAAGTAATATTTGAAGTATAGGTCCAACAGAAGTTAAAATGCTCATGGCAATAAAATGCTGAAAGAGAATTAATGCTTAAGAATGTGGGGAGCGCTATGAGTAAGGAATGTCTTTGATGTAGTCACTCATTAGGTCAGTAAGTAGTTTTTGAGGCAGGGAAGAAGGAAAGAGGTAAGGGAGGTGAGCGTAGTAAGCCGCTTGACTTTGGTCAAGGGAGATACTAATTACTCTCTTCTCCTCGAGTCGGTCTGCTTGTCGATGCTTTCTGTATCTGCTTTTTATATCTTCTTTTTGGATCACAGCAGATCATTTGGGATTTCACACTTGTATTTGATTCTGGGCTTCCCATTGGCTGATAAATAAAATTTGCGTAGGCTTGTGAACTGGAAATTTATTATTTAATTAATTTTTAGTTTTCAACTAGAACATCTGCACGGGGCCGGTGGTGCAGCAACGACTTTTGATCATTTGCTTTTTGGTCATGAAAGTGCCAATATCTGGTCCATCACTTTTGTCCAGTATCACCACATAACTTTCGCCCCAGTAAACGGAGTTGTTTGTTGGTATCTGTTGTTGCTTTTTTTCAAATGTTAGTTTTTGTTTGGTTTGGCAGTTTTCTTTTTGTTTGCTTGGGTTTTTTCTTTTTTCTGTTTTTGTTTGAAATAAAAATATGTGTTTTCTTTCTTCCATTTAACCGTTCTACCGAACTTTGTTTCCTCGGTACAAGAGGGGGAGTATTCAAATCCTGTCTTGATTCGATGGAATGTTCTGGTTTTTGGTTTTTGGTTCTTGTTGAAAGGGTGAATACTGGTGTTGAAATGTTTTTTTCATTGTGGGACTAGCCATGGGTTGGTTTGGTTTGTTGTAGTTTCTTCTGCGTCCATTGCCATTTTGAATTTGTGTTGCAGGGAAATATTCATATTTTGCTGAAAGTCCAGATTCTTTTTTTTTGTTGTGGGAATAGCCATGGGTTGGTTAGTTCTGATTTGTTGAAGTTTCTTCAGTGACTGTTGCCATGGTGAGTTCTTGTTACAGAGAAATATTCAAATTTCGCTGAAAGTCCAAACAAAATTTTTTTTTTTTGTGTGTATATATATATATATGGATGTTGAACTCACGCCGGGTAGTCACTAGTTTATGGTGGCTTTGTCATTCTTTTAAATTCACAAGTAACTATCCGACTGTTTTTTTGTTTCTTTTTATATGTTTTTCTGTTGTTTTTCCATTTTTTTTTTGTTTTTCTGTTGTTTTCCCGTTTTTTTTTTTTTCTTTCGTTTCATTATTAATTGTTTGTGCCAGGGGCCTATTTACTCTTCGACCACAAGTCTTAAGCACATGGAGTTTTTAGTTGTGAGTCTGATGGATGTTAGGTTTTTCATTTTGGTACCGAAATGCTGGAAAAAGAGTTTTTGTTCGTATGAATGCTTACAGTAGTGGGTGCCAATGGACATTAAGTTATTCATTGCCATAGTTGCTGAGAAGATGGGTAGGTGCATTGGCCAGGAGAAGGTTGCATTGTGCGTGTTCATATCACGTCACAGTAAACCACTTTATAGTGGTAATAAAATGCTGCAGGCAAGATTAATGCTTATAATGCTGTAAAGAGGATTACTTGTTTATGGCATGTGCATGTTCGAATCACGTCAGGGTATACCAGTTTATCTGTGGGAACATTGGATTTGCCATTCTATTGTGGCAATAGAAGGCTGACAAGGAGAACTCAATACTTAAATTGTGGATGTGTTGGCCGGTAGGAATGTTCATTTTGAACTTTCCGCAAAATATAAATGCGCTCAGCAGATTTGGGGTTTTTTGAATTAATGTGATACTTTGAATATAAGTACAACAGACTTATAATATTAATGGCAATACTGTGCTGAAAGAGAATGCTTAAGCATGTGTGAAGTGCTATGAGTAAGGAATGTTTTTGATGTAGTTGCTCCTTAGGTCAGTTGTAGTTTTTGAGGCAGGGAAGAAGGAAAGAGGTAAGGGAGGCGAGCGTAGTAAGCCGCTTGACTTTGGTCAAGGGAGATACTAATTACTCTCTTCTCCTCGAGTCGGTCTGCCTGTCAAAGCTTTCTGTATCCGCTTTTTATTTCTTCTTTTTAGATCACAACAGATCATTTGGGATTTCACTCTTGTATTTGATTCTGGGCTTCCCATTGGCTGATAAATAAAATTCACGTAGGCTCACGAACTGGAAATTTAATATTTAATTAATTTTTAGTTTTCAACCGGAACATCTGCATGGAGTGGGATGCGCACCGACGAGTTTTGGTCATTTGCTTTTTGGTCGTGAAAGCGCCAACATCCGGTCCATCGCTTTTGCTCGGTATCACCACAAGATAAAGAACTTCCATTTTCTTTTCACACTACCCCATGAGACATTGTCCTTTCAATGTCGAAACAAGATGTACACTTTGTAGTAGATGATAATTTGTACATGTTCTAAACTATAATATATATATATATATATAATCTCGTTGAGTTGTCAAAATGTTTAGTGCCAAGGTTATTGTTTTTTCAGTGGTTTTACTGAGAAAATGTATTTTGGTGAGCAGTTTTTTTATTGTAAAATGCTTGATATCAGGGTAGAGATAGAGCATTGATGAGTAAAAAGAGGTTGTCTCTTTAACTGAGCAAATTCATGCCAACTTTGAAGGGCAAATAGCCCTGATGAGCAAGAACATCATAACAGTGTCCTCATGAAATTTGGAATTTTGCATGAATTTGCTCAGTTAAAGAGACAAACTCTTTGTACTTATATATATATATATATATATATATATATATATATATAGTAATATTTTATTATAAGTGTTTATAATAAAAACATAGTTTACTGTAACACAAAAGCCATTGTGTTTCGGTGCTTGCTTATTAGCACCTTGTCAGACTAACAAGTAGTACCAAAACACAATGGTGTTACAGTGAACTATGTTTTTATTATTAACACCTGTAATAAAATATTACTATATATAATACTCTCCTAAATATCGAGCACTTTTAATAAAGTAAATCACGACTAACAGTGGACTGCCAAGTCATTAGTTTGTACTACTTCTAAGACATGTATATATATATATATATATATATATATATATATATATATACAGCCTTTGAGATTTCACTCACCTGATCGACTCAGTTGACTAAAAACTTTATTGGGCGATTAAAGTTTATTGCTTTACTTGCCCGTGGTCAATTAAAAATCTTGCAATGAAACATGTCCCTTCAAATATAGTAAAAGGAAATCTGATTCCTTTTACAACACAAAAGTATGCCATTGATGATTCACAAGTTACTTAGAATGACCTAGAATGACATTATTGAACTCTTTGGTCTTGCTTTTAGCGTCCAGGTCAGTACAAACATTCGTTTAATTAAGGCTTCTTGAGTGAAGCAAAAATGTTTCTGTTGCCCAGATTAAAGATGCTCACAGATTTTTAGGAACTCATTTGGAAAAATATTATCCTTGACTCAATATTTACTTCCCGCTTACGAAAAGTAAAGACGAACATTTGAAAGAAAGAAAAAAAACACGCGTTCTTCTTTCAACCACGCACTGAAAAACAAATTATACAAGTAAGTAATTTTTTATAGAAAATTGTTGAGAAAATCAGATTTGTTATTGTTTTTTCATTTATTAGATGGAGATTGTAGTTAAACAGAAGAAAGAAACTTCAAATTTAGCTACCTCCACTCAATTGCAAAACAAAACAAACAAAAAAAAAACACTATGCCATAATGTTAAAAGGGCTCAATTTTAATAAAACTAAGTTTTATCATCAAAATGTTTATGCTATTATTAAGAGGAAAGATCAAATTTTGTTATTATTTTTTAAATTCATAAAAATCTTTTCTAACACGTTTGAAATTTTAATTAAAGTTTCATTTTTTGTTTTCCATCAGCAATTCATGCTATATTTACGTAAAGCGACTATTAAGAAAATGGAATCAGTCGAGTAAAATGCTTTTGGGGCAAGTAAATTTTCTCTTGCTTTTGACTGCTGGTCGAGTGATTGCTTTATCTCAAAGGCTGTATATATATATATATATATTATATGGGTTATGTCTTGAAGACTGTCACAATGCGTTGAGTAAAATAAAGGAAGGTAAAGAAGTGTTTGGGTATTACCTATTTATTAAACATTAATATTTTGAGATCAAAATCTCATCTTCAGAATGGCAGAGAAGCTTTTGTCTGTCCGAGTGTCTTCATAGCCTTTCAAAGACACTCGGGCAGACAAAAGCTTCTCTGCCATTCTGAAGATGAGATTTTGATCTCAAAATATTAATGTTTAATAAATAGGTAATACCCAAACACTTCTTTACCTTCCTTTATTTTACTCAACACATTGTGACAGTCTTCAAGACATAACCCATGTAACTATTTTACACAATGCTTCAAGCAAATTACAAAACTTTACTATATATATATATATTTCTACAAAAAAACAACATTGCTCAGAAGAAAAATTTCACTCATATGTATACAGATAGACAAAACTTTGAAAAATGGAAAGAAAAACATTTTAAGGGATTAGCAGTAGAGTGTGTGCATGTGTGTGTGTCTCTGAGTGTGCAACATAGTTCTGTGAAATTAAAAAGTTGACTTGCCAAGGAGAAGAGATCAACCCCAGCAGAGATGATTCCTGACTTGTAATGATATCCTGGATCAGAGAGAGAAAGTCTAATGGCTGTTTCATAAAGTCTATTGACAGAAAAACTTGTGCAATCTTATCGAGCCTTCTTACTGGCACTGATATTTAACTATTTTTTAATCATTTGACCTCCAAGCAAGGCATTGAAGCCAGTAAGTTGTAAGGGATTATTTTCCTTCCGTGTGGTAGAACTTTCAAGATACCTGGTTTTTCTTTATCCTTGTCTCTAACTAATATTTTCTTGGTTAACTCTTCAGCATTGGTCTTCACTGAGTCTTGTAAATAAATTGTTGAGCCTTCTCTACAAAAAAAAAAAAAAAAAAAGAAGAGTTTCCAAGTTAAAATACATTTGGTTTGGTGTTTATGTGTTTTTAAAACTGGTTCAGTATTTCAGGTCATGATTAGGTTAGACTATTGTAGAGTATAGGATACAAACCCTATATCATGCAACAATTAACTAACTGAAATACGAAAAGTAGAATTTCACACCCACAAAATCAGATCAGAATGACCAAAAACATTTTGAAAAAAAAAACAGAACAAAACAAATTTCACAAGCCGATATGAAAATTAAGATTCTGGATTTCGATTGGACAGGAAATAACTAATTGAACTATGACCCCTCTCAAATTTTCTTAACACCGAAAAAATGGGTTTGCAGTTAGAGTTTATCATGTGAACTGATTTCACTACTTATCCACATTTTTTGACTGGCCAAATCAGTCCGATGGGAGCAGGGATCTGATAAGGACATTGCTACAATGTAAGGGAGAAATTTCAAGACACCAAACCTGACATATCTCGTTGACATACATTTGTTCTTCCTCTCCTATTTTCTTTTCTTTGTCTTCACTCGCAAGCCGTGAAAGAAACAAAAACAGTAACAATAAGACATCTTCAATTGACTCCTAAAAATTAACGGTAAACACAATTTTCCTTTATTGCCTTTCCTTTCTTTTCACTTTCTCGCTGGCCATAAAAAGCAAAAAAGGAATACAGATTTTATTAGTACCATGATTAATCTTTTCTGCATACACACATTTTGTTACTTACAACTAAAATTCTGGATTAATTTTACTATGTACTATGTTTTCTTTTTGAACATTTAACTTCTACAAATTGATGTTATTCTGTTCTGTTAATAAAATTCCACTTATTTTACAAATGAAACACATATTCTTTTAACCTTCTGATGGTGATAATGCTATGTGACAAAAGAAACTTCAAACCACTGACCTGGACATAAGGTCCCATCACACATTCATTCTGTTTCTATTTCTTGTGTGCTATTTTCCTTTATTTCTTCTTCTTTTTCGCCATTCTTGCCATCAACAAAGAAGAAGAAGAAGAAGAAGAAGACTGTGTTTTGTTTAACCACACATTTTGACATTGATCATATGCAATATGGGTGAACAATTCAACGAGAAAAATTGAAAATAAATACAATGTATCTAAATACTAATTAGTGACATGTCATAATAGATCATTCCATCTAAAATAAATCAACAATATTTTGTGGAAATTTTAACATCGAGTTGAGATTTTTCTTGTTAAAAAGTTGAGTAATTTAGCACATTCAACATGATGGATGAAAAATATTGAATTTATAGGGTTTTATCGAGACTTAGCATGAGCAAAACAAATTCACAGATTTGGACAAAAACAGAAGACCCCCAAAATGACATCAAAATCTGTAAAAAATTTGTCATCCTTTAATAGTCAATTGTGCTTAGTTCAATTTGTAATCATATAATAATTCTGCTTGTTCCTTCCTTAGTTAGTTACTTAGTTCGTCCGTTCATTATGTGTACAGTGTAACCCTGATATAAGAGAGTTGTCGGGAATGGATAAATGTTCTCTTATATTCGGGTCCCTCTTATATTCGAGCTGGGTCTATTTTAGTGTAACCCGGATATAAGATACCCTGATATCAGAGCAACCGCAATATAAGAGAGATTTTCTCTGGTTCCAAATGTGGCAATGTATTTAAAATAGACCAAACCCGTATATAAGAGAGACTCGGATACAAGAGGATATTTACCCGATCCCGACATCTCTCTTATATCCGGGTTAGACTAATTTAGGACCAGCAAAGATTTCTCTTATATCAGGGTTGCTTATATCTGGGTTATACTTACTGTACAATATAGTAAAAATAGGTAGGTTTGTTGTCGTATCCCGCGACCTAACAACAAAATTTCTGGCCTCTTTTACATCCTTGGCCATTCCTCAGTTGGTCTTTTCTGTTTACAATGGACACAGGAGCCTTTAAAGTAACTTTAATTATTTTAAAAAAATTTTAATCACTTCTAACATTTTCGAAATTTTGTCAGAAAGTTTTGTTTTGATTTGAGTTAGCGGCTAAAGAAACGTTGCAACTGTTTTACAATGGAAATATAATGATTGCATCACCCACTTTTTTTTGTGACAAACACATTAAATTTGAAATTCTTGCAAAAATCAAATAATTGTCAGATTTTAATGAAGCTATCAGTACTCATTCACAAATGAATGTAACTATTTTTCAAATTATTATTTTTTTAAAAATCTTGATAAAATATTTTTTTTACCTCTGTTACCCCCCCCCCCCCCCCACCTCCATGTAAATCCATGAAATCTTAATAAATTTTAGATTGATGGCTAACTTTTGTTTTATTTATCCAACACAATACTCATTGGGGAATATAAATCATCTACTTCTTTATTTTAAGTTTGCAATCATTATTCAAAAATCTTCTCCGAAGAGTAAAATAAAAAATGCAATAACAATCTGATATAATTTAATAAGCTTTTAATTGCTGAAATAAATAATAACTATTAAGGACATTATACTCTGAAGAAAAAAAAATTTCAATTAATAATAAAACGATTTTTATTAAACTTTTCAATTTTAGATCGGGAATATAATCATCAATTCTTAACTAAAAAGTCTACTCACAATCAATTCTTTGAAGATTTTAAAAATATTTTTAAAAATTTATATATTATTAAATTATTTAATAATAATAATAATAATAAAAAAATGAAAACAATTCTTTTAAAATTTTATTATTTTAATGATTTATTTTATTTATTAAGATGTTACTATCATTTGTAGTATGACAAAGTAAGATTTTTCCAGGAAATCGTAATTATCCTTCCGTGGAAATTCCACGGGTTTTGCTAGTGTATATAAATGTTGGTATAAAAAAGCAAATGTTGACAAAATAGCAAGGGTCACAAAGCAACTGCCTAGGGATGCCAGTCAGACTTGCTTTACCCCCATTTGGGGGTGGGGGTCAAGTATAGTATGCACTGGCTCTTTTATCAATTAGATTAAAATCAGTGGCAACAATATTTTTTCAAATGTAAATGACAAGTGTAAGGAAATGGAAAACAATGTAATATTTTATATCTGTTGAGTTTCTATAAATTTAAGTAAAAAAGGAAATGTGTGTGTGTGCATGCGTGCGTGCGTGCGTGCGTGTGTTTGTTTTTGTGTTTGTTTTTAAATAAAGTTCAGTTCAATCACTGAAAAGAGAAAAAATATCCCCATACTCTGGACACAAGGTCTCGGTGGGGCTTTCCCTAAAGTGTGCTTTCAGGAAAAGAAAGATAGGAGCACGAAGAAAAAAATGTCCTGTTTTTATAGATGCTTCATACTACAACCGCTACGCGTGTTTGTGTATATGATGTAATGAATAGGTAATGAGTACATATACACCTTGGTTCCCCTTTACTAGAATTAGATTGGCTGGTGTCAGCCATAAATACAGATGAAGGCAAGGAGAGAGAGTGAGGGAGATCTAGAGATTTTTCCAACAGAGGTCTATTGGTCTATCACTGACTATGCCTACGTCTCAGGATAATGCATACAAAAATTACGTCTACATACTATATTGAACTACCCAGTTACATTTGCCTTAACCATTTCACAACATCGCATTGATATATATATATATATATCCCTTTCCAGGACATATCAGTATATTTAATTATGGGGGGGTGGATGCATGTTAATATGTAGATAGAAGTATAAAAAACTTGGGTTCTACTTCGGACAATTTATTCTTTTTTTCTATGGTGTGGTGACTGTAGTGAATCAAAGTTCACAGTATCTCTTGGGTATATCTGTTTTCTTTTTTGGTCAAGAAGTAAGTTACAGCAAGTCAGGATAAAAGAGGTTAAAATGGCCGAGCTCGTGTCGGTTTTGTGCAGAGATGGAACAACCAAATGAAAAGCTCGATTTGCTTCATTTGTGGAGATTTTTGAAGCCACATGTGAATGTCATGTATTAGAAAGTGGAAAGAAGGAGTCAGTAGTTAGTGAACTGGGGAAAGTAATGTTCATAATTATCAAGTCGGAGGACATCTTGGAATAAAAAGGAGAACAAGAATGTAGCAGGAAATTGTCTGTCGTTTAGAGGAGGAATTGTCAGCTGTGGAGTTTTAAACACCCACTATCATCATTGACTTTACCCAAACTTTTTAATTTAACACTTCCATTTTTCTTTGCTCATGAGAATAATGGATTTGGAGGAGCCTTTCAAGTGGAATAGGCTAGGGTCTTTCTTCATCTAAATTTGGCCTTGGATGTTGCATTTATATTTTTAAAGATTATAGAAAGCAGGGAAGCAATAAATTAGATGTAAATTCCACAGGTAAGGAAAAGAGTAAGAAAATAAACTATTAGAATAGAACTTAAACTTAGATTTACCAAATTCAACAGTAAAACAATTTGGTCTAGTAAAAGTAGAAACACAATTTGAAATCATAGCAAAGTGTTTAGTTCGTCTGAAGTTATAATGCATATCACATAAACCTCAATAACTCAAATTTATGGAGATTAAAATAAAAACACAAAATAAAATAAAAAGACAAAAAAAAAAAATCTCCCAGAAGGCCAGTAATGGGAAAGACTGTCCGTGCATGTGAAGCTATAGGGAGTTGGTTAATGTTTCTTTGATTTGGCCTTGTGTCAGACTTAACCAAACTCATTACAGCTTAAAAGTTTTATGCAGAGTTATAATCATCAGAATGTTTTTCATCATCAGAAGGTTGGTTGTCGGCAGGTTGGAATATGTGGAATTGTGTGGAATAGCGTAAGAAGAATAAAATATACATTTTGCATTTTAAAATAGAAATTTATTAATGAAAAGAATAACAAGAATAGGTATCAGTAAATGTTCTATGAGAAAGTTAAGGGTATCAAGAATTCATACAAATATTGTAGTAGTAATCTATTGAAAGAGTATATGTGTACATATGTATGTATGTATTCAGTAGGAATGTCTTTGGAGGGAGAAGAAGAAGTAAAAGGAATCAGCCAGCGAGAAGAAAAGAGAAAGAGGACGAATGTCTGAGTTGACTTGAATCTTCTCTCTACGTTTTAGAGGTGTCTCTCGCTGCTTCCATCTGAGTGACTGACTGATGCTGATCAAGTCCTTTTATTGTAATTAGATTTTTTGCACTGACTCGTTAAGTCCTTTTTGGTCTTGCAAGTTGCTAACATTAGTCAGAAAATCAATTTAACACCTACTTGCGAACTCCAGTTTTGACTTTTTTTTAAGCACATGGTCAATCCTATTTCTATTTGGGAAAAACAGGATTTCACTTGTCATTGTGAATTTTTGTAAGAGTAAAGAAGAATGTTGATTTTAATTCTTAATATCCTATCCACTACACATGCACAAGAAAAAGGGTGCTTGCTGGTGCTATATAGAAACTGAGGGATTTCAGTCTTTTTAGCTGGGACTCTCAATGAGACAAGACATACCTTCTTGCTTGGGAAAATTTTCCCCTCAAAAGAATCATCACAGCCTCATGAAATATCCTAAGATATCTCTCGTGTCTCTGTCTCTTTCTTTTTTCTTTGCCTATCTATTTTTCAGTGACAAAAGCAATAACAATGATCACATCCATAAATTTGCTTTGAACAATTTTTATCAAATTTTAGACAATTAATTTTGACATCAAAACAAAACTTCAGTTAAATTTTTAGATATTTTCAACATGTTTCATTAAAGTTATTGGGGTTTATTATAAAAATAGTTGTCTTATGCAAATTAATAAACTAATATTATTTTAAGGCTTCTGAAATCGAATAAAAACTATATATGTTTTTTTGCAACATATGTAGAAACATGGGTAATGGTATTTAGAAATGAAGAAAACAAAATAAAAGACTAGATAGTGTTTAATTACCCGAATAAATTACCGAATATCATAATTACTGTGTTGCTTGTAGGGAAAAAATACTCCCATGTTAAACAAAAGAAATTCCTGAATGTGAGAGTTGCAAAAATCAAGAACAGTAACTCTTAACAATATACAAAATAAAGTTGTTTCCCTTTAACAATAAATCGCGGGGTAATTCAACACCAATAAACAAAAAACAATTGCACAATAAATACATAAATATACGTCTTTTAGTGATTAGATGGTTATCGTATGAGATGGATGTGCTCTAAGATTTTTCTTTCTTTTTTTTCCTAATCTCACTTTTCCTGAAAGAATTACTACTTAGCCAAGACAACATACACGACCACAAAATATGATAAAAAAATTAAAACTCAAAAGAAAACGATTAAAAAAAATCTATCATTTATGTTTTTTGAAGTGCGTTGTGGTGCAGTGGATATTGGCTCGGAATATATATATAACGTAGAATATTTGGTATTTTTGTCAGGTAAATTCCAATAGAAACAAACTCAAAAGAACTCAATGTCAAATTTTCTTTTATTAAATCCATGGGTAATAAATATTTTGCAGCTAAAACAGCCGCTCCTCAGACCCCAAATCATACAACAGTTAATGTTTAAAATCATCCAGAAAATCATCACATACAGACACTCACATGCCCATATCGAGAACAGATATTTGTAATGGCAAGCTACAAAAAATTTTCCTCTCTCATTCAAAAAGCAATATATATATTGTTTTGGTTGGTTGGTTGTTTGTTTTGCTTATGGCATATCAACCTTGGTGAGTCATTTATTGCCATCTAAAATTTTTTTTTTTTTATTGCTGGTAATACCTTTTTCTTTCAACAATTTATTGTTGTTTTATTATGAGATTTTGTGTCTAGTAATACTTTTTTTTTTTCGAGTATCGAGATTCATTGGGATTTGTTTTTAAGAGCAGGGTCCCCAAGTCCTACCCTGTTATTTAACCCATAACTGGAATGAAGGGACAAATTAATACCTTTCCCAAGGGTACCAGTGCTTAAGTGAATGCAGGGTATTCAACTGGAATTCGAATTCAGCTCACCGATTTCTCTTTCCGAGCCGATATCCACTGCACCACAATGCACATCCGTCACTAAATACTTACAGCACCTGGTATTCTCAAGCGGTCACCCATCTAAGTACTGACCAGGCTCAACATTGTTTAACTTCGGTCATCGAGCGAGAACTGGTGTATTCAACATGATATGGCCGTAAGCCCAATATACATATATATATATATATATATATGCTCTCATTAGATTGAGCTCTCTAGAGAAGAAAATTTTAAAAACAGTTTCCACTTCTGCGATATATGTGTTACTCTTCAAATGAATTGAGTTCTTTCGGTGACTGGTGTGTGTATACACTACTTATATACAACACGTTAAAATTTCCCTTCTTTGATCCTATGTGTCTATAGCTTAGTGGGTAGCGAATTTGACTGGCACCAGATTGGTCAAGAAGCAAGTGGATGTGACTATTGATGAGCTATGATACAGTGAAACAGGGTTGTATGTGGATAACTAATATATATATATATATATATATATATATATATATATATATATATCAGAAATTAAATACAAGATGCTATGGTTAAGTTTTTATATAATTTTTCATATGATTTTATAATTTCCTTCTTTTCAGAACATGAATTATAAAAAATTATCCAAATGTTTTATTTTTCTGAGCACTTTTAGTTATACTTTTAGCCATTATCAAGGATAAATTTTATTTTAATTGTAACTGAATATGCATAGTATTTATGTATGTGTGTAGAGTCATGTGTGTGTTTATATTCCAAACCCAGTAAGCAGGTTGTTGTCATGTTCATAGTTGATATTCTTAAGTGTTGGATTTTTCTTTTTTATTAATAATGTTTCCATTATTTTTAGCCTTTGTTTGCATGTGGATGAGGCTATGATGTTTGTGTTATCAACAAGTATGTTATGGATAATGTTTGGTAGATCTCCATGTGTGTTTAAATGAGCTCAAATTGACGGGTCAGAGAGATGCAATGTAAGTTTTCTCGTTAAATATGTGGTAGTGTATTCAATGCAATTATTTATGAATTTGGATTGATCAGGAACACAGTTCCTTAAAGGACATGCAAATTCATAAATAATATTGGTTCTTTACAGTTTAGATCTTTCAGGCAAATTGTTCTTTTGACAATGAGGTTAGCAGTTTTAAATTTTGTGTGATCAATAATTAATTTAATTTTTTTTTGTTGATGACAACAGGAATTTCATATTTCCTGATAATTTTTCCAGGTAATGATTCATCCTTTTTATAGTTACTATGTATTTAATTTTTGTAGAAAATATTAATATTATTGTTGTTTTTTGTATGTTTGGAATTTCTATTGGTCACGTTAGAAAGAACAAGTCTCATCTAGTAGTCCATGAGATAGTTAGGAAAATTGTTATCTACTGTCTTCCTGATTACTATTTTCTCTTCCTGCTCCTTATTAATGTTTCTGTTCCTAATTCTTTCACACCCTGTAACCCCTTGTGTCTTAGTGGCTTTACTATCTTGCATGGGGTGATACTAATTAAAAATAAAATCATGACTAATTTTTTTTATGCAAAGTTGTATTTTAAGATGATTTTTTTTGTGGATATATGCTTTCATGGTTTTATCATTTGTAATAGTCATAGAAACAGATATGTTTCTGATATAGAAAAATTTATACCTTCAAATAAATGACATTACTTTTTACAAAAGGAATGAAAATACAAGTATATTGACTGAGAGGAGTTGGCTTGTAGTTTTAGTTGCTGGCAAGTCTGTGAAGTGATGAATGAAATGAGAAAATTCAATTAATTCGGCATATACTGAACAAGGAGAGTTACGGAACCATGATGTCATGTTTCAATAAGCCAATCAAAAATAAAATCTACTTCCAACAAGGATATTATGTCATGGTCTCAGGAGCCAATCAGAAACAAGATCTGGTTCCCACAAGAGTATGACATCACAGTCTCAGGCCAATCAGAAGCTAGGAGGTAATTTCCAAATGAATATTCTTTGTTCAACAAGATATAATGAAGAAGATTGCTTAATTTCAGTTGGGATAATTTTATCAGTCTTTTAGTGCTGGCTAGCCAACACCATAAAACATCTCAGGGTCAAATTACTAACATAAATGCACAATACACACAAATTACTAACACATATGCATGATACATACATACATATATATATATATATTTTTTTTTTTTTTAATTTTTTTTTATTTAAAGCTCACAAACCTAATTTCCAAAATAAGTTGCAAACAAGACTAATTAATCTGACTAAAAGCAAATTAGGCTTAATTTCTAGAGAAATTTTAAAAGACTTAATTGAGAAGTTACAATCTACTTTGCATCCAAACCTCTAGAAAAGCTCCACTGATACCATCAATTGGTTTAATAATATCAAAAATAAATCCAAATACACCTTCCTTAAATTTGATATTGTAGTTTTCTACTCATCAATATCCAAAGACCTTCTAGAAAGTTGTATTAGTTTTGCTAGAAATTATATTGAAATCTCCAATAGCGATAGAAAGATTATTTTAGCCACTAGAAAATCAATCATTATCTTTGATAAAAGGGCCTAATGATAGTTTTGATATTCCTATGGGAGCTTATGATTCAGCCCAGGTGGCTGATCTTGTAGGAATCTATATTTTAGACATATTAAGTAGATTTTTGGACCACAAACAGATAGGTTTATATTGGGATGATGGGTTAATGCTTATCCCCAATAGCAATGGGCCCTTTACAAATAGAATCCATAAAAAGATCATTAGAGCTGTAAATTTTCTCGGTTTTAAGGTTGAAGTTTCTTCCAATCTTAAAATTGTAAACGACCTAGATATTGCCCTTAACCTAAATGATGGCTCCCACCAGCCTTATCTCAAAGAAAATAGTTTACCCTCTTACATTAATATCTCATCTAATCATCCAAAAATTATTTTAAAACAGATACCTAATATTGTAAATACTAGGATTAACCGTTTATTATTGAACGTCAAAACTTTCAATGAAAATAAAGAAATCTACAACAAGGCCCTTCAGAAAAGCGGATACAAAAATAAATTAACGTATATAAAACCAACTATTAACCCCAAACCATCTAATACCAAAAATAAAAATAAATGTAGAAAAAGGAAGGTAATATGGTTTAACCCTCCATACTGTAGACTAACTAATATTAATATAGGAAAATATTTTCTCAGGCTAATAGATAAACATTTCAATAGCAACAATCCTCTACAGAAAATCTTTAATAGGAACACATTAAAAATTAGCTATTCCTGTACCCCAAATATGGATGACATCATTAATTCTCACAATAAGCAGATTCTAAGGAATTTATATAATACCAATTCAAAGTCTGGAATTCCTAATGAAGGCAATTTTAGCTCTGTGAGTATCTGCCTGGTGGAAGGCAAGTGTAAATCCACCTGGGTAATCTACAAAGCTCAAATTTCACCATCCAACAACAGAAAAAATTACCGGACTTATATTGGTATATCCGCAGGGGATTTTAAGCAATGTTATTACAATCATAGGTATTCCTTTTCCAACCCAAATCAGAAATACCAAACAGCCCTTTCATGAAGATTTTGGAAAATGAAGGAAGAAGGGCTAAGCCCCATAGTTAGTTGGAAACTGATAGGCTCAGCTCATATCCCTAGAAATTTTCATGATAGATGCAATCTATGTTTACAGGAAAAAATACAAATATTAAAATACCCAAACTAGCACCTACTCTTGAATTTACAAAAAGAATTCATTAGCAAATGTTGCCATAAGTCGAAATTTGTGAATTTTTATACTTAGGATTTAAATTTTAAATTTAATCTATGCTTTTGGAAAATAAATCGATTATTAATTAATTAATTAATTTAATTTTTAAACTAGTAAATTTGAACTCCACTAACAAATTACTGATCCCAGCCTTAAAGTTTCCTTCTTTTTTTCATCCTTTTTCCTATCTAAATATTTACTATTTAACATGTAAGAATCTGTAGACTAAATTTTAGTCCCCATTTCTTCCTGCACAGTTTATATATTTTGTTTTGTTTTTGTGAAGATTCTCATTTCCATTTTGTTGGTCATAACAATTTTACTCATTTAATTTCACTGGGCTTTGTTATAAATGTATATGTATTTTTTTATTTTTTTAATTTTATTTGTTTTTATTCATTTTTAATACTAAATCTAATTTACTTTTTACACATAAAGATTAGTTTTGATTAACCTTTACCAGGGCCCTTACAATAAAAATAAATATAAAATATAATAATTTCATTCCTTTCATACTAAGCCGCCTTTAATTAGTTTCTTAAAGTTTTCAAAATAACTACAATTGAATTTAACCTGTGAATTGCTAATATCCTTTAGCTTTTTAAGTAAATTATATTCAGGAATGTGTATTTGTATGTATGTGTGTGTATATATATATATATGTGTGTGTGTGTGTGTGTGTGTGTGTGCGTGTATGTGTTTGTGTACATGTGTGTATTTATATATATGTGTGTACACTTGTTGAATTGATCTACTCTTAAAGTTAATATTTTTATTTTTATTTTTTAATTTATATCTAATATCTGAGATTTATATTTAAATTTAGATTTACATGTCAAAATTTTTTTTCCATAAAATTTGTCCCATTTATTGAAACTAAAAATTGCTTTGGTATATTTTTCAAGACAACAATTTTCCTTGTTTCTATGGGAATAGATTTTTTCCTTTTTTCTTTTCTTAGCTGACTTCCCTGTCAACCACCCCTTCCCCACCTTTTACTTTTTTTCCTTTCCTTTTTCTTTCTTTTCTTTTTCTTCTTCCCCCTACCACTTCTATTTGCCCAGACATGGCTAAATTTCAACTTTTAAACTCTCGACTCAGTTAAGGGATACGGCGGGGGGGGGGGACTTCTAAAAAATAGACATAGGTATCTGTCTTCTTCCTTATTAATCCCACCCCTTTTAATTTCTTGCGATAAAAACATTTTTTTGACTTCTGCCGGTATATAATCTTTTGTCATTGAATTTGAATAAATTTCATTGATGAAGATGCAAGAATTTTCTCGTAGAAATCGCTATTCAATGAATTTGAACATCGATATTTTGTTTTATTTTATATATATATATATATATATATATATATATATATATATATCATGGCTGATGTTAACTTCCAGGAAAGTGACATATATATATATATATATATATATATATATATATATATATATATATATTAGTTTTAGTGCAAAGAATTTGTCACTTTAACTAAGCAGATTCATGCTGACTTCAAAGTTTTATGAGGATGCCATTATGATGCCCTCATTCAGGAAACTTAAGTTAAATTCACTTAGACTATTCTAAAGACAATTTTTGACAAGGGAAGTGAACGTTATATCATTTGAACCAGACATAAAAAATTTAAACATTTACTTTATGAACACACAGACAAAATCTTCACAAAGAATAAAGAGGGGGAGAATGAAAGAGAAAAAATAAATAAACAATATATGAATTTAAAAAGAAAAAAACTGGGGACTGATCTTACATTCACAAATATTATATGACAGAAAAATTTTAAACATAAAAACTTTAAAAAAAAACGCAGTCAGAACTACTATAAAAGTATAATAATCCTACAATTCCAATAATTTAAATTTGTTCTTGCAATGGCATTTAAAAATTACTTCATTTTGTCAGTTCAAATACTGGTATTTACCACAAAATTTAATTATTTGTAATTTTTCATCTAAGCGTACGTTACATCTATTTCCAAAATAATAAGAGTTTGAGATTTAACAACTATCTTCCATTTGATCTGTGGAGAGAGTTCTCTATCATTTAATTTCTAGAAATATTTAGATAGAGCCGTCTGGGATTTTAGGTGGGGGCCTAGATAAGGGATATTTATGATTATAAAATCTGTGTTTCCAAGGTCTGGCAGAAATTCCAAAATATACTTTCTTTTTTTTTTATCATATTCCTTAGAGAAAATAGCAGCTTGGTATATGACTTTTTCAGACATGCATATACCTACAACTGGACAGTTATCCTTAATTCTACAAGTAGAGTGGGGATTTATATTTATTTGGTGATTATTATAAAAATTGTCAAATATTTTATCATTATGAGAATTAATGATACTGTGGATATTGCGATAGTACAGAAATAACTAATTTTTAAGGTTTTTCTATTAAAGATCTTATTTAGTGGGTTGTTAACATTAAAATGTTTTTCAATCAATTTCAGAAAATATTAATCAATATTAATGTTAGATAATTGGCAAAATGGTGGCTGGAACCATAAAACTTTTTTTTCTATTTTTAGACTTATTAATAGCAGTTTTATTGTTTTTTTTTTGTAGAATAATTCCTGTTTAGACCAATGGTTTTAAGGGGACATTATTATACAGGATTTTATTATCATTTAATATTTTTCTATTGGAGGATAATTTATTTATTCTAGTGTTAACTGTAGTGGGAATTTGTTTAATCACTTAGTGGGTATGGTTAGAACTTGAAGTGTAGAGATCTGGTTAATGTTTCTTTTGTTTGGCCTTGTATCAGACTTAACCAAACTCCCTACAGCTTACAGGATTTATGCAGATTTATCATCAGAATTATTATCAGAAGGTTGTTGTTGGCAGATTGGAATGTTTGAGTTAGTGTAGAAGAGTGGAATAATAAAATATACGTTTTGAATGTTAAGATAGAAATTTATTATAAGAAAAGACTAACAAGAATTCGTAGAAAAGTTTAATGAGAAAGTTAAGGTATCAAGAGTTCGTAGAAAATGTTCTAGTAGTAATTGTTGAAATAGATAAAGAGAAAGAGGACAATCTCGCTGCTCCCATCTCTCTGAGTCTTGACTGACTCTGAGGTCATTTATATAGTCCTTTTGAACTTCACACTGGATCACCAAGTCCTTCCAAGTCATACAAGTTGCTCCCATTGGTCAAAAATCATTTTAGCACCTACTTGCGAAATCTGGTTTCGACTTTTTGACTTTTTTGTTAAGCATATGGTCAATCCTTTTTCTATTTGGGGAAAATCTATATTTTACACGTCGTCCTGAATTTTTGTAAAAGTGAAGAGAGTTGATTTAATTAATTTATTATCCACTACAAACTAACATTAATATATTTAAGAAACTCACTAGTTTTATGATATGGCTTGAAAGTATTATTGGAGGGATTTAAGCTAATATCAAGAAAATTAACTATTTTAAGATTTGAAGAAACATCTATTTAAAAACTAAGTTATTTGAAAGCCCTTATAACTTTCTCTTGTATTTTAGAGAATAAGGGACCATTACTATAAAGTATGACAATAAGCACATCATCCCTATACAATCCAATTTGTTCTGATTCAATTATTCTACTAAAAATGAAAAAAAATATAGATGCCCACTAAATTTGCAATTTGAGCAGAATCAAATGTACCTCTCTTTTTGTTTGTGTATGTATATATTCCTTCCTAAATAATGTGTGTGTAATTAATTCTGTCTGGGTGTTGTTTTGTGTACGTCTATCCCTTCCACCATTTTGTGTGTGTATAATTTCTTGTTAATTTTTATGCATGTGTAATTTAATTCTTTGTTCTGTAATGTGAATTACCTAGACATTACTCTCAACCTCGATAATAATTCCTTTAAACCGTACCCTAAGGACAATGAAATCCCTAGCTATATCAATATTAATTCCAACCACCCTAACACCATTATAAAGCAAATACTGAGGACGGTTAATATTAGAATTAGCTGATTATCCTCTAGCCTTAATAGCAAAAAATTATATGATCAGACCCTTCAGAGTAGCGGATATAAGATAAATTAACTTATATAACATTTATTAATAATTCTGAATCGCAAAAGGTTAAAGGTAAACATAAGAAAAAGAAAATTATATGGTTCAACCCTCCGTTCTGTAGACTATCAACTGTTAACATTGCTAAGACCTTTCTTAAATTAATGAGTAAACATTTTCATAAAGATAACCCCCTGAGTAAAATATTCAATAGGAAAACGATCAAGATTAGTTATTCGTGTACTAATAATATGTATAACATTATTAGGCTCCACAATAACCGAATCTTGAAGAAGTGTAATGAATTCAATACAGAAAATAGGATTATACCTCCCTATAATTGTAGATCTGGAGAAAACTGTTTGATTGAGCGTAAATGTAGATCTGCAAATGTGATCTATCAGGCCACCATCTTCCCTAAGGAAAATAAAAAGAAATTTAACATTTATATCGGGATTTTGGCGGGAATTTGGAAACAACGGTTCTATACACACAGGCACTCCTTCACTAACCCTAATTTAAGATATCAAACAGCCCTTTTCCCCAAAATACTGGGAATTAAAAGAAAATAACCTAAATCCACAGATAAAGTGGAAGCTGATAGGCAAGACCAGGATCCCTAATAGCTTAAGAGACAGATGTAATCTATGTTTAACAGAAAAAATAAAAATTTTGAAATTTCCCTCTCAGAATGTACTTCTGAATAAACGTAGAGAGATCATTAGTATGTGTCGTCATAGACATAAATATAGATTGCAATGAATATTTATCTTATTCCTTCATTTAGTCACAATAAAGTTTTTTAAAAATTTGGCTAAGCAGTTACCTTTTCTTCTACCTACTACTACTAACCCAATGGTCAAGCCACATACCTCTCACTACCATAGAAGAAATTACTACTAAGATTCTGCTAGCTTAACCCTATAAAAGCCAATATTCCCCAACCCCTTACTTTATTAGACCAAGCATCCAGCAATGGAATTTTTCCTCATTCTTTGTTTAAATGGGGTTGACAATGTCTGTCTTAAACTGATATATTAAAATGGCTATTTCTCCTCTAAATTTTATCTGAATTTATATATATATATATATAGTCATCTGCAGACAGATCTGTTTTGCTGTATCACAGCTCATCAGTATGGTTAGACTCCGATTGCTTTTTACCCAGGATTGAATATATATATATATAAACTAGCAGTATAGCTCGGCATTGCTCGGATGTACTGAAAGTTTTAAAACTAATCCATGGTCCTGGAGCTCAGACTCAGCCGAAAAAATATTTGTGTGAAGTTTGGTGAGAATCGGATAAAAATTGTGGATTTGTATAAAGAACATACAGACAGATAAACAGACACACACACATAAACATCTTGCTTTTTATATATATATATATATATATATATATATAATCAATTTTCTACACTATTGTAAGAACTGCAACCTTGAAACTTCTGAATATGATTTTTTATGTCTTTGTCTATTAGTGTATCAGATTTGATTAAAATCTGACCACTCCTTCTATAACCCGATTTTTTCGATTATCGATTTTCAATATTTATCGGGGGTACCTGGACACAAAACCTAGCTAAGAACACTTGCAGACCCTTATAGTACAACTGTATAATTTTTCAAGAAAATTGGTTCAGATGTTTCAGAGTCCATAGGTAACAGACACACACATACACAAAGTTTCACTTATAAATAAGTTTAGTTTTGACCCAGATGGCCCAAACAAAATATATTTGGGCTCAACCAAAGATAGTTTTAAGACCAGGTGGTTCAACCACAGATCTACATTTAAAATAGAAAATTTAAAAAACAATACAAAATTGGCTAACCACGTCTGGAAATTGAAATCAAAATATGAAAAAGATTCACACATAACGTGGAGCATTGTAAAAACAGCCAAGCCTTACAACGGTGGACAAATATGTAGACTGTGCCAAGAAGAAAAATTAGAAATTATGACATACCCAAATAAAGATGAACTGTTAAATGAAAGAACAGAAATTATGACAAAATGCATCCACATTAAGAAATACCTTTTAGGTTCATACAAACATGGATGAAAACGTCATAATTCGTTTGAATTTAAACAATGCACGTTCATAAATTCTCTGCCACGTGAACGTTCAAATAAAACACCATTACAAGAGCGTTCTTAAAAAGAAAAATGGTAAAGGGTAAAATCAGTTATTAAAAATCGCCTGAAGAAACCACTCGTGGTGGAAACCAAGGTAGCGAAATAATTCGTTTATCAATGAAAAATATTAAAAAGTTCTACAATATAATTGTATAGAACACTTTTTAATACAAATGTGTACTGATCTAACCCTATTAGGACCAAAAACTAAGTATTAAGCAATTACGTTTATATATATATATATATATATATAGTCATCTGCAGACAGATCTGTTTTGCTGTATCACAGCTCATCAGTATGGTTAGACTCTGATTGCTTTTAACCCAGGATAGAAACCCGACCAAATTGCCGTTAGTTGGCAATTCTACCTCTGGGCTATAGGCGCTCGGTAGAAGAAGGCAGACTTTTTAGCATGTATATTACCATTATACATGCCCAATAGCCAGAGTGCTCAAATTCATTACTGAATGAGCAATAAGTCACAACTGCACACTCCACTTGCTTTTTAATTTAAAAATGTCTTTTTGAGTTCAGAATTGTTGAATCTGAAGCCATGTTTACAAAAACATTTTCAACAGGAGTCTTTTATCTTTGGATGTCATACTGAATTTAGATGGATAGTAATGCAGGTGGAAATCAATTTAAGCCACAGATTTTGCAAAGCAAGCATCATGCATTGAAGAAATTGCAGACATAATATTGGAAGTGGAATGAAACCAAACTCTGGCGGAAATAACAAAAATAATCATGTGGTGAGCGCAAATGTAAGAAAAAAATTTAAAAACAAGGTATTTAAGAAAAATTCAAATTAAAAGAAAACAGCTTTCTTCAAAAAATCCATCTCTCTTTCTGTCACTATCTCTCTACACTTCTCTCTATCTATTTCTCTATCTACCCTTCTCCCTATACATTTCTCTCGCTACCAATCTCTATTTTTCTCTCTACAATTTTCTCTTTACCCTTCTCTCTCTTCCCTTCTCTCTATATTTTTCTGCTTTTCTCTCTATATATTGCTCTCTCTACTCTGATCTCTCTACTCCCTCTCTCTATATATTTCTCTAGCCTTCTCCCTATATATTTCTCTCTCTACATTTCTCTCTCTACTCTCCTTTCTCTATTTCTCTCTGTCTACCCTTCCCTCTATATATTTCTCTCTCTATTATTCTCTCTCTATCCTCCTCTCATTTTTATTTCTCTCTCTACCCTCCCTCTCTATATTTATCTGTCTAGCTTCTCTCTATATATTTATCTGTCTACCCTCCTCTCTCTATCCTCCTCTCTCTCTCTCTCTAACCTCTCTCTATATTTCTCTCTCTACCCTCCTTTCTCAATATTTATCTGTCTACCCTTTTCTCCCTATATTTCTCTCTCTACTCTTCTCTCTCTATCCTCCTTTACTTTTCTCTCTCTAACCTCCTCTCTCTATATTTTTCTCTCTACCCTTCTCTCTCTAACCTCCTCTTTCTAAATTTCTCTCTCTACCTTTCTCTCTCTAACATCCTCACTCTACTCTTCTCTCTCTACCCTTCTCTCTCTATATTTATGTTTACCTTCCCTCTCTATATAGTTCTCTCTCTACCCTTCTCTCTATATATTTCTCTCTCTACCCTTCTCTCTCTAACCTCCTCTCTCTATATTCCTCTCTCTACCTTTCTCTCTCTAACCTCCTCACTCTACTCTTCTCTCTCTACCCTTCTCTCTATATATTTATGTTTACCTTCCCTCTCTATATAGTTCTCTCTCTACCCTTCTCTCTATATATTTCTATCTCTACCCTTCTCTCTCTAACCTCCTCTCTCTATATTCCTCTCTCTACCTTTCTCTCTCTAACCTCCTCACTCTACTCTTCTCTCTCTACCCTTCTCTCTATATATTTATGTTTACCTTCCCTCTCTATATAGTTCTCTCTCTACCCTTCTCTCTATATATTTCTATCTCTACCCTTCTCTCTCTAACCTCCTCTCTCTATATTCCTCTCTCTACCTTTCTCTCTCTAACCTCCTCACTCACTCTTCTCTCTCTACCCTTCTCTCTCTATATTTATCTGTTTACCCTCCCTCTCTATATATTTCTCTCTCTACTCTTCCCTCTCTATTCTCCTCTACTCTCTCCACCCTTCTCTCTATATATTTATCTGTTTACCCTTCTCTCTCTCTATTTCTCTCTCAACTAATGAAAAAGAAAATGTCATATAACAAAAAATAAAAGAAGAAAAGTGAACGACAGCTATGAAATAGAAGTTTTCTGATCCAGTATCCAGTTATTGTGATGAGAAATCTACCAAAATAAGAAAGGTTTGACATATAATTTTCACTATAAAAGAAAAAGAAAAAAGAATGCTGGAAAATAAATAAAAGAATTTTGAGCAATCAAAAGAACAAAGAAACTGTTGATGTTAACCAAAACTAAGCTTTGTACCAAGTAGCCTGGAGCCTTTCTTGCGTGTATATAAAGAGACAGTTGACAGACAGCAGCAGAGAGGAGTCAACCAGAAGAACTAACCAAGCTTGTTGCATGACAAAATTAAGCAGTCATCTGCTTAAGACATTTTTTCACACTTCGTGAGGGCCAAGAAAAAATACAGCATTTTGCATCTGTAACATGTTTCCAAAGTAACTACACTATCAACTGCTACTAAAATCTGACTCATACAACTCATAAAAACAACTATACAACTGAACTTTCACCAACCCAAATTACAAATCAAAGTCAAATAAATAAACATATTATTTTTTTTATATCTTTGATTCTGTTCATTTATTCCAAAGTTTACAAGAAATATTGCTTAAGCAAATCAATTTTAATAGCTCTGCCTAAGAAGCCAGGTGCAATCAAATGTGAACTCCAATAAACAATCAGTTTGATGAGGCACATAATGAAACTCATTGTTCAAATCCTGATGAATAGAGCGCAAAGCAGAATCAGACCAGAAATAGAACAAGAGCAGTATGGTTTTGTCAAGAACACTAAAACAAGGAACGTGATATTTATGCTTAGGATGCTATCAGAAAGAGCAATACAAATGAAAAAGTAAGTTTACCTGTGTCTTGTAGACTATGCCAAGGCGTTAGACAAAGTACGCCACAAGGAATTGATAGAAATGCTCAGCAACCTTGACATATTTGGTAAAGACATCAGAGTAATCAAGAACCTCTACTGGCAGCAAACCACCTGCATATGGACAGGAAATGAATTCAACAGATATGTAAAGATAGAAAGGGGCATAAGACAAGGATCTGTCTTTTCACTGGATCTATTCAACTTGTACAGTGAGACTATTCTGAGGATCCTAGAAGATATGCTAGGATTCATCATTGGCGGTCACAATCTGAACAACATACACAGTTGATACAGTGCTGATAGCTGACATGGAAAGAAAACTATAAGACTTCCTAAAAAAGGTGGATGAAGAAAGTCAAAAGAAAGAACTACAAATAAACTACAAGAAAACCGAATGTATGGTCATCAGTAAACAGAGGAGCCGAAAATGCTAATTACAGGTTGGAGAAACTAAAATCAAGCAAGTACAAAGATTTAAGTACTTGGGAAGTGTTCTAATGGAGGACGGAAAGTGCGACACTGAGATCCGAAGATGAATTGGAATGGCCAAGGACGCATTCCTGAAGCTGAGTAAAGTATTAAGAGACAGGAAAATTTCACTAGAAACAAAGAAGGGAGTACTGGATTGCTATGTGATGTCTGTCCTTCAATACGACAATGAATGCTGGACAATACCATCAAAGATGAAGGAAAAACTTGAAGCAACTGAAATGTGGTTCTACAGAAGGATGCTGTGAATAACATGGATTGAGCATGTGAGCAATGATGGGTTTTAGAAAGGATGGAAACGAAAAGGAAATTAATACTGAGCATTAGGAAAAGACAGCTGAAGTTCTTGGGACATGTGATGAGGAAGGAAGGTATGAAGAATCTGATACACACAGGTCAAATAGAGGTTAAAGAGAGACAGGAGAAATCAGCAGATAACATATTTGAAGGGCCTGAGCAGGTGGATGGTAGAGCGGGGTTTGTGTGGGGTAACAGGAGAAAGAGTGCTAAGAACCACTAGGGAGAGGGAGATGTGGAAGGCCATGATCAACTTCGTCCTGAAGAGAGATGGCACATAGAAGAAGAAGAAGAAGAAGATCTTTTGGTGCATCTCAATAACTGATTCTGATCAAACCTGCCACATCTACCTCCTATGAGAAACCGTTACCTTTGTTAAAGCAAGTAAATAAAATACCATTAGGTTTTTTTGCAAAATGAAGTTAGATTCAATAATTTGGCTTTCATTTTCATGAATAAGATCTTCTTTTGAAGAAGACGAAGGTAGAGTGTGGTGCTGATACATTTTTTAGCAAAGTGACTGATGAATTTGCCAAAAAAGAAGTGAAGACTTGAGCTGATTTACAAATAAATTTTCAAATCTCATTATTTGTAGGCTTCATAATTTTCTCAGGCTTTTCTTGTAATCAGTAATGGTCATCATAGCAGGCCTATTGCCAGGGTGTTAGTATTGAGGGACATCAAGTCCGGTGGAGAGGGGTATAAAGACTGAAACATTAACTGTTGGTAAAAGTGCTTAGTTCATATTACATTTAGGTGGTGGGGATAAGGTCATTTTCCAGTGCGTGAGAGAGGTGGGCGTATGGCTCTGATGCCTCACTCTCTGCCTAGTCTATTGGTTTGCATTATGGACTGATCCCCTGGTTACCAAGCCGCCCTTCACCACTGAACATTACCTTTTCATGCATCAGTGGTTGTAATGGGACTTGAATAACCATGTATACACACACACACACACACACACACACATATATATATATATAGTGTATCAAGGCAACAAATAATTTTCTAAACATATACTGTTAAATATAAGAGACAATGAATATCTATTATATTTAATCATGAGCTGTTCTAAACGCCATATTTTAGCTTTAATTTTAGTTGAAAATAAAGACAAGAATTTGGATAATTTTTCATTAATTTGGTTCTAAGCTTTTGGCTCACATGAGCCATCTTCAAAGAGGTTATTAAGACGGTAACACAATAACATCAGCATGCGGTGTAGATATAGAAGAATCCAAAGGAGTATCCTGTACATACAGTGGTAAGGTAACTCTCTAAGAGAGCTCTGAAAATATATGTATATAAATGCATATAGAGCAAATATTAGGAAAAATAAGGCAGACATGTTATTTCATGGTAAATCGAAAGTATAGGCCTATTTCAGGCAAACCATAATCAGCTTCCATCTTTATTCGTGTAAAATCTTTTGTACAATAAAGACGAAAGCTGATGATGGTTCGCCTAAAATAGACCTATACTTCCGATTTACCATGAAATAATGTGTCTGCCTTAATTTTTCTTATATATATATATATATATATATATATATATATAAACAGAAAGAATCATCATGTATCTGAATCTTTCTGAATCTATATATATGAATATGAAGCTTTAATTTTAGCTTCAATTGAAAGCTAAATGATTTAAATTTACTATTTCCAGTAAGCAAAATATTCTGGTGTTTTTCAAATAAAATTATATTAATCGGAATCTCAACTTTTTAGAGTTTTCAAAATTCATAATTTCTTTTGCATTCATTTTGACAGCTTGACAAGTTTGTACACAAAAATTAATTCTCGGGTTTAAAAATCTTGCAAAAATAAAATATACATCTGTGGCATGTTATTTTTGGAAAATTAGCAAATTTAAAGTTAAATTAATCTGATTTATGCAAGTATTACTTAGTTATAGCATGAAATTTAGAATAGAACTATTTCTTAACCACAGAGGTGTGAAGTAATTGATGTGTGAAGTGACTGATGACAGCCAGATGTGGTAATAAGTTAAGTATGGTTGACTAGAATTGACTTAATTTTCCAAATTATTTTCCTGTAAAGGGAAGAAACACGTGAAACCATGAAACATGTGACTTTTTAATGTAACACAGAAAATACCATATTTAAAAGAAACTTGCTATACAGACAAAAAAAAAAATTAAAAAGTCATTTTCAAAATCTTTTAGCTTGAAGATTTGTATTAAGCTATATTTGCTAATTTTCAATTAGCAAATATAGTCTTAACTTAATAACTTAACTGTGACAAGGCTTTGAAGAATTAAAAAATATATTTTTGAAATTCTATAAATTATCAGAATTAAAAAAGGAAAAGTTGAAAACAGTTCTTGTAAAAATTCATTATTCATTGAAATTTTTTTTCCAGACTATAATGTCCTTAATATATATATATATATATATATATATTGTTGTGGAGTAGTTTTTGCACTGAAGGTAATAATCGTGCTATGTCAGTTGCTAATCGACTTAATGCACACAAAATGTTAGGAACTTGGTAATCTTCCACTGAAAACTGACTCCTTGCCTTAGTATTTGGCTAACTGCCTACTAATATAAACTGCCTATTAGTTCTACTGAACTCCAATAGAAGTCTAAAGAACTCTCTAGAACTTCTAAGAACTCCTTCCATTAACTTCCTGGTAACTCTTATTAATATAGGAGGGAGAGTCCATTATCTGAGGAATAGGTAGGTGTGTTTCACCATAACATATATATTTAAAAGCTTATAATTTTATATTGCATATTTCATTTTACTATTGGGAGCAGATTTTCGGAAAAACAGCCAGCTGTTTGAAAAAAGAAAAAAAAAGAAAATGATTTACATTCCTCAAGGAGTTCTAAACAAATTTTCGATACAAAATTTAATTTACGGGTGGGTGGGTGTGGGTGGTAACAGATGTAAAAAAAATGTTTTTATCAAGATTTTCTAAAAATAATTCTTTCAAAAATAATTTCATTCATTCATTCATTCATTCATTCATTCAGTGAATAAGTCTTGAAAATGTCATTAAAATCTAACAATTATTTGTTTTTTGCAAGAATTTCCAAATTAATGTGTTTTTCACCAGAAAAAACAAACAAACTGTTACGTAATAAATACATTTCCATTGCAAGTTGTATGAAGTAAACCATGACAAAAATCAAAAACAAGATTTTTTACCAAAAAAATTTCGAACGTGTTAGAAAGGATAAAATATAAAATATATTAAAAAATAATGAAAGATCACTTTTTGTTCTTTCCTAAACATTTTTTGTTGACTTTTGACGGAAAAAAATTTCGTTTGTATTAAGTTTTGGGCCTTTTTTCTTCCTGATGCCTTTTTTTTTTCACCGAATTATTGGAAGTACCAGACCTAAATCAATAAACGATACCCACCCATGTAGGCATAAATGAAAAAAGGTCTGTGTCTGCTTCTTTAATGTAGGCTGGTTAATGATATTCGAGGAATAAAAAGACAACAAAAATTATAAAAATATTGGCAATATAATTTAGGTTTTATTAATCGGTCTTTTGACTAATTAAAACCTAAGCATGACGATAAAAAATTTTAAATCGGAATTTTCAACACCAAAATTTCCCTAGAAGTCTGTCTTCCAGTGTTTATTTCTCGTCTCGTTCAAAAAAAGAAAAAAAAGGAAAAAATTAAAATTACGACTTTAAATCTTTTATTTCCATCCTTCGGTTTTCAGAAGGCCGATAAAAAAAAAAAAAAAAAATCATCATTTTTATTAACTATCTAATAATCGATATAATTTTGCTGTCTGTTTATTCCTCGAATTTCATTAACCTGGCTAAAAATTTCTTTTTATGGCTGCATATTGTTTTATTGTGCATATTTGTGCAATTGAATAAATAATCATTTTTATGTGCACTCCACTACAAAATAAATACATTTTTACTGTATCATCAGAAACCGGCAACTTTATTTAAAATGTCGTGATAATTATATTGCCTTTTTTTTTCTTTCTGTTCAAAATTTCCCCACTACTATTATTTATCCTACGTAAATAGAATTGAGTTGGACACAATGGAAATTCAAACTTATTGCGTATCTAAATGTGTTAAGAGTTGATGGCATCGGTCGTGTTGACGAATCGGAAACATGAACGAACGAACGAAAGAAAGAAAAAATGCTAATTTAATAAAGAAAAAAAGAAAAACTTGATTTGAGAAAGAAAGAAAGAATTGATTTAAAAAAAAGAGAGAATTGCTGATTTGATAGTCAGAAAAACTGTTGAATTATAGATAGATAGATAGATAGATATGAAAAGACTGAGATAGATAGATAGATAGATAGATAGATAGATAGATAGATAATGAAAAGACTGAGATAGATAGATAGATAGATAGATAGATAGATATGAAGAGACTGAGATAGATAGATAGATAGATAGATAGATATGAACAGAGATAGATAGATATGAACAGACTGAGATAGATAGATAGATATGAACAGACTGAGATAGATAGATAGATAGATAGATATGAACAGACTGAGATAGATAGATATGAACAGACTGAGATAGATAGACAGATAGATAGATAGATAGATAGATAGATAGATAGATATGAACAGACTGAGATAGATAGATAGATAGATAGATAGATAGATAGATATGAACAGACTTAGATAGATAGATAGATAGATAGATAGATAGATAGATAGATAGATATGAACAGACTGAGATAGATAGATAGATAGATAGATAGATAGATAGATAGATATGAAGAGACTGAGATAGATAGATAGATAGATATGAAGAGACTGAGATAGATAGATAGATAGATAGATAGATAGATATGAAAAAACTGAGATAGATAGATAGATAGATAGATAGATAGATAGATAGATAGATAGATAGATAGATAGACAGACTGAGATAGATAGATAGACAGGCTGAGATAGATAGATAGATAGATAGATAGATAGATAGATAGACAGACTGAGATAGATAGATAGATAGATAGATAGATAGATAGATAGATAGATATAAACGAACTGAGATAGATAGATAGATAGATAGATAGATAGATAGATATGAAGAAACTGGATAGATAGATAGATAGATAGATAGATAGATAGATAGATAGATAGATAGATAGATAGATAGATATGAAAGAAAACTAGAGATAGATAGATAGATAGATAGATAGATAGATAGATAGATATGAACAGACTGAGATAGATAGATATGAACAGATAGATAGATAGATAGATAGATAGATATGAACAGACTGAGATAGATAGATAAATATGGACAGCTAGAGATAGATAGATAAATCTCAGGCAGACAGATAGATAGATAGATAGACAGACAGATAGATAGATAGATAGACAGACAGATAGATAGATAGATGTGAACAGACTGAGATAGATAGATAGATATAGACAGACAGATAGATAGATAGATAGATAGATAGATAGAAGAAACTGAGATGGAGATGATAGATAGATAGATATAGACATTGAGATAGATAGATAGACAGACTGAGATAGATAGATAGATAGATAGATAGATAGATAGATAGACAGATAAAGGATAGATAGATAGATAGATAGATAGATAGACAGACAGAGAGATGATAGATAGATAGACTGAGATAGATAGATAGATAGATAGATAGATAGATAGATATAGACAGACTAGAGATAGATAGATAGATAGATAGATAGATAGACAGACTAGGATAGATAGATAGATAGATAGATAGATAGATAGATAGACAGACAGATAGATAGATAGATAGATAGATAGATAGATAGATAGATAGATAGATAGATAGATAGATAGATAGATAGATAGATAGATAGATAGATAGATATATATAGATAGATAGATAGATAGATAGATAAATAGATAGATAGATATGAAGAGACTGAGATAGATAGATAGATAGATAGATAGATATGAAAGAGAGATAGATAGATAGATAGATAGATAGATATGGAAAAAGAAACTGAGATAGATAGATAGATAGATAGATAGATATGAAGAAACGAAGGATAGATAGATAGATAGATAGATAGATATAGAAGAAACTGAGATAGATAGATAGATAGATAGATAGATAGATAGATAGATAGATAGATAGATAGATAGATATGAAGAAACTGAGATAGATAGATAGATAGATAGATAGATAGACAGACTGAGATAGACAGACAGACAGATAGATAGATAGATAGATAGATAGATAGATAGATAGATATAGATAGACAGAGATGATAGATAAATAGACAGACAGATAGATAGATAGATATAGACAGACTGAAAGATAGATAGATAGATAGACAGACTGAGATAGATAGATAGATAGATAGATAGATAGATAGATATGAACAGACTGAGATAGATAGATAGATATAGACAGATAGAGATAGATAGATAGATAGATAGATAGATAGATAGATAGATAGATAGATAGATAGATAGATAGATAGATAGATAGATAGATATGAACAGACTGAGATAGATAGATAGATAGATAGATAGACAGACTGAGATAGATAGATAGATAGATAGATAGATAGATATGAACAGACTGAGATAGATAGATAGATAGATAGATAGATAGATAGATAGATAGATATGAATAGACTGAGATAGATAGATAGAAACAGACTGAGATAGATACATAGATAGATAATAGATAGATAATGAACATAGATAGATAATGAGAAACTGAAAGAGAAGTTTAGCTTTTAGGAAAGAAGGAAAAATATACATTTTGTTCCTTACCATGTGACATACAAAATGTATATATCCTACTACTGCAAACCTTTATATATATATATATATATATATATATATATATATATATAGTAGAATCCTTAAATATTGGTAAGGTAAATTCCAATAGAGACATACTTCAAAGCGAACTCAATGTTAGAATTTATTACTAAATTTAACAGAGTTTTATAATCAGGAAACAAAAGTTAGATATCTTTACAAATCCATTGGTAATATTTCCCGGCTCCAGCCGCTCGTCAGACCAAATTCATACAACAATATATATATATATATATATATAAAACAGTTTACAGTGTGTGTGTATGTTGGTGGCAATAAAAGAGTGCTCAATGCAAAATAACATAGCTAAAATTTATACTAATATCAATATAATATATATATATATATATATATATATATATATATATATTCAATTTATTTTTTATTTTAAATTAATTTAATTTACATTGTCACATGGAAATTTCTGTTTTGAGATTTTAACTTGTCATCAGGCAATGGTGATTTATGGTTGTCAAAATGATTTAAAATCAAAAAATAAAAATTTCTGTGTAGCAATATAAATTAAATTATTAAAAAAAACAAATTTAAATATATATTTATAATTTATAATGTAAATATGTTATAATATCACTTTATGTTATAAATTCTAAATAAATATTATTAGCTCTACTTTGTATTGAGCACTTTTTAAGAATAGTGTTTCTTTGGATATGGAATTTTATTCCATCCCTACCTACCCTATATTTTTAGGAGTCTTTATAAAAGCAAATGCATGAACAGTGGGTTTTAATCTACATGTTCTTTCACTTCCTCATAATATATATATATATATATATATATATATATACATATATATATATAACATAGCGATGATCCACGTATAGTGTCTTAATATGTATAGGAAAAACTATTAAAAAGTTGTAAGTTTAAAAATGTATTTTTTGACAAAAAAATAAACAAATACTCTTTTTGACAAAAAAATAAGCAAATAAACAAATATTTTTTTTGACAAAAAACAGATAAACAAATACTTTTTTGATAAAAAAATAAACAAATACTGTCAAAAAAATACATTTTTAAACTTACAACATTTTAATAGTTTTTCCTATATATATATATATATATATATATATGCACAAACACATACACACATATTAATTAATTAGTTTTTGGTCATAATTAAATTAGACCAGTACACAATTGTATTAAAAAGTGTTCAGTACAACTATATTGTAGTTTTGAATATTTGTCATTGGGAAATGAGTTATTTCTGCAACCTAGGCTTCAACCTTCTGTTATTCTCAGGCGATTTACAATAGTTATTGTAAATCACCTGAAGATACCAATAGGTTGAAACCTGGGTTGCAAAAATAACTCATTTCCAAATGAAAAATTGATATATATATATATATATATCCAAGTGAATAAGGAACAAAGAAAAAAACTATAATTTATAATATATATATTAGAAAATATACATAATATACACAACTTGGAGTTTCATGCACTGCACAATCTCCTGATGATTGTGCAGTGCATGAAACTTCAAGTTGTGCTTTCGACATAGAATAATATGTGTATTTATTAATATATACTTTATGGCTCTGTTATATTGAGCATTGTACTTTTAAGACCAAATAAATATTTATTTATGGGGGTGTATCTGCATTTATACACATATGCTTATGTATATACT